>OZ030025.1:43140685-43500685 GCA_964023405.1 Apodemus agrarius | reverse complement strand
TTAATGTGGCTAAAACCTCTGAAGAAGGTTCCTGAGAAAGATTATGATCCTGACCCAGGGTTATGGCTTCCCACAGCTGAGGAGGTTCTCTGCTCTCTGCCCAGTCTCATCACTTGCAGAAAACTCTGATGTGGGAAGATGTACTCTCCTGAATATAAACGCCCTTTGAGCTTTTAACTTGTTGAAATGTTACTTAGAGGAAAAAAAGTGAACAAGAAATGACTCTGCTTGTTAAATAAGAGAGAGAGAGAGAGAGAGAGAGAGAGAGAGAGAGAGAGAGCGAGATGGAGAAAAAGAAAATGTTGCAGATAAAAGGGCAATGATAGCCAGAGGCAGAGACATCTGATAGAGTCCAGAGTGGACCAGACCAGACTGAGCTGGGCCACGTGAGGAGGGGGTCAGGGAAGAGAGAGAGAGGAGGGGAGCTGCTGACAAAAGAGGGAGGGCTGGGCCAAAAGACTGGCATAGCCAGACTGTCCGAATCATATAGGGAAGAGCTGCAGCTCATCCTCTGGGCTGGAGAAGTTGAGCGTAGGGGGCAGGGGTATGTCAGCCATATCCTGTCACAGGGGAGGCTGAGGCCTGCCAGGAGAACCTGACGCCTGGTCCATTTTGATATTTAATACTCAGCTGTTTGTCCCGGGTTTGAGATATAACACTCACCATGTAAATAACATTATTGAAGGAAATAAAAAAAAAAAATACGGGCAGCTTTCAAGCCGCATTCCACACACTGGGTGGAAAACCATCAAAGGCCTTGCGCGGTTGCCATGCTCACCAAGGTCCCCACGGGTCTCCCGATGCGGACAAGAACAAAGTCGCTCTGTGAAGTTTTGTTTTCAGGCAAGAATCACAGTTGCACGACACCACTTTTCACCTTGGCGTGCAGACTCTTTCCCAAGCTGTGATATGAGAAGTGTTCCACGACAAGAACCAGGACAAAGTGACGTTCTGCTCTGCCACACCCAGAATCCATAAACTCCAGGAGATAGGACGGAAGGTGTAATGTTTCAAACCCAGGGGAAAATATTTAACCTGTCAAAGTGGACCTGGCCTCTAGGTTCTCTCGGCATCCCTTAGTCCCTGCCTGTTACAGGGTGTGGCTGTATCCCATACACACGGTGACACATCCCACCCTCTACCCTGAACGCTCCAGCCCCGGGCCTGAGCTGCCCTTCCCTATATAATCCAGACATTTTGGTTACCAACCCTCTCTTTAGTTCCTTTGGCCTCTTGGCTGCTGCAGCTGGTTCCCCTCTGTCCCCTCTCCTCTCTCCTCTTCCTACCTGGCCCAGCTCAGTCTGCCTCTGTTCACTCTGGACTCTCCCAGATGTTTTCGCCTCTGGCTGTGTTGTCCATTTTATCTACAATAAACTTTCTCCTCCATCATACTAGGAGAAGTCATGTCCTTTTTTTCATTTCTTTTTTATTTCTTTTTTTTTTTTTCATTCAAAGGGAAAACAGAAATGTGTGCAAGGACACATGTGGGCAGAGGCCTGTCGTTTACATCAATAAAGTACAGAGTGATCGAGGCAGAAGTCTGGGGTCAGCTCCAGGCCTCTGAACACACGTGCGTTACATACTGTATAAAGTGAAGACATCGCCAACCCAGGGTGTGGTGGAGGGGAAGGTTTCTATTGTAGATATGAGAGAGAATACAGCCAGAGGCATGAGCAGAAAGAGAAGGTAGCACATTGAACAAGGCCAGCAGAATGGGTTGGGCCATGAGAAGAGAGAGAGGTGGGTGGGGAGAGGAAGAGAGGAAGACCAGGAGATAGAGAGAGGGGCAAGAGAGAGGGGACGTAGAGAAAACATGACCGAAGGGGCAAGATTATACAAGAATGAAAAGCTGGGGGAAGGGAAGCCCAGGAGTTTGAGAAGTTTAGGGTAGGGGTGGGGCGAGAAGAGCCACCTGTGCCACCATAGCTGAGAGAGCCGGGAGGCCAGCAGGCCAGCGTGCACTTCTGTGTGCTAACAGTCAACCATGTGTCCTCAGTTTCTTTTGGGCCTGACACATACACACTTTTTTTTTTTTTTTTTACAAGGGCTGGCTCTGTGTGTAAGGGTGCTTGCCACCAAGCCTGATGATCCGAGTTATATCGCTGGGGCCCACAAGACCTCTGACAGACACACCATGTCAGGCACGCGCACGCACACACACACACACACACACACACACACGCAATAAATAAAGTCATAAAGTCATTTTTAAAAAATCTCAAGGTAAGCGCCGGGCGTGGTGGCACACGCCTGTAATCCCAGCACTTGGGAGGCAGAGGCAGGCGGATTTCTGAGTTCGAGGCCAGCCTGGTCTACAGAGTGAGTTCCAGGACAGCCAGGACTACACAGAGAAACCCTGTCTCAAAAAACCAAAAAAAAAAAAAACAAAAAAAAAATCTCAAGGTAAAATTAATAAGAAGATCAGAGTTACTGTACATTGTTCCAAGTCTCTCTAATATCTGGCTCAATAGAAAGAGTTGGATTTCCACATTTCAATCTATAGTAATAGCAACATAATAAAAGCCACAGAAACGAAAAACAAAACAAAGAAACAAAAAGTCTACAGTGTCTTAGATAAGCACAGTTTGGGCCTTGATGTCCCCTGCAAAAAATCTTTGAGACTAGCTTGGATGTATTTATTTATTTTCTTCCTTTGTATCCTCCTTAAATGATCTGACTTCAAACTGGAACAAAAAAAAAATTTAAATCTATTAACCGCAAATTTTCTGCATACTGCTCGCCAGCTCGATGCGCTCTGGAGTCAGCTAAGGTGCCTGCGGGGGGCCTCCAGGTTGGTGTATGAAGTCATTCCGGAAAGGATTAACCGAGGCCCTCCCCAGGGTGGGAGGCACCTTCCTTCAGCTGCTCTAAGCCTTCCAGCAAGGACTGAAGTCCAGGTTCTTCCCATCCTTTCAGTAGGAGACTGGGGCTTTTGAGGGTTCCAGCTTTGTGAGTTGAGCAACTACTAAGTCCTCAGGTTCTCCAGCACAGAGATGGCCGTGAACGGACTACCCAGCCCCAGCCTCTGCCTCGAAGACAGTTTTGTGAATCCTCTTTTATATATACAGTCTATCAGTTCCATTCCTCTAGAGAACCCTAAAATATCACTCTCGAGTCAGCCTGTCATAAAATTCAACTTGCAGGCTGGACAGATGGCTCAGTGGTTAAGAGAACTGACTGCTCTTCCAGAGGTCCTGAGTTCAATTCCCAGCAACCATATGGTGACTCACAACCATCTGTAATGGGATCAGATGCCCTCTCCTGGTGTGTCTGAAGACAGCAACAGTGAACTCATATAAAATAAATAAATAATTCTTTAAAAAATAAAATAAAATTCAACTTGCTTTCTACCTACTCCCAAATATCAAGTTAAGAGGCTGATGAAGTTAAACATTTACTGCTCTCCTTTCTTCTCGGCAAACCAAGTAAACAACTTCCCAGGCCCTAGACCTAGGAAGATACTTGTTTTGTTTTGTTTTTGTTTTTTCGAGACAAGGTTTCTCTGTGTAGCCCTGGCTGTCCTGGAACTCACTCTGTAGACCAGGCTGGGCTCAAACTCAGAAATCTGCCTGCCTCTGCCTCCTAAATGCTGGGATTACAGGCGTGTACCACCATGCCCGGCTCTAGGAAGATACTGGGAACAATCTAGATTGGTAAAACTAATCTTTAGTAAACTTTATAAATATAAGTGTAGAAGTCCGGGGAGATGGCTCACTGGGTACTGTACCTGCCACAGAAGCATGGAGAGAGGCTTAGAGCCCAGTAGCTTTCCTTAAGAAGTTTAAAGGGAACTGGAGAGACGGCTTGGCAGTTAAGAGTTGGCTGCTCTTCCAAAGGACCCGAGTTCAGTTCTCAGAATGGCACTGTGCCTCAAAATCATATACAGCTCCAATTCCAGGGGATCCGATGCCCTCGCCTGAACTCTGAGGGCACTGCCTGTGAGTGGTTCACAGATCACACATTCAGGCAAAGCATTTATTTTAACTTGTTGTTGTTGTTGTTGTTGTTGTTGTTGTTTTGATTGGTTTGTTTTTCGGGACGGGGTTTGTCTGTGTAACAGCCCTGGCTATCCTGAAACTCAGTTTGGAAACCAGGCTGACCTCAAATTCACAGAGATCCTCCTGCCTCTGCTGGGATTAAGGCGTGTACCACCAACAGAAATTTTTTTTAAAAAAAAAAAATTAAAATGAAGTTTTAAAAGCTGAGTGATGGCAGTCTGCCTGTGTAATTCCAGTCCGAGCAGGGAGGTTGAGTGGCCAGGCTGCCTCTAACAAATGGGTTATAAGCCAGTGTACCCAGTGAGCCGAGCTCAAATGAGAAAGGCTGTGTGGTAGGAGGTGTCCGCGCCTCACACACAAACGCATGCCTCGAATGTGTGCCCGCACGTGTGAACACACATATACATGCTGTGCCTCACACACACCTGCGTGATAAAAAAATGTTGTGTGGCCAAAACAGGGACAAGAGCAGTACGTTTTTTTCAAGTTACTGGGAGACCACAGCGGGAAGAGTCCTCCTTGCAGGTTACAAGTTCGGTTTACAGATAAAACAGTTAAGATCAGGTTCCAGTTTGCCCTGCGTTTGTTTGACCCGTCTGTGTAGGATGGGCCTGAACACGTGGGAGGGAAGCAGGTGAGCAGGAAAAACATCAGCATTATACTGCACGACTGGGTGTGGGCAGGGCACATTATGGAGAAAGCATGTTAGGATGTACATTTGCCCCTGGCTGGACTTACGTGAGAAGTAAGTCAGTTAAGAAATAAGTCAGAATGTATGCTTGGACCTGATTGGGCCTCATGGGAAATGGGATAAACATGAGTTTTGCCTTTTTTGTTGTTGTTGTTTTGTTTTGTTTTGTTTTTGGATTTTGGTTTTTTCAAGACAGGGTTTCTCTGTATAGCCCTGGCTGTCCTGGAACTAATTGTGTAGACCAGGCTGACCTCGGACTCAGAAATCCCCCTGCCTCTGTCTTCCAGAGTGCTGGGATTACAGGCATACAGCACCACCGCCCAGCTGAGTTTTGCCCTTTTTAAGCCTCTGCAAAACATGACTTGTGGTCATTTCCTGGGAGCCCAGAGATGCACCTGGCCAGAGACTGTCATCCTGGCCGGTAATTAACTAAAGTTTGCTTCATATTTGGCTCAAGTTGTCCTGATCACCACTCAATAGTAATAAAACCGAGAGTTAAAATGTATAGCTGTCTGGCACTGGGCAAGTTAGTCTATATTATTTATGCCCTAATTTTTCTATCTGAAAAGAAGGTTAAGATAGAATAAGGGTGTTTGTTGTGAGATAGTGCACATAAGAAGCTTACACACCACATTCAGCAAATATTTGTGGACAGTGAACAGAAAGACAGGCCAAGAAGTATCAGGTAGGGACAATGTGAGGACACACAGGAATTTTGTCATGTAAAGGGGAGCACCTCTGGCCTCCCTCCATTCCCTAGATAATCTTGACAGGGGGCAAGAGCGGCTACCCCCCAAGTTTGAGCTGGTTAGCTTTTTTCAAATAACACAAGCTGGTCACTTGGGAGGGGACCTCTGTTGGGGCATGCCTTCGGGAGCATTTTCTTGATAAGGTCTGAGGTGGGAGAGCCCTACCAAGTGTGGCAGGTGGCTGTGGGTGTGTAAGGAGACAGGCTAGGTAACCAATAGAGCAAGACAGTAAGCAGCGGTCCATGGGCTCTGCTCCAGGTCCCTGCCTCAGTTTCCCTCAGGTGTGAACTGTAAAGTGTAAGTGAAATATCCCCTCCTCCACGCTGCTTTTGCCATGGTGCCTACCCTGGCCACAGAGAAGCTCACTAGCACATAGTTCTCAGCCCCCATTTCTTTATAAGGATTCCTCTGTTATCTCCTCGCTCTCTGAAGCTTGAAATACTTAGTTGTTGAGACATGATGCTTGCTGAGGTTGCTTTAGGGGCCCAGTGTGATTCAGCTGTTCCCAGCACGCTAATCCGCAAGGATCCTCCCCCCCCCCCCGCACCCCTTGTCCCCTCCCCCGCACCCCTTGTCCCCTCCCCCGAGCCCCTTGTCCCCTCCCCCTTTTAGAGCTGTGTTCCTTTAAATCCATTAGTGAAGTTGCAACTATGACAGTCACGTCCTCTGATGTTCCTTCAGTGGCTGGATCTGGATCTGAAATGCCTCAGCGGATGTCACGTGGACCGGAAGCAGTAACAGCCGATCGAAACGCCGCAGGTCTGGACAATGCACCACTCCGTTTCGTCTTCTGGTGGGGAATTTATTTCTGAACATCTGTCGGTTCCTGAGGACGGGGTGTTTTCCCATCTCTCCAGACTGCCCTCTGCAAGGATTACTTAATTTTGAGGTCTTTCTAAATCCAGAAATCCGAGAGGACTTTAGTTTGGGCCCATCAAACAAGGAGCTGGTTTTAGAACTAGGGGTTTTCAAAAAGGAGTTGACAGAGGTCAAGAGCTGTTGACTGTGAAAGTAACGTGTCTTGGGTTGGGGAACTCCGACGTAGAGCACCTCAAAATGTTTTCAATGTTTCCTGCTGCACAGCCCACTCCAGGTCTGTCACTGCGTCTGGCATTTGGAACGCGGAATCCTTGTTCCTGGCCAGAATTTGGTGGTGGCACTTCTGCTCTCTCTGCGACCCTCAATCCCGGTGCACCCCATTTTGTACTGCCTTCTGCTGGCCTCTGCCATCTTGGCCACAGTGAAGGAACGAGGCGCTGCTACTTTGCTCTCCTGTAATAACTACCGGTTGCTCTCCGCACTAACTTAGCTCACTGCGCATATGCTGGGCTTTGTGTCTCTTTTCTTTCCCTGGACCTGCTGGAGAGCTCCAGGGCAGAACAGGGCAGGGCAGGGCAGGGCAGGGAGGGAGTCCTGAGTATGCTAGATGGCTTCTGGGTGATCCTGATAGGCGCTTTTACAGTTCCTTAGCAGAACATGCTAGTGAGGTTAGCGAGATGCAGGGACCTACAAGCTTCGCACTTTTTTGCTTTATTTTTTCAGACAGGGTCTATGTTGGCCTCCAACTAGTCATCTTCCTGTGTTAGCCTCCCAAATGCTGGCACTAAGGCCTGCCTGCCACGTTTTAGCATCTTCTGTGTTGTGTGTGTTTGTGTGTGTGTGTGTGTGTGTGTGTGTGTGTGTGTGTTTTGTTTTGTTTTGTCTTGTTTTGTTTTGTTTTGTTGTTTTTTCGAGACAGGGTTTCTCTGTGTAGTCCTGGCTGTCCTGGAACTCACTCTGTAGACCAGGCTGGCCTCAAACTCAGAAATCCATCTTCTGTTTCGAAGCTGCATTTCGAAATTTCTCCGCCACGCGGCACCCAACCGTCGGCTGTTGTCTGCAGTTCTGCTGTGTGAGATGCTACAGCCCAAGAGCGACGAGCAGTCTCCCGGGTAACCACTCCCGTTTCCAGCAGGAGACCCCACCCTCATCGGGTGGAGCCTTCTTCGTATCACGTGATCGCACTGGCTTGTGCAAGATGGGGCTTGAATGTCTTCCTCTTGCAACACAGGCACGTTCGAAGTCCAACTTTCTTTGACCTAAATCAGAAAGGTTCCTGGGGCAAGGTGGCAGTGGGCGGAACCTCCCCGGTTCTAGAAGGACGCGAGCTCAGAGCTCCGGAGGGGTCTGCCTGGCGAAAAGCTCGGCAGCGCCAAAAACAGCAGCCTGGAGCGGTCGCCAAGCTGGAGCTGGAAGTGGAATTCCGAGGGTTCGGGGCCGCGGCTGCTGGGCAGCGCCTCCTCCAGACCGAGACCCCAGCGCAGAATGACCAGAAGGCGGTGGCCTTCCGGCGGAGTGTCCGGGCCAGGAGCGTGCTGCGCTGGTTCACCACCGCGGTCCTGTATGCCGCCTTCCTGGGGCTGGTGAGAGCCGAGGCTGCACCCCTCCCAGGCTGGGGCGCGAGCCTCCTGCAGGGGACCTGCCCTTCCCAGCTGGACACTCGCCTTCGCTGCCTGCACGTTCTGTGACTCTAGGCACTTGAGGCTCACCAGCTATCTCATGGGCGCTATGTTAATCACTGAGGGTTGCTGTCCAGTTCGAAATTGATTGTACTGTTTTCTAAACCGCAGCAAACTTTCCTAGCATCGCCTGGGTCTGTAGCCACCGCTCTCTCACTTACTACACAATAAACTGATTTTTTTTTTCCTAGCACTTCCATTTTCTGGGTGGCCAGCCAAGAGGAAAGCGGCTTTTTCTTGGTCACACGGGTGTTTTAGCGGTAGAGCCCGAATGTGTCTTACTCCGCCCTACGATCCTATTGAAATCAATCCTGCTGCACTTCAGACATTTTCTTAGAGCAAACTGTCACATCGGAAGTGCCTTTTGCCAATCCTTGTGTAAACTGTGAAAATTGCCCTGTTACTCGGTAAATGTGATCCGGGGAAGTTGGGATGTTCGGTTCCTCCAGGAGAAAGCTACCCCCTGCCCTTTTAAGAGCTTCTCAAAATTTGAAAGACTGACAGAAACCTTAAGCACTGGGAAGCTTTCCTGTCAATTGATCCATTGCTTGTTGCGAACAGAGAACAGACTCCCAATTCATTGAATTATTAGGCTTTCTTCATGTTCTCTTTACTGTTTACTGTTTAAACTACAAAGGATGGCGGAATAGGAACATTTATGACTCCACACCCCCAAAGGGACAGTCTTGTTATATAGCCCAGGCTGGTTTCCAACTCTGAATTCTCCTGCCTCAGCCTCTTGGGTACTAAAATTTTAGGTATACATTACCACTGTCAGCCCTCTTTATAGCTCTTAAGGGGATACGACATGGTGATATCAAGAAAATAATGGTACGAAACTCAGTACAGTCCTTATTATGGTTGTCTCTGTGACTCGAACTGAGCATAATCAAATAATCTAAACATTACAGTGAGAGAGAGTTCAAAGTATTTATTCTATTCCTGCTATTGGTCAGAGTTGTTGTTTGGGTTCAGGTGGTGACTAAGGCCCAGAGCCAGCTGTGAAATCCACCGACTTGAAGTCTCTTTGTAGCTGGCCTAGTAACAGGTCACGGAATCTAGAGACACATTTAGCTATTTGTAACAAAGTCTTAGGATGGCCAGGCTTGTCATCACTTTTCTGGATGTCTGCAGACTAGCTGAGCTGCTCCTGTTCCCACAGACATTACACCTCTCCTCTGAGACGGTTCCTTAAGGTAACATTCACCAACACCACCACCAGCTATTTTGATATATTTATTATTATTGTTGTTGTTGTTGTTGTTATTGCTGTAACTGAACCAGTGACTTGTCCACCTAACACACACGCCCTCGCAGCTGATCTATACCCAGGTCCTCAGCTGTCCTTGCCAGGACTTTGTTTTAATACAAAGTCTCACTATGTGGCCTCGGCTGACTTGGAACTTGCCCCATAGACCAGGCTTGCCTCAAATTCATAGAGATTCACCCACCTCGGCCTCCTGAGTGCTGGGATTAGAAGTTCCTGCTGCCATACTCAGCTTCCCCACCCTTTGGGTAGTAGGAATAATCAGGGAGAAGTTAGATATAGACATCGTATTTTACTGAGCACTGCACACACGCGCACAGCACGGGCAAGAAGATCCAACGCTTAGTTTTGCTCCACTCATTGAGAAACACAAATGTTCTCATCTATCGTTCTGAGTGCTTTTCACATTTCTGAACAGGGAGATTTGATGTACTACAACACACAAAATTTCCCCGAACTTAAATCTTAGCTTCAAGTAATGCACAACAGCTCCATCTACTGCTCAGAGAGAATTCAGGATTATCCTGACTTCGGTGGGCGCAGTTATTTATTTATTTATTATCTATTTATTTATAAATGTATGTATGTATTTATTTATTTATAAATTTATTTATCTATCTATTTTATTTATTTATTTATTTATTTATTTATTTATTTATTTATGTCTGGAACTAATTTTGGACGCTCTCTTATTGCCTAGTGCATGGTCAGAACTGATTTTTGGATGTTGGTTGCTTCGGTATGGTTGTGGGAAGTATGGAAACCTTAAGGAAAATCATTCAGAAGACGAGAGAGAACTATGTCAGGCAGCAAGTTCTAAATGAGCAGAGAAGACAAATAGAGTGGAGGAATTCCCCCATAGACCAGCCTTGGGCCTTGGGGACTGAAAAACATGGCTGCCTAGGGGTCAGTGGAGCTCAGCCACGTGTGTTCACTCCTAAGTTTGTACAGCGCTTGAACGTGGCCCAGTGGAAGACATTTTTGTGGTCCCTTAGCACGAAATAAAGGTGCATATAGGATCATGTAGTAGAAAGAGACCTCCCTGAATGTAGTGGTTCCCGTGGATCACGTGGCTAACCAGACGTCAGTGGTCCCATGGATCACATGACTAACCAGGCGTCAGCAATGAGCCTTTCGCGCAGTCTCTGTGGAGCAGCCATCCATTGCTGTTAGTCAACGTTTGACGCATTTCAGCTCTTCTATGATGAGTCTTGGCGCGCTGAGCTTCTGCTGTTGGAAGCCATGAGGACCCAGTGACACCAGGCAGCCATCCGGGCTATCTTGAGACCAAGCTTGGCCATGCATTTACATCCCTCACACCCATTCGCTTTCTACTGCAGGTGCCTGAGACTGCTGATTAACTAGGTTGACATCAGTATTTGAGTTGGGTCCATCTTGTGCAGTTGGTTGTAACTGCACAGCTCAATAATTCCACTACTAGCTTACTTGGAATGAAAATCTGTCAAATCGTTTTTCCTTTGTACTTAATTAATTTATGGGCTTCACATTTATGAGCCATTTTGTTTCTTCACTAGAATAAGTTTTAGCTATCCCTGGATCATCCTTAGAAATACCAGAACTCTGTCAGAATCCTTCCACAAATGTCAACACTAAAGAAACACAGAGCAAACAACTGCCCAGGACCAGCCTTAAAATGGCCATGACTCGAACCCGATGAAAATTCACTACAGTAGTGAATGAAGCTCTTGACAAGAAAAGTTGGATATTTCTGCCACGTACGATTTCTCAAAACATATATGATATGACTTGTAGCTATGTCCTTTGTGTTGGCCGGACCTCCCAGGCCTCAGCCTCCTGATTATTTAGGACTGCATATGTGGACCATTGTTGTGGGCTCTTATATATAGTTAAAGATAAGTATCAGAATTATGACTGCTGGTGATATAGTAGGAGCATTTCATTTGAATGAATCTCATATAACTTCCGAAATATTAACGCACTGACACAAATGCAACTCAGAGGTTTTAACATTGCTTATTCGACTGTGATCCCCATATTATGGATCAAATTCATCCAATTAATTTACTACTGCTCTATTTATAGGAATATAGATCATGTTTTTGAGAAAGATCTCAGATTAATTCAAGGCGAGGAAAAACATGATTTAATTTGAAGAAGGTCATAAAAATATCAAAAGTTTAACTCATTTGATCAAGGTAGAATTGCAGGTTATAGTGAACAATAGTCTTTCATTTAACCAAAGTGATATTAACGCTTCAAACTAAATTTTAAAAATCACCTAACTGTGGGGTAAGCTTGGACCTGTTAGTAAAGAGAACTCGGTTTCCTTAAGTGCTTTAAAAAAAAGTCACAGATACAGCATGAAGCACAAGAAATGATCTTGGTCATTTCTGCGAATCTTTGTTTCTCGGGCCAACTACCTCAAATGGAACAATAACAGACCTGTCATATTTCCTACTGAGCACCGTTCAGTGTACCAGGAAAACAAGAAGGCCAAATTCTAGTTTTACAGTGAGCCTTACCATTAATGCTCGATTTCTAGGAAAGCTTTCAGACAATTCTCTTCTACTATTAGCTAGCTAGGCCTACAGAGTGTCCTTTTCATGAACTTTTCTTGTACAGACGTCCTGCAAGATCCTAACCCATTCTACGTTGGCCATATGTTCTTTGTTTAGAGCAACGGTCTAAGAGAAAAGAGAATTCATTTTTCCTTGGTCGTGCATCTTCATACTTTACAATTTTCCTTACTATCTTGGTGATGGTAAGGGTCACCATGACCAAGGCAACTTATAAAATAAAGACATTATTTGGGGTTCACAGTTTCAGAGGGCTAGAGTCTATAACCACCATGGCAGGGAGCATGACAAGCGGGGACAGGCAAGCATGGCGCTGAACCAGCAGCTGAGACAGACAACCACATACGAAAGAGAGAGAGAGAGAGAGAGAGAGAGACAGACAGACAGACAGACAGACAGACAGACAGACAGAATAAACACTGGGAATGGGCTAGGGCTTCCCAGTGAGACTAAGAACCATCACTCTTTGACCCCCATAGACTTGTGGCCGTATCACAATACAAAACGCATCTATTCCAACTTCAGAAGTGCCCATGGGCCTTTCACAGTCTCAACACAGTTTGACAGTCCAAAGTCTTTTCTGAGACTCAAGACAATCTTAACTGTAAACTTAAAAAATCATATCACGTACTTCCAACCAGGAATGGCACAGACTATGCATTACAATTCCCAAAGGGAACAGTAGGGGGATGCTGAGGAAATCCTGGACCAAAAGCAAGATCAAAACCCAGCAGGGCAAACTCCAAATCCTCTAGCTCTCAGTCCAGTATCAAAGGGCTTAGATGGCTCTGCTCTCCAGCTCTGCTGACTGCTACACACTTCTCTCTCGCGGGCTGTTTCCACTCCCTGTCCACAGCTCTCCTTGGAAGATATAGAGCTGGCATCTTGGGTGGGGCTTCTGGCACACTCCAGGCTTTACAGCTTCATGCCTTGGCTTCTCTGGGCCTCCATGAACGGAAACCCCTTACCACATGCCTGGCTTCAGCAGCTTTACGTAAACTTTTACTTGATGGTGGAGGAAGATCCCACAGCCCCATACTCCTGTATCCTTCCAGAAGCATGTAGCTTCTGGTGGAGGAAGAGTCCACAGCCCCATACTCCTGTATCCTTCCAGAAGCATGTGGCTGAAGCTGCCAAGTTCTGCTGCTGTTTGGTGGGACCTGGTCCCTCTTTGAGTTGCATTTGCTTAAGCTTTTCTCTGTTGCAGAATCTCTCATTTTTGTCAGTTGGAAGCTTAACTGGGGCATCTTGCCCTGAGAACATGGCTTCCTTTATTCCATTTTATATCAGGCCTCTTCTTATCTCTTTCAGCACAAGCCTTGGCTCCAACATTAAAATCCTGCTGCTCCTTTTCTCCCTAAACTGCATATTTTATATTTCCTTTGCCCACTTCTTGCTCTTTTTTAAAAAAATGATCTATTTATCTTTATTTTCATTTCATGTGAATTAGTGTTTTTGCTGCATGTGTGTCTGTGTGAGGGCATCCAATCCCCTGAATTGGAATTGCAGACAGTTGTGAGGTGCCAGTTGGGTGTTGAGAATTCAATCCAGGTCCTCTGGAAGAGTAGTCAGTACTCCCAACCACGGAGCCATCTCTCCAGCTCCCATTTCTTGCTCTTTTTAATGGAAGGTCTGCATAGAAGTCATTGCTAATAACCAAGTGATCAAGTCAATACTAAAGCTGTCTTGAAATATCCCCTGCCAACAAAATTAGCCCATAACTTCTTAATTTTCAAGTGGTTCTTGGTGCAAGACAAAAGACAGACACATTCTTTGCCAAAACATCATGAGAATGACAAGTAGGCCAGTGGCTAATATTTGTTCCCCTCTGAAGCCTCTTGAGCTCGGCCTCCACAGCTCACACTGCTCTCGGCAGTGCTCCTCCACAGTTCACACTCTCAAGCAGCGCTCCTCCACAGCTCACACTGCTCTCAGCAGTGCTCCTCCACAGTTCACACTGCTCTCAGCAGCACTCCTCCACAGTTCACACTGCTCTCAGCAGTGCTCCTCCACAGTTCACACTCTCAAGCAGTGCTCCTCCACAGCTCACACTGCTCTCAGCAGTGCTCCTCCACAGCTCACACTGCTCTCAGCCACGCTCCTCCACAGCTCACACTCTCAGCAGTGCTCCTTCACAGCTCACACTGCTCTCAGCAGTGCTCCTCCACAGCTCACACTGCTCTCAGCCACGCTCCTCCACAGCTCACACTCTCAGCAGTGCTCCTTCACAGTTTACACTCTCAGCAGTGCTCCTTCACAGTTTACACTCTTAGCAGTGCTCCTCCACAGCTCACACTGCTCTCAACAGCGCTCCTCTACAGTTCACACTGCTCTCAGCAGTGCTCCTCCACAGTTCACACTGCTCTCAGCAGTGCTCCTCCACAGTTCACACTGCTCTCAGCAGTGCTCCTCCACAGCTCACACTGCTCTCAGCAGTGCTCCTCCACAGTTCACACTGCTCAGCAGTGCTCCTCCACAGCTCACACTGCTCTCAGCAGTGCTCCTCCACAGCTCACACTGCTCTCAGCAGCGCTCCTCCACAGTTCACACTGCTCTCAGCAGTGCTCCTCCACAGTTCACACTGCTCTCAGCAGTGCTCCTCCACAGTTCACACTGTTCTCAGCAGTGCTCCTCCACAGCTCATACTGCTCCCAGCAGTGCTCCTCCACAGTTCACACTGCTCTCAGTAGTGCTCCTCCACAGTTCACACTGCTCTCAGTAGCGCTCCTCTACAGCTCACACTGCTCTCAGCAGTGCTCCTCCACAGCTCACACTGTTCTCAGCAGTGCTCCTCCACAGTTCACACTGCTCTCAGCAGTACTCCTCCACAGCTCACACTGCTCTCAGCAGCGCTCCTCCACAGCTTACACTCTCAGCAGTGCTCCTCCACAGCTCACACTCTCAGCAGCGCTCCTCCACAGTTCACACAGCAGTGCTCTTCCACAGCTCACACTCTCAGCAGTGCTCCTCCACAGTTCACACTGCTCTCAGCAGTGCTGTCTAAAAAGCTTCACTTACAACATCCAACTGCTTTCCTAGTCCCACGGTCTTCCACATTCCCCAAACACCCAGCATGGTCAGGCCTGTCACAGCAATAGTCTACCTCTTGGTACCAATCTTCCCTTAGTTACTTTTCTATTGCTGTAATAAAACACCATGACCAAAGCAACTTATAAAAGAAAAAAAGTAATTTGGGAATCACTATTCCAGAGGGGTTAGAGTTCATGACCATCATGGTGGGGAACGTGGCAGCAGGCAGGCAGGCAGCAGGGAGCTGGAGCCATCACTGGAAACTTAAATGTTGAGTCAACATCCACAAGACAGAGTGAGAGAAAGATAACTCAGAGTGCTATGGGCTCTGGAAACCTCAAAGCCCCCAGTGACACACCTCCTTCAACAAGGCCACACCTCCTAACCCTTCCCAAAGAGTTTAACCAACTGTGGACCAAGTAGTCGTCACAATGCATGTGGTGTACAGACATGCATGCAGTCAAAACACTGATACACATTTTTAAAATATTTTTTTTCAAGAAATGTGCAGTTAGGGATGAGAGAAATCTGTACAAATAATTTGAACATAGGAGACTTTGGGGGCCGTTCTCATTAAAACCACCACACTCACAAAAGGCACATCTCTTTGTATAATTGCATAGGGATTTTTGTCCTTAGTAATCTTATTTTCATGTGTTAGAAATTTAAAATGTATTGACCTTAGTTTTCACCAATGGTATGAAAATGTGTCAGTTTTATCCAGCTGTGTGTAGACTCCTAGATCTATTCATCATAATTCCTAAAAGAAGCAGGTGCTCTTAGGATAACCTGTCGTGTGGTACAGATGTGTTTACTAATAGTCCCAAACTTAAGTCTCTGTGAGAAGAAACTGAAGAAGAGGCAAAATTTTACCACTAGTAATTTGGCATCCCTCTGGTTTTCGCTAGCTCTGGGTTCAAATTATTTGTACAGATTTCTCTCATCCCTAACTGCACATTTCTTGAAAAAAAATATTTTAAAAATGTGTATCAGTGTTTTGACTGCATGCATGTCTGTACACCACATGCATTGCCTGTGCCCACAGAGGCAGAATGGGTGTCAGATCCTCCGAGACGGGAGTTCAGACAGCTGCGAGATGCCATGTGGGTGCTGGGAGTTGAACTCAGGTCCTCTGGGAGAGCAGCCGGCAGTTTGAACCACTATGTGATTTCTCCTGTGCCAAGATGCACATCCTTGGTGAGAAGACTCTTTTACAGAGGCTTTCCTCTTATGTCTTGTGCTTGAGATGCAGATAAATGTGAGGCAGCAAGTAGCTCCATATGATCATTTTCTTGTGGGGGTGGGGCGTGGGGGACGAGGGTGAGGGGAGTTGTGGGGGGACACAGATAAGTTTAATTTGTAGTAGCCCCAAGGAAAAGTGCGTGTGTGTGTGTGTGTGTGTGTGTGTGTGTGTGTGTGAAATATAAATATATCAATTTATTTTTGAGACATTTGTAATACCATTCTCTTTTTAGATTTATTTCTTTTATTCTTTGTGTACTCTGCTTAGTCTGCACATACGTATGTACACTGCATGCAATCTATAACTGTCACCAGAGTTATAGATTGTGGTGAGCTACCATGTGAGTCTTAGGAACCAAACTAAATCCTTTGTGATGGCAACACGGGTTCTTAACTGCTCCACCACCTTTCTGGGCCCAGGTTCTATCTTAAATACAATGATTCTTAAATTTAAATTAGGAGTTGGAGAGATGGCTCAGTGGTTAAGAGCACTGACTGCTTGCTCTTCCAGAGGACGTAGGTCCAAATTCTAGCACCAGCTCATAACTACCTGTAACTCCAAGATTTGACATACTCACATATAGGCAAAACACCAATCACATAAAATCAAAATAGATAAATGTCAAGAAAAGAAAAAAGAATTCAATTAGATTTAGCAATATAAGTCAGTATAATAGTACATACAAATATAGACAGATACACTTCAACATATAAGCAACAGGTATTAATGTTTTCATTTAAAAAGTCTAGACAGAGCCAGGCATAGTGGCATATGTCTTTTTTTTTTTTTTTTTTTGGTTGGTGTTTTTCAAGACAGAGTTTCTCTGTGTAGCCCTGGCTGTCCTGGAACTCACTCTGTTGACCAGGCTGGCCTCAAACTCAGAAATCCGCCTGCCTCTGCCTCCCAGAGTGCTGGGATTATAGGCATGCGCCACCACCACCCAGCTGGCACATGTCTTTAATCCCAGCACTTGAGAGCCAGAGGCAGGCAGATCTCTGAGTTCAAGGCCAGCCTGGTCTACAGACTGAGTTCTAGGAAATCCAGAGCTATATACATCTAAAAAGACACAGTGTCTCAAAAACAAACAAACAAATAAACAAACAAACAAACATTCTATTGATCTTGTGTTGCATGTGATTTTAAAAAATCATTCTTGTTCCTTTGTTCATGGCTGTGTTCTCACTTAGCTCCGAGATGGCTCTCCCACCAGCCCACGCTACACCTGGTTACCTCTTCCTCTAGGCTAGCTTTGCCAAGCCAGAGTTCTGAGGTAGTGCTCCCACCAGCCCACTTTTGCTCCGTGAATGGAAAACACTAGGCAGTTTTACTATTTTAAAACTAGCCAGATAGCACAAAATTGTTGGGTTCTTATTAGCTAACCAATTCTAGCCAACTGCTGGTGGCGGAGGCCACCATTACCTAACCCATAGATCTTACACGGCTGTTCCATCCTCCCATTCGGAAAAACTGGACCGAATTCTTCTTTCTCTCCCTCTTCTTCTCCTGGGACCCGGAAGTCCCACCTTTTCCTCTTCACCCAGCAATTGACTTCTGCTTCCTTTATTGACACAATCAAGAACCAATTAGGCAATTGACACCTCCCTCTACCATCTTGTGGCATCTTCCGAAAGCTCCTCTTTTCAAATGCTCCTTCTATGTGAACAATCTAAGCAAACACCCACATTTTGTCCACTACAAGTCTATGGTACCCTTAGTAGGGTTAACTCATTTTCCATAAAGTAAACTTGAGTTCTAGGCCCATAACCTTTGTTAATGAAGCTAACAGATGTTAATGAAGTTAGCAGACTTCCAACTCCATCTCAATTTTTTTTAGAAGGGTCTGCCTGAGGCCCATGGTTGGATACAGTCCAGTTAATTATCAGATTGAAAGGCATCCTGGACTTAATCCAGTATAAAATGCTCAAGTGTGATCAAGAGTCCAGTACACACATCTATATCATCCTAATCAAAGGGGAACCCTGATCATGACCCTGGCTATAATCTTGGAGATCGGAGAACTCTGGCCAGAACACCTGTGTATTTGGTGCTGTCATGATCAATGGAGGTCTAGTCCCAATCATCCATTGGATGCCAAGAGGTCTAATTTAGCAAGAGTTCATTTGATCAAAGACACGAATTGTGAATTTGGCCGCTCATGGAGTCAACAGAAGCAGGCAACCCTACCCAACGGTGTGGGAAAGGAAGATCTATTATAGATATGAGAAGGAAGTCTTATTTGGACATAACCACGCCTTATGCAGCCCTTGAGATTGGCCAGGAGTTATGAGAAATTGGTTCACACAGTTACAGTATGCTGACAGGTTAGGTTAGACTTTGTTACATACCAAGTTAGCTATAGACCAGAGTTATTGTTAAAGTCATGCTATACCTGTGCTTGTAATATTTTTGCTAGGAAGATTGATATTCTGTACTTCTGATGTCTGGAGGTTTCTTTGAAGAGAAGTGTTGATTTGAGTAAGTTCCGTTGACTTGTCTCTTATGTATTCTACATGTGTAGAATCCCATATGCACCAGAAAAAGTACTGTTCCAATGATATAAGAAGTGAGACCAGGTCTGGAGTATGGCTCAAGGCTCAGAGTCCCTGCTGTTCTTCTAGAGGATCCATGTTTCATTCCCATCAACTACGTAGGTGACTCGAAATTGTTTACAACTCTCATTCCAGGAAATTGGAAGCCTTCTCATCCTTAATAGTGTCGGGATTTGGTGACTGTTTATAGGATGAATCCCCAGGTAGGACAGTCTCTGGGTGACTTTTCCTTTAGTCTCTGCTTCACACTTTGTCTCCATAATCGCTCCTGTGAGTATTTTGTTCTCTTTCTCAGAAAAATCAAAGCACCCACACTTTGGTCTTCTTTCTTCTTAAGCTTCCTGTGGTCTGTGAGTTGTATCTTGGGTATTCTGAGCTTTTGAGCTAGTATCCACTTATCAGTGAGTACATACCATGCATGTTCTTTTGTGATTGGTTTACCTCACTCAGGATGACAGTTTCAAGTTCCATCCATTTGCCTGTGCATTTCATGAAGTCATTGTTTTTAATAGCTGAGTAGTACTCCATTGTATAAATATATGACATTTTTTCTGTATCCATTCCTCTGTTGAAGGATATCTGGGTTCTCTCCAGATTCTGGCTATAAGGTAGCTATGAACTTATGTGCCCTTATTACATATTGGAGCATGTTCTGGGTATATGTCCAGGAGTGGTATAGCTAAGTCCTCAGGTAGTACTATATTGGTAATTTAAACTTTTGCCATATAAATTCTCATGTTAGTGATTATAGCATATCTCACCAGATTGAAAACTATTTCAAATATATATTTGAATATGTATTTCAAAAGTATTTCAGGTTTATGATAAATTCATATTTTATAAATTTGTTTTATTTCTTATTATTTTGAAATAAGGTCTCATGTTGCCCAGGCTAGATTTGAACTTGCTATAAACTTGAAGGTGACCTTGAAGTCCTTGATCCTTCTACCTCCACCCCAGGGATGCTGGGGTTACAGATGTGCACCACCACACCCAGTTTTGTTCAGTGCAGGGGAAGTGAGCCCTGTCTTTGTCCATACTAGGTAGGCACTGTCCCATTGTGCCACACCCCACCAAGATTTATAATCATTGACATTTTGTCATGCTAGACATCCAATGTAGACTCCAACATGTTTAGCAAACCATGAATTATATACCACTGAATTATATCTTTGGTTTTATAATAATGCTTATTTAAATGGGAAAGAGTTAAATCAGTTTGGGGCTGGAGAGATGGCTTAGCTCTTAAGTATACTGGTTATTATTTTTCTGGAGGACATGGGTTCGATTCCCCATATTGCAAACATTCATAACTCCAGTTCCAAGGGATCTGATGTTTTCTGGCTTCCAAGCACACTGCACACCACGGTGCACATGCATTTAAAACACTTACAGACATAAAATAAAAGTAAATAAATATTTAATATTTTTTAAAAAGAAATAGTTTTGAGGGGAGAAACTTTGAACTGGCGAAGAGCAGCTCAGGTCTATGGCTCTAGTAATATTAGTATCATCATTATAAAATTCTTGCTTATTGTGAATGGGCGTCAAAATAAATTTCTGCTTTGTAACTCACTCCTCAGAACATTTTTGTAGTAGATAATAAAGAAATGAATATTATCTTGTTTACAAGTAAATCTTTCGTCTTTTAATTTCAGGGAATGACTGTGGCCATTTTGGGACCCACATTTCCCGACCTGGCAAGAAACGTGAACCGGAACGTCAGCAGCCTTTCCGAAATCTTCGTGGGCCGCGCCCTCGGCTACTTTTGCGGCTCTGTGGTTGGCGGGGTGCTCTTTGACTGCATGAATCATTTTCTGCTTTTGGGTAAGTAAACATCAACGTTTGTCCACAACTTGACACTAAGTATGAAAAGCTCAGGCTTGATGCAGTCTCCGTAACAGTACCGGGTGGCGTGTGGGTATCTTTCTTACCTGGCAGCTGCGGTCTGTGCCTGCTGCCCCGGCAGCTGGAAGGACCCTGTAGTCCTTGACCCTTGAGCCCTCTGGAAGCCCCTTAGTCTTCAGGTTTGTGTGTCAGCGATCCCGAGGCTATACTCAGCACTGACCCACCACAGAGCTCTGCATGTTTGGGGGCAGGGCAGGGCTCCCGGGGCCAGAGAACTCAGAATGAGCTCTTGATACCTGGCCAGGCCCATGTGGATTGAACATAAGGAGGCAGGAGATGGAGGGGAACTGATATAGGCTGTATTTTTGTCCATATTTTTCTATCCATCAGCCACGAATGCAGACTGCTTTTCCATATTCTGGGGAAGAAAATGGCAAAGCTCTTCTGATACTCACAACTGAATAAATTGATTTTCTTTATGGAATATTTGGATTCACATTGCTACCTGTGAAAGACAGACAGGAAAAGAGTATCTCGTTTGTGGGGGAAAGGGGGGGTCCCTGCAAATACCATGGCCAGCAGACTGGTGATGAGCCTCGGGAAGGAAGAAGGAAATCCAATTCAACATGACTTAGTTACCTGGTATTGGTCCAAACTTCAAGAGTCTGACTCCAAGTAGTTTTAAACTTTTAAATGTTTAAGTATAGTACACTTTTGGAAAAGAAGTTTTCTGGTAGCAATGACCTCAGTCTCAATGCTAGTACAATAAAGCTTAAGGCCTGACTCTCTTGCAGTCACACAGTGGCAGTACACGCCTTTAATCCCAGCACTTGGGAAGGGGGAGGCAGGTGGATCTCTGAGTTCAAGGCCAGCCTGGTCTACAGAGTGAGTTCCAGGACAGCCAGGGCTACAAAAAGAAACCATGTCTCCAGTTACCCAAAACCAAACCAACCGAACAAACAAAAACCTCTTTTATAAAGTACACATGACCTCTTCCATAAAGATGAGTCCTATAGCTTAAGGACCTAGGGGAAGATCAGGTATGGTCTTGGTCATAGCACATGTGACAGCTCTCCTAAGGATTGGTTCCATTGACCGAGAAACAATGAACGTTCAAGTTAAAAGTTTAGGGAGGAGAGTCTGGAATAAACATAATAGTGTGGGGATCTGGAGTTGGCCGGGCCCTACGGATTACACAAAACACTAGACTATTATCAACATGCACCCCAGCCTTCCGGGAGGAAAGCAGGTATACATCCTTCTTGTTGAAGAGACAGCCTTGCATGTTTAACTGCTTCCCTGGTGCTGATCTGTGAGCGTGAAGACCTTGTAACTACCTCGTAACCTCAGAATGAAAAAGGAAATGCAAAGAAAAGGGCAGGACTGCTCCTAAGGTAGAGGAACAAGTTTACTGTAGATAAAAGGGAGAGCTCAGGCAGAGACAGAGGCGTCTGGGAGAGTCCAGCGCGAACGTGACCAGACTGAGCTGGACCATGGGGGGGTGGGGGTGTGGTTGAGGAGTAAAGGGGAAAAGGAAGAGAGGGAGAGAAGGCAAAGGTACAAAAGGGTCAGGTAGCCAAAACACCAAAAGGCCGGATTATATAGGAAAACGCCTCTGGGGAAGGAAGGGCAGCCTGTCCTTAGGCTACAGAGTTCAGGGTGGAGGACAGGCTATGACAAGGTCCTCTAGGTAGCCCTGGCTGTCCCAGAACTGACTACATAGAACAAGTTGGCCTGAAATTCAAGAGATCCACCTGCTCTCTGCCCCCAAATCCTACCATTAAAGACATGCACCACCACTACCCAGTCATCACTTTTATCTTATAATCCAGCACGATAATATGGTTTATATGATGTAACCCATTTGTATAAAATTCCCTAATCATCCCGTTTTAATGCAACTTTACTTTCATTTTTGAAATTCCCTAATCATCCAGTTTTAATGCAACTTTACTTTCATTTTTGCTTTGAGACATTGGCTTGGCCCTGTGGGAATCCTGTTTCTATAACGGACTTTTTCACCCCTTCTTAGGAATGTCGATGCTGACTACCACCATTGGTCTTTATCTTACTCCTCTCTGTAAGACGGCAACATTACTGATTGCCATGATGTCTGTATTTGGTGTCTCGTTTGGCGCTCTGGATACAGGTTAGTGACCCCGACTGCTATCACCGGGGAAAGTGGATAGTTTCACACTGTCACCTGCAAAGCCTGGTGACATGACAGGGCTGTACTGAGATGGCGCCCTCACTTAAACCCACCCTTCTAGCAGCTGTATTTTGTGCCAACTAGGGCACCATTTCTGAACAACTAATGGTTAAGTAAACTAGAATATGTTTCCCTGTTTGAGAGTATTGATTTCTAGTCTCCCAGTGGGAAAGGACCCTTTCCCTGTGGGTAACTACAGTGTGGGCTAAAGGGCTTTCATTGTGAGACAGAATTTGATCCTATTAAGATAAGAAGAATCAATGGCTTATTAGAGTAAACTGAGGTTGGAGCCACAAGTCGGGCTGTGAAAGAAATGAGACGGCCATCTAACTGAGGACACGGCCATTTCTCAGTTCAGAGAAGCATACACGGTTCCTAAGTTATCTCCATTTATTCAATGGTTTTGAGTGCCATTGAACAATAAGCATGATGTCCTTCTGCCCCAGCTCCGACTTTCTATCCCCTCCCTCCTTTCTCTGGCCGGATGAAGCGGAAGGTGGAACCATCTTAGGCTTTAAGCTTCATTCAGTTGAAAAGGAAAGGGTGGGATTGTGTATTTGTCTGATTTTTAAAAAGAACCACAGACTCGATGGTGCTTCACCCTGGAGTCCCCCAGGCAGCGAGAGCTCGGCTTCGCGCAGACATTCTAGTTTCCTGTTACAGGTCCCAACTGGGGGTTTTGCTCATATATCAATAATCTTTCCTCGCCACCGACTCCAAGTCCATAAAGCTAAAAAATTTGCAATATATTTATTAAAGTTTAAAAATACACTTATTAAATATATTATAAGAATTTCAACATATTTATCGCATAGTAACAGGTACATGGAAAAATACTATCCTCCAGTGCGGCAATTGCACTGTCTTGTGAAAACCTTTACAAATGCACCATGAAGTCAGTGAGCACCTGTGCTGTAGGTCAAGTATATGAGACATTACAATGTGTCGTTCTTGGTGATGCATTAGAGATTTTTAACCACAGAATCAGCTCACAGCCAGCTGAGATCTTTTAACTTAGAGCGTTTCTCATGTCCACACTGTGCAATGCATATTCGTCTGATTTCTGATGCAACGAAGCATATTTTATCGTTTTATAGGGTTCTTTAGCTTTTTGTTATTTTAATTTTATGCATGTATTTGCATCTGTATGTGGGTGTGGGCACATGATCCTGGGTGTTCAGGCAGATGAGAGGTTGTGGTTCCCATTAGGAACTGGAGTTAGGCGGGCTTGTGAGCCAAGGCACTTGGGTGCTGGGAACCCAAATCTAGTTTTCTACAAGAAAAGTACTCTTAACTGCCGAGCTGATTCTCCACCCCTTTAGTAATTTTTTTTTTGTAATTTTACTAAGTTACTGTATCTAGCAAATTATTTTCTCCATGTTTCATTGGCAGGTGCAAACGTCCTCATCTTGGCTCTTTGGGGGGACAAAGGCGCCCCACATATGCAGGCCTTGCACTTCAGTTTCGCCTTGGGTGCCTTCCTGGCTCCCCTGCTGGCGAAATTGGCCTGGGGTACCACAGCATCTGCTCAGAACCACACCGAGTCCGACTTTGACCCTCTAATGCTGAACCGCTCCTCCAAAGCCACCCCAGGCTCTGTGTTCGCGGTGCCCGATGACGTGAATCTGCTGTGGGCATACGCTTCCATCGGCACCTATGTCTTAGTCATCTCTGTCTTTCTGTTTGGTCTGTTTTGTAAGAAACGCTCAAAGCAGAAAAAGTCCTCAGCATCTGCTCAGGGCGCTCGAAGGGCTAAATACCACAGGGCCCTGCTCTGCCTCCTCTTCCTGTTCTTCTTCTTCTATGTGGGCGCCGAGGTGACCTACGGCTCCTATGTGTTCTCCTTCGCCACCACCCACGTTGGCATGGAAGAGAGCGAGGCAGCCGGCTTGAACTCCATCTTCTGGGGGACCTTTGCAGCCTGCAGGGGCCTGGCCATCTTCTTCGCGACACTCTTACAGCCTGGAACCATGATTGTGCTGAGCAACATTGGCAGCCTGGTCTCAACTTTCTTTCTGGTGCTTTTTGACAAGAGCCCTCTCTGTCTCTGGATCGCGACTTCCGTGTATGGAGCCTCAATGGCGACCACGTTTCCCAGCGGCATCTCCTGGATCGAGCAGTACACCACCTTAACTGGGAAATCCGCAGCCTTCGTTGTCATTGGCGGTACCGTGGGAGAAATGGCCATTCCTGCAGTGATCGGAATTCTTCAGGGACACTACCCAGACCTGCCAGTAGTTCTGTACACATGTCTGGGCTCAGCCATGTTCACGGCTGTTTTATTTCCTGTGATGTATAAATTAGCCACCTTACGTCTGTGATGTGAACAAAAGGAGAACATCTCGGGGTCAGAACACTCGGCCCTTTAAATGTAAGTGCCCATCAAGAAAAGAATGAATGGGAGGCCGCGGTGGAGCGCCGCGGCATGGGTTTTGATGTGGGTGAGCATCACAGAGAAGCAGTCTGTACCAGTTCTCTGGAACCTTCCGTGGCTGTCTTCACCAACTACTCTCAGGCGCACTGCTTTGGGTTAACAGTACTGTTCATCCTCCTGTGAAATGCTCAGTTCGTTTATTTACTTGTGATTGTGACCAATACTTGACAAGAAACCATGGAAGGGCTTGTTTTGTCTCGCAGTTTAATGGTGCGGTATATCATGGAGGGGTCAACATGGTTACAAGAGGCGCTGTGTCAGGGGTGGGGATTGGGATCCTCATTCCTTCGCATCTTGGTAGAACAGGATGCGGAGGGAACAACAATGTGACCAGGTGCAAAATCCCCAAGCCTTCCCCTAGTGATGCACTTCCTTCCGGGGAGCCCCACTTCCTTCAGGGGAACCCCACTTCCTCCCAAGGAGCCCCACTTCCTCCCGAGAAGCCCCACTTCCTTCAGAGGAACCCCACTTCCTCCGGAGGAGCCCCACTTCCTCCCAAGAAGCCCCACTTCCTTCAGGGGAGCCCTACTTCCTCCCGAGGAGCCCCACTTCCTTCAGGGGAGCCCCACTTCCTCCCGAGGAGCCCACTTGGTAAGGTAAGCCCACAATCCTCTAAGACATTGCCCCCAGTCAGGAACCAAGTGTTGAAACAGATAAGCCCATGGGGTAGTGGGGGCGTCATTTCACACTCAAGCTATAGTAAGTACCGCGTCAGAAACCAAGACAAAGGGGCTAACACTTAGAGAAGACAGAGTTCTTACTGATTCTCTGTTCCTCGGGAAAGTGGGAATTGAAGGGTCAGACTCAAGCCGCTGCATGGGTTAGCTGAGCACTCTAGCAGTATTCAGATCTTCAGCCCCTGGCTGTCCTTGAATCTAAACAGGCCTATCGGAGAAGCTCATCGGGAAGTCACAGTGGTCTCCAGGGATTTAGGTTCTGAGGTCAATGTGTAGGAAATGCTAAGATGTTTTGAAATGTTCTGTAATTCTAGCGTGTTACATTAAGTGTTTCACCAGTTTCTAATCTTAATTTCTTGTTATGAGGCTCCTGCTTTGGCAGGGGTCCTTAGGCAGTATTCCATTGTCTCCGACTTTCAGAGTGTGCAAAGAAGTCATTCATGTTTGAAAAGTTGGGTGGTATTCCAGTAGCTCAACCGCGGAGGAAGACTGCATTTGCCAAGCCAGTGTCAGACCGTCCGTATTCCAACCAGGGAAGTCGGGCGGAACAGTTTCATGAGAGATCGGATACAGACAGATGTTTTCATTCTGCTTGACTTCACTGGCCAGTGGATTAAAGAACATTAACGCCTTATGTTCCTCTATCTACAAAGAGATTGGACAATGGGCTTTAAGAGTCTGCAAGACTTGACTCTGCCTTTTAGGTCTATCTATGCTGAGGCTCTCGATTGGGCCTCGTCGGCCTCAGCCCCTGAGTTGTAATTCTAGGAATGAGACTGATAAAGCGTTCCAAGAGGAGGTTGTCCAGTGTGTCTGCTGGAAAGGCCAGCAGTTCATTTCAAAGGAAGATTGAAATGGGGAAACAGAAGGCTCAGAGAGTCCACAGCCTTCTTGGGAGCCTCAGGAATGAACCAAACATCAGACTGGATTTTTTTAATATATGAATTTTTGTCTGTTTTCAGAGAGGATGTGTAGACCGTTTGTTTCAATACCTTGACAATAGAAAGAATTTGGCTCTGGTTGTGCTCAGAAGGGATGGGTGGCATTTGGTTCTACTGTGTTACTGCAAGGGTGAATTTTTATAGTTATATCTAGAGATCTATAGATACCTTGTACCTTGCCTTAAATATGAGAACTCTAGATGAATCTTTCTGAACCCTCAACTACCTCAGTAAGACATAATAGGTCTGGGCCTTTCTAGATTTGACATTTCCTAGTAACAATTTGAGTAATAATCATGTTATAAACACTAGGACTACTTGACGGCTTTCTTTTATAGTTAGGCAGTCCGTCTAGGACTTGGAACGATTGTGTGTGTCATCCCTCAGACGAAGCTCTGCCTCCCCAAGTTTCAAGCACCTGGGAAAGGTGGGATGCTGGCCCCAAGCACGGGAGGAGAGAGACTACTGCATATTAAGTGTGACAAAAATGTATGTGTGCTATCCTTTATAAATGAATAGAATTCAGGAATGGTTTTATTTACTTCTTCCCAAGTTTTATTGTGACCGGCATTTAATTGCAACCTGATTGCAGTGAGTTTATTTTCTCTTATCTCTGTAAGTTGCTTCTGAATAAATCTTTGGTTTAAGTGAAATGTCACACCTTTCTTCAGTAGAGGCCACTTACAATATGTCCCGCACCAAGTGGTTCATGTAAGTACTCTAACAGCTCCGGAGAGAAAGGATGGGTGAAAGGTCCGTGCTCGTTATGTGGTGTACTTTCCTCTTAAAGACTGGAAGTGTTGCCAGGGTCATGGTGGTGCAGGCCTTTAATTCCGGGACTCAGAAGGTAGAGAGGCAGGTAGTTTTCTATGAGTTTGAGGTTAGTGTGGTTAATTAAGTAAGTTCCAGGACATTACACAGTACACATTAGTGTGTAATTAAGCAAGTTCCAGGACAGCCAGGGCTTCACAGGAAAACCCTGTCTTGAAAAACAAACGAATAAATAAAAAGAAGGGAAAAGCCGGGCGTGGTGGCGCACGCCTGTAATCCCAGCACTTGGGAGGCAGAGGCAGGCGGATTTCTGAGTTCGAGGCCAGCCTGGTCTACAGAGTAAGTTCCAGGACAGCCAGGACTACACAGAGAGAGAAACCCTGTCTCGAAAAACCAAAAAAAAAAAAAAAAAAAAAAAGAAGGGAAAAAAGTATCTCTACTAGAGTCTGGGTCAGTTGTGTTTGTGTGAAAGAAGAATTTAAAAAAAACAAATAAACAAAAAACTGTTCAATTCATTGCGTTTCCCAAAGCCCTGGGGCCTTAGGCTGCAGTACTAGTTCCTTAAACTAGACATTCTGCCTTTAACATGGTTGTTCATTTCTTTATTCATAAACTTATTTATGTATCTACCTGTCTACCTACCTGCCTATCTATCTATCTATCTATCTATCTATCTATCTATCTATCTATCTATCGACAGGTTCTTCCTGTGTAGCTCTACTACACTGGTACTCACTAGGTAGCTCAGATTGGCTGCTACCCTTGGCAGGCCTTCTGGTTCAGTCCAGGCATGAGACACCATACCCAGGTGAGAACAAAAGAAACAGCCAGGGGGATTTTAAAAAAGAACCCGCTAAGAAGGTACTTGTGCTTAGAATAAAATATAAAATTGCCAAGGTTTCTGAGTTTGTTCAGAAACCTTCTGATTACAGCGTGGTAATAAACAGAAGGACCTTAAATGTTGAGCGTGTTCCCCAGGGCCGTAAGTAATCTTCAGTACAGCGAAAGCTACAGATTACTCTCTTGGTACGGTCGAGGTTTATGGAAAGCTTTCCAGGGTTTCCCCACCAACCCCGCAGAGGGCGGGGACCAGGGGTTCTTATATCAAAATTAGATACCACTGTGCTTGTTTGTTTTATCCTGGGGTATGAGGTGCTTTTCTCTGGACTGTGATATGAAAAGCGTTTAATGATCCTGAAGGAGGGCGCAGTGCCAATCGCTTCTGCCCTTCTAGAGCCCATGAGCCCCAGGAGAAAGGACCCTGGAAGGCGATTGCACTGCCCTTTTGCCCCTGGGGTAAGTGTTTGATTCCGTGGATTTTAATCCCAGCTGCTGAAGTGGGACCTTGCAGTGTCCCTAAACCACCCAGGCCCAGCACTGTACGCTGAAATGCCCACTCACTCGTGAAATCTCAGCAAAGCTGGGGGCCAGAGCCACTGGGAATGCAGACAACGGGAACCTCTGCCAGGCAGTCTAATGTACAGGCTGGTGACAGTGTGGGCGACTTCACTGTGTGTTCTCCCCGAAGGACAAGCTGGGATGAGGCGGTGTCCTGTTTGCTGAGCATCGCTGCTGCTTGGTCAAGGAGCAAGAACGGTGGATTCTGCTGCTGGAAGTTCTGCCAAAACACAAGTTCTAGGCTCGGCGACTTGCCTCCTGCTCAGGCATTCTAATGAACTGTGGTTTTATTTCCACTTAATCAACTGTGGTTTTATTTCCTCTTTGAGTGGAAAAAAAAATGAAATAAAAGGAGGAGGACATGACTGCTCCTATAGATTTAATGGAGAAAACAGGCAGAGGGAAGAGTGTCCAGGCTGAACATGGTGGCCGACTAAACCAGACCTAGAGAGGAGAGCGGAAGGGAAAGTGAGAGGAGCTGCTGACTAAGAAAGGTGGTGCAAGCCCAAAAGACTGTTTCCTAGGGATTGGACTGGGGAAGGAAAGCAGAAGCCCAGCCCCCTCCCTGGGAGGGCGAGGGTTAGGGTAAGGGGCAGCGTGAGAAGAGCTGGGAGGGGCCACAAGTACTGAGGGATGCTGGGAAAGCTGGGAGGGGAGGTCACAGGTACTGAGGGATGCTGGGAAAGCTGGGGGGGGGCCACAGGTACTGAGGAATGCTGGGAAAGCTGGGAGGGGAGGTCACAGGTACTGAGGGATGCTGGGAAAGCTGGGGGGGGCACAGGTACTGAGGGATGCTGGAAAAGCTGGGAGAGGAAGCCACAGATACTGAGGGATGCTGGGAAAACTGGGAGGGGGGCCACAGGTACTAAGGGATGCTGGGAAAGCTAGAAGGGGCCACAGGTACTTCGTGAGACTAATCTTGGTTCTGAGAACCAACTCGCTTAAAGAATAAGAGTGGTCTTGTGAATTTATTACAGCCACAGAAGACTGCGTCCACTGTTTATATGGCTTTGTGTGACAGCATGAGTAGACTACTATGACATAAATGTATTAGTAAATTTATAAAAAATACTTGAGTTAAGCTTAGCCTCTTGGGTCATTAGTTGTTTCATTAAAAAAAAAAATAAGCTTGACCTTTTTCCTTCAGAAACTAGTGGAGAAAATCTTCATGTTTTACATTTTGAGCATTTCACACCTATACTGGGTTCCTGCGATGTGAGTAGTTTTATCACGTCACACCATTGCTATAAAGACGACCACGCACAATCCTTCTTTTCCCCAGCTTCTCTCAAGAACTCTACAACTTCCAAGCTTACCAGTTCACCAATGAAACTGTTACTTGCTACATGACTTAGAACGTATATTGTTGATAAATTTCCTAATGGAGATGGTTATAGAGACTCCACTGTTTCAGAGGAGAAAGGAGACTTTCTGAACGGCAGGCGGAAACCGGAGTTTGCTTCTTTTTTGCTTCCAGGGCCTAGCCCCTGAAAGACAGTACCCTTGCCCTGCTTTGCACTTACACAAGAGTAATGAGCAGTTCCAACTCAAGCGTGACCCAAGTGTATCTCATCTTCCCACGCCCCACATTTATAAGTCTTGGGAAAAGGTATTTTTAAAGTACAAAAGTTGAAGGAAATGAGATGTCCTATCTAAACAATTAAAATAAATGATAGTCCCCAAGGCCTTGGCTCCTACCAATCCCTACTACGCTGAGTGTCCTGGCCTTACAGCGGTGGACTCTGCCCCGGACAGGATCTTCTTTTCCTGTGCTTCGTACGCGGGACCCTGGGCAAAGCTTGGCCTTCCTGTCTTTCAGAGTGGCGATGCTCTTTTCTGAAAAGCCCCTACTGAGTAGAAAAGCCGGTTCCTCCTGGGCCTCCGTGCACAGTAGCTGTGCCTTCTCCCAAGCACTGCGGTTGCAGAGAAAGGTCCAAAAGTGCACTAGAGAGAGCTAGGCAGTCAGTGGGGAAACCGCTGCCCAATTCGGGGCCATGCTGGAAAAGCCAGCCAGACTGAGCGGGGGTGGCCGGGCCAGCTGTCGAGCCAGCTGCCGTTGATGTGTGCTGGCCTGAGAGGCCCACAGATGCACGGGAAGGTAGAAGGAACATGTTCCCGGAGCTGTGGTACGACTGGGGAGTCCCCAGCTTATGAACCTGTAAGGTATTAAGCTTGAAAACTATAAAAGAGAAAAGGAACTGGGTATAAAATAATCATAGAAAGAAATATTTAGTTTAAAAATAAGAAAATAAAGTCTCTAAAGGAAGGAGAGATTAAAAAAGAAAACGTAGGGCTGAAGAGATGGCTCAGCGGTTAAGAGCACTGACTGCTCTTCCAGAGGTCCTGAGTTCAATTCCCAGCAACCACATGGTGGCTCACAACCATCTGGAATGTCCTCTTCTGAAGACAGCAACAGTGTACTCACATACATAAAATAAATAAACAAATATATTTTTTAAAAAGTACACATAAAAAGAAAAAGTAATGACACACAATGCATCTGGGTCCCATATGATTTCGTTTCAATCTTTACCTATCCTGTTTGATTCTCTTGAATTTTTCTAGTTTTCTGGGGGTAGGGGGGTTTGGGAGGAGAGTCTTCCCTTGTCATATCTGATCCATGTCCCTCTGGAAGGGTCCAGAGCTTATTCTCCCTTACTGTGAACACAAAAGTAGAAACTTCTCCCAAAGTAGAACATCCTTGAGCCAGTAACCAGAAAAACCTCTCCCAGAGAAATAACGTACCACAAAACTCAAAATCATGCCCGTTTTAATAATCAAAACAACTCAAAACCAACGAAGTAAGCTAAACAAATATTATATGAGGCTAATCTTAGACTTTCTTCTAATCTGTCACGCCAGGATATTTAACCCGGAATTCCCGTGGAGCCCATGTTCTAAGAAACGGAGTTATCCTGCAAGACTTCAAGACTTCCCTAAACCCTTTCTGTTCTCCTACAATCTCCCTACTATCCTTAAAAACCTTTTGCTTACAGTATAAACCTATTCTCAGGCTTCTTCTGTCATGCTAAGAAACATAACCCCAAGTTCCCCTGGATCCCACATTGGAACAAAAGGAGCTATCCTGCAAGACTTCTTCAAGACTTTCCTAAAGCAGTTATTTGTTTATTTATTTATTTATTTATTTATCATACAATCTTCCCGTATCTTCTGTAGGAGGCAGCCCTTCCTCTCTGCCTACCCCCAGCTCAGCCTGCTCTTTTTTTGTTTTTGTTTTTTTTTTTTGTTTTTTGTTTTTTGTTTTTTGTTTTTTCGAGACAGTGTTTCTCTGTGTAGTCCTGGCTGTCCTGGAACTCACTCTGTAGACCAGGCTGGCCTCGAACTCAGAAATCCACCTGCCTCTGCCTCCCAAGTGCTGGGATTACAGGTGTGCGCCACCATGCCTGGCTCTCAGCCTGCTCTTAAACAGCAGAGGTTCCCAGTGCCTATGGGGCCAAACTCCCTGCACTAGTTCCAAACTGCAGAAGGAATTCCCCACGTGTCTCTGGCAAAATCTGTCTTCCCTTCTATCGTTAAAAACAATGAAACCAAACTTAGGATTCTATCCCGTGATCACCTGCGTGTAGGAAGCAGGTAGCTCTCACCATCTCGCTCACTGCCCCCAGCAGCCATCTTCTCAGTGGGGGAACGCGGAGCCTGTCAGGGGAGCCCGCCCCTGTGCGGCTTTAGGATTCCCCGCAAGCTGGAGCCACATGACTCCTCTCCACTCAGAGAAACCGATTCTCCCACTCCTAGACTTGTGTCACTATGTGTGATCCATCCTACAATCCTAAATTAATTAGTGGGTTCTCGCCTACCACGTTGGGTGTCATCTGTAGCAGGTCATTTTATGAAACCACGCTTGCTCCTGACCTGGGGCTGCGGCTCGTGCTGTGCTCAGAGATGAGCCGCTTCCAACGTACCCCTCACTCAGCTCTGCCAGGCAGCCCTGGCTCCCTCAGCTCGCCAAGCCGCCAGCTTGTGCCCGCCCCACCCCCACGTCCCCCAGAATGCCGCCCACTCCTCCATGCCTGCCGCTCCACTGCCTGTTTTCTCCTCCTGCCCACCTTACCCTTGGATGGAAAACATCAGGCAGCCTTAATATTTTTAAACTAGCCATGTAACTCAGTGGCTGGACTAAGAATCTATTGCTCGAAATTTATCAGCTATTCTCAGAATTCTGATGGCGTAGGTGTAAGACCCGAAAGAAAAACAGGGATGCCCCCCAGCACCCCACGCCTCGGAAGGCGACACCCCAGATCACTCTCGAGAAACGTTCTTGATGCAACAGCAAGAGGATTTTTATTCCAGAGCCTCTGGGGATCACAGCCATACACCACGCAGGGTAGAAGACTGTGAACCACGAGTGCAGAATCAGGACAGCTTTTATAGGCTTACAACAGACCCCGCCTAACACAAACCACTCCATAGCTCCTAAGCCAATCAGTTTAAATTATCCAAGCCCGTGCTCTCTGAGAACCAATCAGTTTCCTATAGAAGCCAGATAGAAACTAGTTAGGTCATTTTCTTATGTGGCGCCACGTACACATTTCCTGCTACGGGGCCAGGGTCACACACAGAGTCACACACGTATTTCCTGTTACGCATTTCCTGTTATGGGGCCAGGGTCACATACATACAGGGCCCCACAGCCCGCCACAGTGACCCTGCTGACGAAAGGACGCTGGGGACCTTCCCAGGCCTGCGGCTCGCAGATGGACCCTGCAGGCGGGTGTGACTGGACCCTGCAGGCGGGTGTGACGTGTGCACTCCTGGGCTAACAAAGAGTGGGCTAAACTTCTGCCTTTTGGGGTCATTTAAGAGTTAGGTACGGGGGATTCTTAGCCTGTAATTCTCATCCTTTCAGGAGGCCACCACCAGTTCTGGTTGCCCCCCAGGCTTTATATCATTTATGCTCCTCTCCGAAAGTCTGGCCAAAATGCCCTCGACCTCTCGTCCCCTCCTCTCCCTCTTAGGACCCAGAAAGCCCACCTTTTTCTCTTCGCCTAGCGATTGGCCTCCACCGTCTTGAATGACACGACCAAGAACCAATTAGGGAAACAACACCTTCACCTACAATCAACATACAAATAATTGGTTTTTTTCTGTAATGATTACAATTTTATATATCCTTTTAAAGGAAAATCAGAATTAAAAAAAATACTTAGAGAAGGAAAGGACGGAGAGATGGAACACTAGGTTACAGGCCATAGAACAGAGTTTAGAGGAGTCTTTAACCAGAAAATGAATCTTCAGAATAATCCAACCTGAAACCCACGGCAACAACAGAAAATATATTTCCAGAAAAAAAAAAATCCACAAAGGCTTGAGGAATCAGAATGGCAGTCCACAGAGATACACTATTCTGAGTTAAAAATCCAGATTCTGCTTAATGATTCTACTACACAAGAATGTCATACAATAGATTATGTGCTTCATTTTATAGAGTTTGGAGAATTAAGATATGTACGTGTGTTAATACATCATACAGTTGATGCAGGTTCAGAACTCTAAGGTGCTTCGGCCTTGAGTTCTGAAAGGGATGACTCTGAGACTGCACAATTATTAAAGATGATGGCTTTCCTGGAAATGCCTTTGCATACTGAAGCTGATGATACTTGGATATGTGTCTCCATTAGAATATAACAATATTTTAGACATTATGCCACAAAGCATGTTACTTACATAGCATACAGTCCTACTGGTCAAGTAGTTGTCGAGAGATCTAATTGTAATTTTTTTTTTCGAGACAGGGTTTCTCTGTATAGTCCTGGCTGTTCTAGAACTCACTCTGTAGACCAGGCTGGCCTCGAACTCAGAAATCCGCCTGCCTCTGCCTCCCAGAGTGCTGGGATTACAAGCGTGTGCCGCCACCACCACCCAGTGATCTAATTGTATTTTAAAAGAGATGCTTAACAAACAGAAAGGGGTAACAAAGACCCCCAGACACAGATCACGTGGTGCTTTATTAACTTTACACTTTTACATATTAATGAACAAAAACCAACAGCTCCTGAGAGACACTGGATTGTGGGGGGAAAAAAACTTCAGAAATAAATCAGCCTAAATATTATAAGGATGTCTTAATTTCAAAATGGAAGGCAGGAAATGTGTTCGATTGGGGAAGAGGTTTTACCTGTGTTTCAACAGAAGAAAAGCTATGGATTGGAGGTGCGGTTTCCCTAATTGGTTCTGTAATCGGTCAATAAAGAAGGCAGAAGCTAATTGGTGGGCAAAGGATAAAGGTGGGGCTTCTGGGTCCCAGGAGAGGAAGAGCAGAAGCAGGGAGAGAGAGAGAGGGCGCTCTTCCAGCCAGGCTTCGGTACTAGGACACACAACCATGTAAGGTCTTGGTGCAGCCAGACCCGGCGGCCTCCGCCACCAGTGGATGGCTAACTTAGGCTAGCTGAGAAGGTTAGGGTGGAGATTTCTGTGCTCATGCGCTGTGTGATCTGGCTGGTTCTAAAATGAGACTGCTGTCTGACGTGTCTCTCATCTGTGGGAAAAGGCTGGCAGCTCAGCGAAGCTAGCCAGGGGAACAAAAGAGACACCAAAAGGGACCCAGTGGAGTGGGACAGCAGCTCCCAGTTCCCAGGTTGGGGCATGGCCGCACTCCATTGTGGGCTATGCTGGGTGGAGCAAAGGGAACCGGGAGAGGTCGGAGCGAGGGCAGAGCTCCCGGGAAGGGAAGGTGGAATCGTGTTTTTTTTTTTTTTAATATTTATTTATTATATGTAAGTACACTGTAGCTGTCTTCAGACACATCCAAAGAGGGCATCAGATCTCTTTACGGATGGTTGTGAGCCACCATGTGGGTGCTGGGATTTGAACTCATGACCTTTGGAAGAACAGCCGGTGCTCTTACCCACTGAGCCATCTCTCCAGCCCCCGGGAGCGTGTTTTTAAAAATTACACGCGACAGTGGATTCCATCAAAATGAATAAAATAAATTAGATTTGACTAGGGGAGAGCTCCTGAAGATCTAGGCCGCTCCCATGGAGGAAGAAACCAAGCAAGACAAGACAGGTGGCAGGAATCCTGGTCCCTCTACACGGGAACAGCTCTGAGACTGATTGAGACATGAAAACGTCCCCAGCTAGGACTTCAGCCAAGCACCGGCAATAAATCTTGTTGGGTTCAGAGTCTGTAGGACTTATCATGCCATTTTTTTTTCAAATGGCATGGATAAAAATTACAATGCAGGCCGGGCAGTGGTGGCGCACGCCTTTAATCCCAGCACTTGGGAGGCAGAGGCAGGCGGATTCCTGAGTTCGAGGCCAGCCTGGTCTACAGAGTGAGTTCCAGGACAGCCAGGGCTACACAGGGATACCCTGTCTCGAAAAAAAGAAAAAAAAATTACAATGCAGTTTGCCTATACAGTTCACACAGATATGAAGTCTGATGCCTTTTCCCTGCTTGAACACAGAGCAGAGAATTATCTTTAACAAATCTGCGCTACTACATGTGCCATACATGCGTTAATGCAATCATGTATGTTACCTTTGGACGTGTGTATGTTTGCAGAATAAAAGGACCAGACACCAAAGAAGACAAGACAGGTAGCCCAGGTGATTTAGTCTCACGGACTGCCCCGATCGCCTCAAAACTCTGCATCCAGAAAAACTTCTGTATGGCTAACTAGATCGTCCATCACCACACACTGTTCCAGCCAGGACTTCAGTTAAGCCCTGCACGTTCATATTACACAGAGACTGGACAACAAATGTTGGAACCGGCCTTCTGAAGACTGGCCAGTATCCCAATTCTCCTACGGCTCCTAAAAGGGAATGTCATTCCCGGTAAACAGGAAGCAATTTTAAGAGAACTCAAAAATCGGGTGGATGGTTCTCGGTCACTCAATGGGTGATGGATGTCATCATTTTAAGGGGGCTCGGTCAAGTCCAACCAAGTCAAGTTGTTAATGGTCTGGGTCAAAGAGGAAAGAAAGTAGAAGAAGTTAAATTCAAAGATTTCTTTTCTTTTTTCTTTTTCTTTCCTCTGTCCTTCTTTCTCTTCTATCCAGTGTCAGGGGACAGGGGGGAAAGAGATGTAAAAGAATAAAGTGGGGGTATAGGAATAGTAGGATAAAAGGGTACATTATTGAATCTACTTTTAGACCAAAGAACATCAACCAGCCAAATATTTTTACATTGGTATGGACTTTGTATATTGATACAAAGTTAAGATGATTTTTGCTGCAACATACCGTATATCTGTTTCAACTCTTATGTAAGGTATGGTACCTATGAAACTCATTTACAATTGCAATGTAAAGTTTTAGTCCTTGAAAGCTACTGTTTAGGCTAATTAAGAAATGCAAGTCAGCAGTCAATCAAACTCATGGTCATGTTAGATACTAGTTTCGTTAATGACAGAAATATGTTTCCTAGTTTAGACAAAGAGTGAGTAGTTAGAAACCAGGAATGTTTGCCTATTCAGATATGGTATGGGTAGGTGGGTGTTCTTAAAAAATGTCAGCGATCTACAGATTATGCCATTTAAAATGTTTTATTAACAAAAGCCCCTTTTGGCAGTGAGACATGTCTGCCCTGGCAGCGCGCCTATCCTGCTTCATGGGATGAGCACTGACGACCCTCCGTGTGAACTGCCACGAGGAGCTTGCCTCCGTGGCAAGCTGGCCGCTGCGGGGAAATCGCCCTGCTTTGACTGCTAACAGTGTGGTGTTCAAACTGGACATCCAGGACACAGGGGAAGCCAACTGTTGAGCTTACAAGGACGAGGCAGGCAAGTCCTTCAATGAAGTCCTGCCTCACAAAATGTCTGTCAGATATTCTGGACCAGAAAGCCAAAGATGATGCTCCACGTCTCAGAGCCTCTCCAGGTGTCCGGCAGCCTCAGTCCTTTCCATCGTTTTCCAAGCTGCTTGATCTGCCCCTCCTGTTCACTCAGGGAATATTTATCCTCAGGGCTATGACAGGGTTGAAGACGAGATGATTATAGTCTCACAGTTAGGCTTAGGTTGTTTGGGGTTTAAGAAAATGTCTTAAAGTCCAAAAAGATATTTTTAAGTTGGTAATGCAAGTTATGATAGAAAATGATTTAGGTACAGGGCTTTGGACTCACCAAGATAGGATAGGAGAGTACTTTCTCCAAAGTTGACAAATACAAATACACTAGATATTGTGAATGTAATTTTCATAATTGGTCTTATTGTCTATAGTTTATTAATGTTAGAGAAAGAGCCTTTTATTGGACTAAAAGGGGGAGATGTAGGGATAATCTCTTGTATATTGTATGGAAGTATTACCTATCAATAAACATCTGATGGTCGATGAGCCGAGGCAGGATTAGAACGTGGGACTTCCGGGAGAGAGAGAACAACTCTGAGAGATAGAGGCGGGAGCTTTGCCACCTAGACTCTGAGGAAATCAGATTTATGAAACTGAGAAGAAACCAGCCATGTAGCTAAGCCCAGGTTAGAATAAATAGTAAGTTAAGAGTTAGTTGGGGAACCAGCAGAACTTATGGCCTAGGCAGTTTTAAAATACATTTAAGTCTCTGAGTTGTTATTCAGGAACTGGGGTGTGGGTGCCAAAGCATATATAGGAAACCTTGAAGCCTGCCTGCACAATGACACACTTCCTCCAACAAGGCCACACCTCCTAACAGTGCCTCTCCCCATGGGCCAAGCATTCACACACATGAGTCTATAAAGGTCATACTTATTGAGATTCCCACACTGTCTATAAAACCAACTCCTCTGCTCAGCCCATGTGACCACAGTCTTTGGGGTTTCTAATTTGCTTGTTTTGCTGCCTCGGCTGGCCTTGACCAAACGATTCTGTGGCTTCAGCGTTCTCAGTACCGTGCGTGGTTACACGTGGTTTCCACCGTGCATGGCTTACACATTAATTATTTCCTTACAGAATTGGATGCTGTTGAGTCCTAGAGTCCCCGAGCAGATGATTACCTGTGTCAGGTCTGCTGGCGTGTACCTATAATCCCAGTCTTGGCGAAGTAAAGCAGAAGGTTGAGAAGCCGAGGTTAGCCAGAGCTGCGCAATAGAATCTTACTTCAAAAGAGGGTGCGGGTTGGAATCAGTTATATCTTTAAACCAAATTTGTTTCAATCCAGCCTTTTCACAGGGAAAAGCCTGTGGTTTTTGTTGTTGTTGTTGTTGTTGTTGTTGTTTTGTTTTGTTTTGTTTTAAATACCTTTAGAGTATTTCTAACGAGGTAACACTGGCAGAACTTGAGATACACTGCAGAGGCAGAAACAGGGGAGTAGCAAGGTGTGGTCTTGGAGTCTGTCCAGAGGGGACCAGGTGGCGACAGTGTGAGGGTCACAGGAGCGGGAAGAGGTTTCTTGAGGATGGGATGAGCTCAACTCGAGTCGAGAGAGAGGAATTATCACGAGGGCTGACATATTCCTGGAAAACTTTCTGTTGTCATGCTAGATCTCAGTGTGTCACCAGGCGTGAAACTGCTGAAGCCCGAAGTCACAGATGAGTCATCCAAAGCCCGCTACAGCATGGTCTCAACTCAGTCAGTCACCTTGCTCTGTGTTTGACACGCAGCGTCCACACCTTCCTTAAAGACGCCCTGCCTGACGAAGCACTCCAAGCCACAGTGGGCTTCTGAAAGCACGGTTCCCTGTGTTCCTCCATTTGCATCTGTGCCAAGCACAGCTTTACACCCTGTTTTTGGGGTAGCTGTTTGATTCCAGTCTCTTCCACTAGCCTGCAAGGCCTATAAAGGTGGGAACTGCAGACCGCGCGAGTTCTCCCAGCATTTAGCACTGCCATAATGCTCGCTTTCCTACGGACAATTCCATTATCCTTCCAAGGTCCCAATGGCACGTCTTTCCAGTGGAGTCTTCTTCAAGCCTCCCAAATAGAAGTAGTTCCTCCTTTCTACATGTCTTCATATTGCGTTTTCTAGAAGGCTGAATGATGCAGTCAGTAATTATTTACATGTCTTCTTTCAACCAGATAGAAGCTATATCTCCAACTCTATCTTCCATGTCTGATGTCCATTGTTTTATATAGACCAGGTGTGAGGCAAACTCTCGCCGTATTACTGTACAGGCTATGAACTGATTTCACGGGATCCCTCAGTCTGACGAAAGTAACAGGGCCAGCAAACAGAGCTCATGACTCTTGATTTTTAAAATCGTACTGGTTGTCATGACTTGGCAGAGGCCACGCCTGCCACCCCCGAAATTTTCAACTCTGTGGCTTTGGGGATCAACTGTGAGAGTCTTTGCAAAGAAATGGGGACAAGAAGCAAAGTCATAAAGTGAAAGTTGAAAGCTGATTTAGGTAAACGATTGGCGGAATTTGGAAAGGTTTAGTGACCACCCGTGGATGGAGCTGTTTTGGCAGGGTGATGACACTAAAGTCTGAGGTCTAGGAGCCTCGGAGGATGTGGAAAGGGAGAGGGAGTGGCACCGTGCTGGGGATGGGGTGGGGTCGGTGGGGAATGAGAGGTGGGGGGCGTTGAATAAAGACCAAACTACGCGACCTTGTCGGTAAGATTTCTGCAAGCAAAGCTTTCCTGGACCATCTAATACACACCATGCTTTGCCAGAATTATGTGCTGAATCGGAAGACACACACAGCGTTGAACCTAGATTTGTTTCTGGAGTTGCTGTTGCACGGTGATTGACGACTGACTGGATGGCAGCGTAGAGAGGATTCATCAGCACATACGAAAGCTCCTGACTGAGCTTCATCGGACGTCTGTGGAGTGAAGACAGACACAAGGCTCAGAAATCTCAGGCACAGCGCAGGGCTTTGCGTTGGGGCGCAGCAGCGCCTTCGATGGTCCCGCAGCAAAGCCGCCTTTGTGCCTGTGCCCCGGGAGCTCAGCAGAGGTGCGAGCGAGCAGGAGGGGACAGGTGGCCGGGGAGGTGGCGTGGGGAGAGGCTCGGCGGGGCGGGGCCGGGCTGCGCCCAGGTCTTAGTCGCCTGGGAGAGGTCGAGGGAGTCCAGAGTCTTTCGGAGCCGCCAAGCTGGAGCTGGAACTGGAGCCCCCCGGGGCCGTGTCCCCGACGACCTGGCAGCGGCTCCTGCAGGACGCCCCCGAGGTCCCAGCGACGCCCAGTGAGCGGGAGGCGGCCGGGCGCGGCGGCAGAACCCGGGGTGTGCTGCTCTGGCTCACCACGCTGGTCCTCTACGCCTCCTTCGTGGGGCTGGTGAGAGCCGAGGCTGCCCCTTCCCCGGCTGGGACCGGAGGCTCTGTAGGGAACCAGCCCTCCCCAGATGCAAACCTTCCCCAGCCCAGAGGGAGCCCGGGTGCATTCATCTCCCTGGGTCTCCCCACTTAGAAAATAGACACGGGTCTTTAAACTTGTCACCTGGGTGCGGTGGGAGGAGGTTCAGGCAGGGGAACCGGAACCTTCACCTGCTCTCCTCCACAGCCATCCTGCAAGCTCCAAACTATTGAACTGTCAAATGCCACCTTGCCTCTTCCTGGTGGCCCTGACCACCGGTAATTTTGCCAACTGGTAATTTTGCAGACGGAAAAAATGGGTCCTGGGAGGAAAGTGACTTTCTTCATCACCTAGGAGGTTAGGTGGTAAGAGTCAAGAGCTGGTCTCATAGCCCGCGGCTTGTAGCCGGGCCGAGCTACGTCTGCCTTTGAGATTTTAGTATTGTCAGACCTTGTCTAAGTAGCCCAGACTGCAGCTTAATTTTGTGATGCCTTCGCCCCAGTCTCTGGGATGGCAGATCCTTGCTTTGTTTCTCAGGCCACTCCGATGCAGCGATGGAAAATACCGCAGGTGCTAGGGAACCTTCACTGTGTGCAAGTCTTAAGTCCTGAGAGGGAATTAGGTTGGAACCCGGTCTGTCTTCTTTCCTTGAACCTGGTGCTTGCTGCATGCCTGTCCACGCTGTAGTCCTTAGTCCTGGGTTCCTGCTGCTAAGATAGGGAGGACACTTGGTTTGGAGCAGACCAGTGCATTATAATCAATTACTCTTGAAATATAGATGACTTAGAAAAGTTTTTTCACAAAGGCCCCAGTGAACTTTCTCTTTGACCCTTGGTTCCCCCTAACACATTCTGGCTACAGGCAACATTTTATTGATAAAGCTTTTTTTTTATATGTATATGTAAATATTTCCTAAAAAGCCTTATAGTCAATGCTCCTGCCTGGTAGCTTTGGACTTTCATCAAAGAAGCCTATAGATTTAGAAATATTCAGATAGTTGATTTCCAGCATATTATATGTGTGTAGTTCAGAGAAAGAAATCTGTGTGCGCCAGAAGTACTGCTTTTTAGAAACAGAACCAACATAATAAATTGATGTTTGAGAATCTAATTTTGACATCTAAATTCCTATATCAGTTCTAAATGGAATAGATTTAAAATAAAGAAAATATTTTGAAAATAAATTTGATATATCTTAAGTATAAATGCAGGTAAATCTTTTTAAGGTGTTCTTCAAAATCTAAAAATGAATTGCAACCAAAGGCAAACAAATACAATTTAAAAGTTAAGTAGAAGGAAACTCACAGGAGCAGATGACTCTAATAGTGAGGGGTTGTACGGTTTCCTTGAACAAAAGGAGCCCCTATATTACATTATCATTCTCCTCCCATTTTCTATAAAGGAAAAAGGCAACCATTTAAATAAACATAATTTCCATGGCTGTACGTTCACAGCTCTTCTTGTTTTGAATCTCAGGGAATAAGCACCGCTATCCTCGGGCCTACATTCCAGGATTTGGCAAGAAATGTGAACCGCAACATCAGCAGTCTTTCCGCCATCTTCGTGGGCCGCGCCTCCGGATTTGTGTGTGGCACTCTGATTGGTGGGGTTCTCCTTGACCATATGAATCATTTTTTACTTTTGGGTAAGCAAACGCTGCTCTTTGCTTTTCTTTTCAATGGATTCTCTATTTACTCTAAATAGTAAAGGCGCCGACTGCAGAATGGTGGGCAGTGGAGACCGCTGCGCGTCCTCCCGGGCAGCTGGGCTTCCGTTGCCTCTGCTGGAGGGAAACTGTCCTGGACCCTCTAGAAACTCGATCAGCTCTATCTTGGGTGTGAGTCTGGCAAGCCCGAGCAATGCTGACCCTTGCTTCGATAGAGGCTCCACTCCAGGCACCTGCACTGGCTGACCTTGAAGCGCTACTTGGGCGATGGGGGCGGGGCTTCTGGGGCCACCGGGGTCAGAATGAGTTCCTGGAACCTGGCCAGGTTCTGTGGACTTGGACTTGGAGATGAAGGGACAGGGGATAGGGAAGTGATGTAGGCAGAACTTCTGTCCTGCCGCCCTTGTCAGAGCTGAGCACACACCAAGACCCTTGGATCTTGACCCTGGCAGAGGGCAGAGCTGTCAGCGCGCCATTGTCAACTGGCAGGTGAAAGGCCATCTAGATGACTGTGCTAAAACCTCTTTGGAGGCAAGGTTTTTATTTATTGCTGATACATAAGTATCATTATTACTTCCAAAGTGGGTTGAAAGACCATTTTTTTTTCTGTACTTCATTTCCTTTTACCCCACAAATGAATTTATTTGGTAGTTTTCCTATAATCAGTTATAAAGATTGAGTTGTACTTATGCATTTTTACATTGTTACCTTGTTAAAAAAAATCTTTGAATGAATATTTTTTGGACTGACTCAAACACTGTAAGAATGTATCTTTTGTTACAATTTCTAATTTGATCATTTGCAATGATAGAACTGAATGCAAGTCACAGTAATTTACATGTGATGGGCCACAGATATTACACCAGCTTTAGATTAAACCACCACGCACAGCCACTGCGTCTCTGCGTTCTCAGGCTCAGACATTTTTGTTGTTGTTGTTGTTGTTGTGATTTGGTTTTACCCTTTTTTTTTCTTTTTTGAGACAAGCTCGCACTATGTAGCCCCAGCTGGTCTGAAACTATCTATGTAGATCATGTTGGCCTCAAACTATAGAGCTCTACCCACCTCTGTCTCCTAAGTGCTGTGATTAACCATGTTCACCTCTATGCCCAGCCCAAGACCAGCTTTAATTCAGTGTTAGTTTTCATTTTTAGAATTTCTTATGATGTCCCTTTGTCTTCAGACCGTCACTTGTTTTCCACCTGACTTTATTCTTTTTCCTCAGGTGTGTCAATGTTGGCTACCACAGTTGGGCTTTATCTCATTCCTTTGTGCAAGAAGGCATTTTTACTGATTATCATGATGGCTGCGTTTGGTGCTTCTGTTGGTGTTGTGGATACAGGTTAGTGAATTCTCCAGCGTCATCTCCAGTATCAGGGACAGTACTATGAGGAAAATTAAGTATATGAAATTAGAGTGCCACTTGTCTTGCTGTGAAAACAGCATGGACTCATACCTCAGTACCTTTCAGCACCTCAGCATCACACCTCAGCACCTCAGAACCTCAGAATCACAGCTCAGCTCCTCAGAATCACAGCTCAGCAACTCAGAATCACACCTCAGCACCTCAGAATCATACCTCAGCATCACACCTTAGCACCTCAGAATCACACCTCAGCACCTCAGAATCACACCTCAGCACCTCAGAATCATACCTCAGCATCACACCTTAGCACCTCAGAATCACACCTCAGCACCTCAGAATCACACCTCAGCACCTCAGAATCATACCTCAGCACCTCAGAATCATACCTCAGCACTATTTCTCCTTGCCAATTAGGGCACCAAATGTCAAACACCTAACTATGAAGGGCATTTGAAGGATTTTGCTTTATGAGAGACTGTTGGGTTGGTCAAGCATGGAACTACTCTCTTCCTGTGGGAAATAATGCAAATGTGCAAGCTTTCCTTTAGGAGTAGAGTTTGACCACTTTAGTATAAGAGAAAATAGTGACTTGATAGGGTGAACAAGGTGTATTAGTTACTTTGTAATTGATGTGATAAAACACTATGAGGAAAGCAACTTAAAGGAGAAAGTTTGTTTGGACTTAGGGTTCCAGAGGGGTGGAGTCCATGATAAGGGAATAAAGGCATGATGGCAGGAGCAGGAAGTTGAGAGCTCATTTCTTCTTCTTCTTCTTCTTCTTCTTCTTCTTCTTCTTCTTCTTCTTCTTCTTCTTCTTCTTCTTCCTTCTTCTTCTTCCTCCTCCTCCTCCTCTCTCTCTCTCTCTTTTTTTTTTGGATTTGATTTTTATTTTTCCTTCAAGACAGGATTTTTCTGTATAGCCCTGGCTGTCCTGAAACTCACTCTGTAGACCAGGCTGGCCTCGAACTCAGAAATCCACCTGCCTCTGCCTCCCAGAGTGCTGGGATTACAGGCGTGCGCCACCACCGCCGCCTGGCTGAGCGCTCACTTCTTGATCGGCAAGCACAAAGCAAATGGCTGAAGGCTTTCACATTCCCAAAGTAACACACTTCCTCCAGCAAGGACACTTCTTTTTTTCATGTTTATTAAAATTTTATATTTTATTTATTTTGATTTTATATTCAATCAAGACTCAAGAGTGATCTGACGAAAATAAGAAATACCCATGACAATTACACTCGTTTCTGTTATAAACATTTTTGAAAGTTTCATTCATTTATACAAAGTACATTCATTATAACCATCTACAAGTCCCTCCCTCCAGCTCATCCTAGTGCTCCCCACCATCCCTCCCTCCCTCCCAACCTCATGTCCTTATTTTATTGTCAGTCCCCTGTGTCTAATTAGAGCTGCCCGTGTGTGTGTGTGGGTCTGCTGCCTTTAACAGGGGCTTACGCAGCCCGGCAGCAGCAAATCCAACAACTGAATGAGTCTCTCCCTTAGCAGCTACCAGCCACCGATCGCTCTCTGACAGGGGGCGAAGCTTCAGGGGCCTCTTCCCCATCTGCGCTGAAATTTTAACTGGCTTGGTCTGGAGCAGATCCTGTGTATATCACAATGCATGTGTCCACGGGGTCATAGCTAAAGCCAGTATTGCACAGAACCCCTCCCCCTCTGCCATTTCTTACATCTTTATAACGCCTCTTCATTGAGGTCACCTGGGCCATGATGGTGGGAAGCTGATGGCGATGACCGGTCTACAACTGGGTCTACAACTGGGCCTTCAGTGTCATTTATACTCAGTACTCTGATGAGTTGAGTAGACATCTTGTTTCTACAACTGGGTCTACAACTGGGCCTTCAGTGTCATTTATACTCAGCACTCTGATGAGTTGAGTAGACATCTTGTTTCTACAACTGGTCCTGCAGCCTGAAACAGATACAGTTATTTATAACCACCTCCTTCTGCATCCCCTTTGCCTCCAGCAAAATCCTCATCCCTAAGGAATTTGTTATATTCCAGATGCGTTCTCTTCCCCTCTTCATTGTGAAGTCCAACATCACAGTGGCAGTTCAGAGGGGTCCTCCTCATTGGCATATCCAGAAACAATGTTTAACAGTCTCTGAGTGTCCCTCTAACCAGTTAGGTAGGTCATAGAATTAACCATAACGTTAGGAAGCCTACACTACAGGTTTTAGGAGTTCTATCTTTGCTAAATGTAGAGCAAATTTATGGCAAGGTCACTTCCTAACTGATGAAAACAGTGTCACAAAGAGGCGCTGTGGGGGCGGTGGAGGACATGCTCAGTTAGCCCACCGTACAGGAGCAGGGCTCTTCTATGGCCACAGAAGCAGCCATTCAGCTTGAATGCACCCCAGATTCTGGGCTTAGGGAGCCTGTGTGGGTGCCACATTCTTGTCTTTTCTTGTTTTTTTTTCCCTCAATGCTTCACCCTATCATTGACGATCTCCTAAGTCACACGTGGAACTTTATTGATCCCAATCCCAGCTTTCGGTGCCCACCTTTTCTTGCTGTATGGGAAGATATTTGATAGATAATGGAACTAGTTTACACTTCTAGATTCATTTGAATGTAAACTGCAATGTAGAACTACATGCTTGTCTCAAAATATGTGATTTTTTTTTTTAAATGGTCAAATACTAGATGCTTCTGGCTTTTCACACTGTGGGTGTTGAAACTGTGCAGTTCACAATTCTGAAAATTGTTTTTGTTTCCTGTAACAAGTATGACAGAATTCCAGGGCAATCTGGCTGGTATCTCAGTGTTTAGTATCTAGTTTAGACATCGGTAAATAGTTACTTCAATTGGAATGGGCACCCAGTTGAGACACTGCAGCTTTGGTGGTTTTCCCACCTTAGACAACATTTTGCCTAGTATTGCACATGTGTTTATGCATGGATCTGGGGATATGGCTCAGTTAGGCAGAGTATTTGTCTAAAAAATACTGGTGCTCAGTCCCTGTCACTGCATAGACTGAGTGGGACATTCTTGTAATCCCAGTACTTAAATGATTATGATTGGAGTATCAAAAATCCAAGATTACCTTTCTTGACATCATAGCAAGTTCATGGCCAGGATAGCATATATGAGGGCACTCTCAAATATTACAAATAAAGTTATCAGTGCTTTGGTCTTCTATTGCTGTGAAGAGATACTATGACTAAGGCAACTTATAGAAGAATGCATTTAATAGGGAGTTTGCTTACAGTTTCAGAGTACTAGTCCCTAAGCATCATGGGAGGGAGCGGGGTGGCACAGTGTCAGGGCTCACGGGCACTGGGACAGTAGCTGAGAGCTTTACATTCTAATCCCTAGAGAGAGGGGAGAGAACAGAGAGAAGGGAGAGGGTGAGGGTGGGGGAGAGCCTGAGAGGAATTGGGCCTGGGCCTAATGTCAGCTCTTTGAAACCTCAAAGCCCCCCCCACCCCACCCCGTCAGTGACACACCTCCTCCAACAAGGCCACACCTCCTCATTCTTCCCAAACAGTTCCACCACCTGTGGACTAAGCTAATATTACCTATTGAGGTCATTCTCAGTCAAGCCACAGTTAATATTACTCCCCAGTGAGGTTACCACTATAATAAATAGTTTTAATCTACCTGGCTTGAGTGATGGTTTACTAACATGTAAATTCCATGTACGATAATAAGATGTAACACATTCCTCTGGTGATGGTGGGTTATAGCTCCTTAATTACAGAGTGGTTCTGGTATAAACTTAAAATGTCATAAAACTCTTACGGCCTAATATAGACACTAATAAAATGCTCCTACTAAGTGACTGTCAGATTATTTCTTTAACTTGTAGGTGGGAACGTCCTCATCTTGGCTCTTTGGGGGGACAAAGGCGCCCCACATATGCAGGCCTTGCACTTCAGTTTTGCCTTGGGTGCCTTCCTGGCTCCCCTGCTGGCGAAATTGGCCTGGGGTACCACAGCATCTGCTCAGAACTACACAGAGTCCCAGTTTGACCGTTCAGCCTTGAACCAATCCTTTGAAGCTGCCCCAGGCTCTGTGTTCGCGGTGCCTGATGATGTGAATCTGCTGTGGGCATACGCTTCCATCGGCACCTATGTCTTTGTCGTCTCTGTCTTTCTGTTTGGTCTGTTTTGTAAGAAACGCTCAAAGCAGAAAAAGTCCTCAGCATCTGCTCAGGGCGCTCGAAGGGCTAAATACCACAGGGCCCTGCTCTGCCTCCTCTTCCTGTTCTTCTTCTTCTATGTGGGGGCTGAGGTGACCTACGGCTCCTATGTGTTCTCCTTCGCCACCACCCATGTTGGCATGGAAGAGAGCGAGGCAGCTGGCTTGAACTCCATCTTCTGGGGGACCTTTGCAGCCTGCAGGGGCCTGGCCATCTTCTTTGCGACACTCTTACAGCCTGGAACCATGATTGTGCTGAGCAACATCGGAAACCTGACTTCATGTTTATTTCTGGTTCTTTTTGACAAGAGTCCTCTCTGTCTCTGGATCGCATCTTCCGTGTATGGAGCCTCAATGGCGGCCACGTTTCCCAGCGGCATCTCCTGGATTGAGCAGTACACCACCTTAACTGGGAAATCCACAGCATTCTTTGTCGTTGGTGCTGCCCTGGGAGAAATGGCTATTCCTGCAGTGATCGGAATTCTTCATGAACACTACCCAGATCTGCCAGTAGTTCTGTACACATGTCTGGGCTCAGCCGTATTCACGGCTCTTTTATTTCCTGTGATGTATAAATTAGCCACCTTACCCCTGCAACGCCGGCGCGAAGGAAGGAAGAGCGAGGACTAGAAAGTTTTGCTCTCCAGCTCTGAGCAACATAAATGGTAATGTGCAGAAAAGTGGTATGGAATGGATCCTGAAGTTGTTGAAATGAAGAATACACAGCATTCTGTAATAGAGAACTCTAGAAATATTCTGATCTGATACAGCCCACAGCCAGCACCTCTAAGGCAATTCCAAAATGCCTCCGTGTTTGAGCCCTCTCCAGTTAATAGAGGCAACTCCCTTGTGATACACCAGGAGAGAATGGGCAAACATTTGGAGAAGACAAACTGTTTAATAAATGCACAGTTGCTGCTCTTGAGGAAGCCCGGCCAGGTGGAGCCACACCAGGTTATCAGCAACTTCTAGAGATCCAAGTTTCCACATATAACTGCTAAAATGTTTTGACATGTTCTGGAATTTCGAGTCTTCTATGGTGTACCAGGCTATAATGAGCATATTCAAAAATGCCTTTTAGACATGTGAAACTAGCTTAGTCAGGATCCCCACTACACCTAAGGCTGCATCTGATAACCAGAACCCAGTGACATCACTAGATAATCAGACACAGTCCTAGGACCCCAGGAGCCCACTAGGCAGTACACAGACAGAGACTAAGAGCAATGCTCACTCTGCACTTCTGGAGAGGTGTCACCTTGGTTTTCCCTGCGGCTGGAGAGTCGCCCCAGGACGCTGACCCTCAAATCCTCTGGTGTGACTACTGTTAGAGACTGGACCTGACCTTCAGCTAAGATACACTGCACAGGTGAGCATCCTAGGGGAGATAGGATCAGGACCACAGTTAGGAACCTAGTGTGTGAACACTGTGTGAAGACCTTCAGCGTAATAAAATATAACTTTTGTTTTACTAACTATGCCTTTTTGCTTATGTCACAGGTATTCTCATACAGTAGGATTTTGTAATGAGACTACTGTTTGGAGATATATTATTTTGTGGGAAAAGATATTTTTATTTGATTAGTTGGGTAGTGCACCCATAGGGAGGCTTTGCTGAGCAGATGGCCAGACATCCATATTGTTTGTTTGTTTGTTGAGGCAAGGTTTTGCTATATAACCCTGGCTATCCTGGAACTCAGAGATATCCCTGCCTCTGCCTCCTGAGTTCTGGGATTAAAGACATGGGCCACAACAACAGGCTATGGATAGGGTAATTTTGATGCAGGAGAAACTTGTAGTAAAATTGGTGCTATAAAAGATTTACTAAAGAACTTGCTTAGGAAATATTAAGTTATATGGAGTAGAGTTTAGTTAAAGGGGCATTACCTCCACCATGACTGGACCATCAGTGTACTCACCAGGTATGTTAGAAACTGTGAAAAAGAAAATTTTGTACCATAATAGAAGTTTAGGTTTGCTGAGGAAATTTCTGCTAAATGTTTATTCGACAAGACCAACCTCCAGTCAGGCTCTATCCCTGTAAAGGCCTTACAACCTGCCTGTGGATACATTTCCATATCAAAGAACACGCCTTTAAGAGGCAGCTCAAGTGGGCAGAGCAGAGTTACAACCATCATTGGGTCCTGATCTGCCTTAACTCTTCTGTGCTCTTAACAGGAAAAACATAATTTTGCCAGGAGGGCAAGATGGGCCTGGGTAACAACTATGTGAAAAGAACAACACTGGTGTGCTCAAGAAACAGTTCTAATAATATCTTTGGTGTATAAATCGCCCATGTGCCCAAGTCTCCAGACTTGCAGACTCCTGTGTCTGTTTAAATTGTCTGGCATGTAACTTGGGGCCAGGACCTGAGCGTGACTTAAGGATGACAGCATGTGTGTGTGTGTGTGTGTGTGTGTGTGTGTGTGTGTAAGAACTTCAACTGGAGGTCTGCTCTTCTTTGGGTGTTAGCCACAGTCAGCCTCGTGGATTTTGAATGAATGTTTGTAAAGAGCTTTTCCTTTACTAATCTCTTAAGTATACACAGTGATTTCTCATATTATTTCCATAACAGTTTCACGGAAGAGTATTTGGAAATGAGGAAGTGTTTTTGAATTCTTTACCTTACCCCTAGTGTTGGGTTAAAGAATGCTAAAGACTTGTTTGCATTTATATTTTATGGTTATATATTTTATGTATAATATGGTAGCTTGAATCTGTTTGGCCCAGGGAGTTGCATCATTAGGAGGTGTGGCCTTGCTGAAGGAAGTGTGTCACTGTGTGGGTGGGCTCTGAGGCCTTCATCCTAGTTACCTGATGACTGTCTGCTCCTGGCTTCCTTTGGATGAAGATGTAGAACTCTCAGCTCCTCTAGTGCCAGGCCTGCCTGGATGCTGTCATGTTTCCTGTTTTGATGATAACGGACTAAACCTCTAAACCTGTAAGCCAGCCCCAATTAAATGTTGTCCTTTATATGAGTTGCCTTGGTCATGGTGTCTGTTCACAGCAGTAAAATCCAAACTAAGACTGATACATTTTACAAAATGTGGCATGAGGAGGCAGGAGCGGGGCGGGCCTTAGTGGGCCCATGCTGAGATGCGCCCCCTCCCACAGGGTCTCAGTCCACGACAGGCCTAGTATAAAAGGACGTTTATTTGGGACCTGGGAAGGGGGTCTGGAGAAGGGAGTAGAGGCAGAGAGAGGTGACAGAGCACAGAAAGAGAGGAGAAAGAAGGGAAGAGGCTGGCCAGGAAGATGTGGGAGAGAGGAAGATGGAGAGAGAAAGAAAAAAAATACATACACACACATAGAGAGAGAGAGAGAGAGAGAGAGAGAGAGAGAGAGAGAGAGAGGAGAGAGAGAGAGAGAGAGAGAGAGAGAAACTTTTATAAGTGAGCCAGGCCCTACCTGGCTGTTGCTAGGTAACTGTTGGGCAGCCCCTGGAGGGAATGCTAACAGACTTTTATTCTTGAAGAATACTTTTCTTCAAGATGCAACTCTGCTTTCTAGATTTCCCTCAGATGCACCGTGGGCCTCTTTTATGTCATCTCCTTATCCTTCATATAGAAACGAAAGTAAGATGATTTTCAAAGTGAGGAACCTGAGGGGTTCGGAGTTTGTGTGGACATCTGATAGAACAGCCCCTCCTTCCCCTGGGAGTTTTAAAATGCGTTAAGAATGTGCTACTGTGGGCATACACTAACACTTTCATACTTCATTTGAATAATTAGATGAAAAAACATTTTTATTGCTGCATTTTTGCTACTATTATTGTCCCTTTTTTTTTTGTTTTGGTTTGAGAGAATGTCTTGCTGTGTATCATAAACTAGCCTGGAACTCGTGGTGATCCTCCTGCCTCAGCACCTGCACTTTCTGTGTCAGTTTAGTGCTATATTTGGTCCATCTTAAAATATACCTTTTCTATACTTTAACATCTCTTGGAACAGGCCTTATGTGAAATATATTTGTTTTCCATGCAAATATGTAGTATACTTCATACTTAGTGTCTTAATCACTGAAATACAGTGATCCTTTTGATTACGGCAATTATACTATTTTACAGTTAATTTTAAAAGCTATGGTATTCTCACTGTGACATCCAGGCTGCTTTCAAATACCTGGGCTCAAGTGATTCCTTCTCAGTATCCTGAGTATGGTACTTAGAGAAAGCACAGCCCAATACCTGAAGCTGTTAGAGGTGCTACGTCAGTGCACAGCTGTCGGCTGGGCCTGCTGTATTCTCAGTGAGGGCAATAGTCACATTATAAACACTATTAAGCAAGATAATTTTTAATTATTGTAACTTACAATGAGTCCGTCTTTCCCAGGAGCTGAAATACTTGTGCAGCCTCCTGGGCTTCTCTTTGAACCTGGATCCTGTATACCAAGGATTTCGGTGTACAGAGGAAAGCATGTTTTGTAGCCAAGGATCAGGGGTGAGGAAGGCTCTTTCCTAGAAGTATGGCCAAGCTGGCCTGTGCTACCCTTAAAGTCTAAAGTTAGCATGAGCTTGTATTTTTCTACATTTTGGCTGAATGACATTGACTATCTACCACATCGCAGTGTGTTTTACCTGACTTCTCTGAGTTTGCTTTTGGTATTGGCGCTCTAAGTGAGCCAGCCCCGCCCACTCACCCTTACTACAGCCATTAGGCCGGCTCAGTGACGTAACGCCCGTGCACTGGCCGGGCGGATTAACCAGGCTGCTGTTCATGCTGTATTGTTCCCTTAGGCAGATATTACAGATGACCTTTGCCCCCTTTGCTGCGTTTTCTGAAGCTCTCAGGCCTTAGGCAACTGCTGCGGAGCTTGATAGACCGGAGCTACCTTTTAGCCTCACTTCTGGAGGGCTGAGGACAGAGCCCAGGGAGACAAGCAGTGGCATACATTTCAAAACCCGGAATGGATCCCACCAACCAAAGAGTGGCTGTTGTGTAGGGTTCCAACCTCTAGATGGCGGAGTTGCTGGCCGCAGACACCACTTGGGTAAAGATGGTCCTCCTTTGGGGAGTCTCTGAGGACATCTGCTCCCTTTCTCCCATGGCAAGTGCACGCGGCACACACCGTGTACAGAATACCCTGTACCAACGTCTATGGCTGTAATCCAGTTATAGTTAGGGTTCTCTACCCATGGACTGCAGGCCATTTTCTTCATATCTGTAGAGTATCGGCTTTTCTTTTTCCAATACCGGAGATTAAGTCCAAAGCCGTGTACATTCTAGACAGGTGCTCTACCATGGAGCAAGCAGCGCGGCTTCTGCATCTTCTGTTGGTGTGCATCCGGGGAGGGGCTATGCTGACACACCCACAGGCACTATTCTTATCGAGTTTCCCCCTTAACTCCGTCCTGTCACAGACATTCCCGAGATGACAGACATACTCTTTATCTGTGTGGCCTGTAATGCCAAAAGCCACATTGGGTCTGAGTTTAGCTCTTAAAATATGGTTTACATTTCTCTACCTCACAGGACAACTGTGAGGGTGTCCTTAACACGGTCTCTAGTTCATACTGATTCAGTAACTTTTTATTATTTTAAATAATTTTCAAATTTTATTAGTTATATGGCTTGTATAATGGCAAACACATTCCTAATTTAAATACACACGGCTTTATTGACTACTGGCCGCTGTGCTGGAGGTCTTGCTAGTTATCAGGAATCAAGTCATCACACACAGAGAGAGAGAGGTGTTGCCAGGATGCATTTATTCCTCATTCCTCTGGAAACTAAAAGGAACTAGCAGAAATATTGTGTAAATGCTTTATTAAATTGCATAATTTAAATTGCTACTACCTTTGAGAACAGCCTAGACTCGGGCTGGAAAGACAGCTCAGTTAGGAGCACTGAGTGCTCTTTCAGAGGACCTGGGTTCAATTCCCAGCACCCACGTGGCAGCTCCCAGAGTCTGTAACTCCGATCTGAAACCCTCACACAGACATTCAGGCGGGTAAAACACAATGCACATAAAAGAAAAAGAAATTATTTTTAAAAGGGGGGGGGGCCTAGACTCAAAAGGTCATTCGTGTAGACAAGAGAGCTATCAGGATGTGTATGAAATCGCAGCTGGTTATGAAGGGGCTTCCAATTCCTTCCCTAAATGTACCAGGGCCAGTCGGCATTTGAGCTGGGCTGAGTGTGAGTCAAATGTTTTGTCTCCTCCTTGACAACTTCCTCATGGATGGATAAAGTGCATGCCCTCTGCGTTCTCCCTCACATTAGCCCATCCCCTTGCCCTCGGTTAGCAGACAGGGCTCAGCAATCCCGTCTAGTCTCACTTAGGAGCCAACGCTCTCTGTTGTCTTCCGCTTGTAACTTCAGATTCACTTAGTACCTGGTCTCTGGAATGTATTGAGAGGTTTGTGGGCTATCTGGAGTGTTTGGTTGTTAGTCAATACACTGCGTGGAGAAAGATTTCCAAGTCATCATGAGACAAATAGCTTGTGAAGGTTAGCCTTCGTAAGCTCCTGAGGAGTATAAGGTGAACAATTACCCTTTCCCACCAGTTTAACTGTCACGGCTTTCTCCCGAGGGCAAGGGTATAAAAGTGTAATTGGCAGTGGATGCATGAACCCCTAACAAAGCTCCAGGGCTTCAGAACGGTCGCTTTAACTGTACGATGAAATGTATGGCTTGGGACTGGGTAAACTTTTGAGTGGCTTTCTTAATCTATTAACCTACTTGTGAGTTCATTACAATAAAGTTATTTTATTTAATAAGTTAAATGGTATAAGGTACTTTGTTTTTAATGATGATAAAGCATTTATATCACATAAATATATTTACCCACTTTCATACTAGCAGCTCAGTGACAATATGGACATTCACATTGCTGTACATCCAACCACTAGAGCCAGCACCAAAAAGCTCATCTTGTAAAACTAAGACTCTCTTTTGTACGTGAGCACCCCATTCCACATACCTGTGCTCCCGCTGACGTCCGCCACTCTAAATTCTTTGCCTGTGATTTGTGTCAGTACCTTATGCAGGCAGAATGATAGCAAACCTGTCATGTGTCTTAGATTCTGTCACATGCCTGACTCATCAATGCCGTAACACTTGCGCGCTCTGCTTCCGGTGCTCAGCCCAGCTACTTCCGGTGCTCAGCCCAGCTACTTCCGGTACTCAGCCCAGCTACTTCTGGACATGGACACTTGAGTTGCTCCCATTTTTTTTTTTTTTTTTTGTTACTATGAATAATGTCGCTGGGGATCATTTCAAGAATGGTTTTCAAATCTTTGAGGATAACTAAAGTTTTGCCAGAGTGAGACGTGGATATGACAATTGTATTTTTACTATTTTGATATTCTTTTAGCTTTACTATGTGGACTTAGTCCCAATCCTATTGATCCCGAAGAGACCAGCTACAGGAAGAGGACACAGAAACACATTCCCCCAAGTGTTATTTCAAACCTGCATGGGATGCTGCTGCAATGGTGGCACACACACTGTGGGAGTAACCAACCACTCCTTGCTGGATTTAAGGCCCACACCAGGAGATGGAGGCCAGGCCTGCCATTATTCGGGTGGCCAAGAGGATGAGACTAGATAGACCATGAACCTAGGGGGAAAGCAAATATTATTGCTCTGCTAAAGGAATGTAGCAATAAAATGACTCCTTGCGACATTCTGCTATACCTGTAGATCAGCATCTCACTTAGCCATCACTAGAGATGCTTCCTCTCTGGAGGAATACAGAGAATGCAGAGACCCACAGCTGCATCATGTATGGAGAGAGAGAGAGAGAGAGAGAGAGAGAGAGAGAGAGAGAGAGAGAGAGAGAGAGAGAGGAACACACAGTCCTAATTGGGACACCAGCCTCAACCTTCCCTAGGTAGAGAATGAGACAGGAAGGTTGTAAGAGGCGTGAGAATGGAAGGCGCCAGGGAATCAGTGACTCCTAGGAACAACCAGGCTGATGTACACATGAACTCACAGAGACCAAGGCAGCATGCACTGGGAGAGGTGGACACATGCCTCCATCCATAACGCAGACGCTATCTCCAACTGCCCACCACTTGCAAAGGGAAAATTACTTTCCTCCAGTGGAGTCCCAATTGGTATATTAAGAGAAAATTAACGGAATTTTTGGAGTTTTTTGTCTTCTAAATCTTTGGGCGTTTTTTTTTTAAACTTACTGGTCTTTTGCTGATATATTATGGTTTCAGATTTTATGTTCTTATGTGTTTTGTGTGTGTGAATGTGTCTCAGCATGTGTGTGGTATACGTGTTTCTTGTACACTTTTTTTCTGTATTTTATTCTGTTTTTGTTTGCTTTTGTTCTTTTGTTTGGATAGCTGTTTCCTAAAGAGAGAGAAAGAACGTGTGGAGTTAGATCGGTGGGGAGGATCTCAGAGGAGCTGCCCTAATCAGCAATTATTTTAAATTTAAAGTGTATTGTTTCAAATTGTAGATAGGTGTCTGGCCTGTGATGATAGGTCTCACCCATGTAGTGAGAGAATGAACTCAGAAAGTGTGCAAAACTGTGTTTCTAGTTTGCTGTACATTTTAAGTGACTGTTTTTGAGTGCTGACCACATGCTAGGTACTTCAGAGTTAATGAACTTTCTCTCTTATCCTTGGAGTGCTGTATCGCTGTGTGTTAGGATTTGAAACGAGAAGGAAAGCTTAGGAAACAGGGTCTACTTGTGTAAGTAAGGCCCTGGAGGTGAGCCTCTGAAGGCTGCGTCTTGTCTGTGTCTGCCCCGGTGTCTGTTTCCTGGCTTCCAGGAGGCACATGGCTCTCCCTCACCACGCCCTTCTTCATGATGCCCCTCCTCACCATAGGCCCTGAAGGGAGAGGCAGTTGAGCATCAGGTGAGGCCTGGGTAAGGTGAGCCTGCATCCTTCTCTTACGTGGTAAGCAGTTTCTCTTGTACTTTGGGCAGTGTGGTCAAAGTGCTGCCTGCTCAGGGCTTGGTCTTATCGTTCTGCTAAGTGAACAGTGCTGTGTTATATGAACCATTTTCTACCTGGGCTGCCTTGGAAGGAGAGGTGTGTGCCAGAGAATCATGCACTGGGTTGGGCTGAGCCCTCGCAGCAGCTCTGCCCTTCTTTGGAACGGCCCCCTCCTCCTCTCCCTAGGCTCCCGTCCTCTGCATTTCTGTCTGGGTGTTGAGAGGGGATTGTGACTGACATGCACTGAGTGAAGGAACGCCCGCACTGTTCTGGTGGCACTAGCTGCTGGGGTTTCTGGTCAACCCATGGAGGGGGCGAGCATTCGGCTTTCAGTCTACCCTCTGCTCCCTTCAGGACTGTGGGCAGGTTACCTCACACTCCTGCACCCACTACTCCACTACTCTGAAAGCACGGGCACTTAGCGCTCAGCAGGAAGTTTCATTTTTAGTCTATTTATTTCATTTTTAGTCTATTTAGACTGGTCTCAGCGACTGCTGTTAATGGGGACTTGAATGACCCTTTGAACAACATTCTTTTCAAATATAATGGGAAAAAAAAAAACCCAGCTAATTGCAATTTTCTTTTTGTAAAAGTCTATTAGTCACAGTTAGTAGACTCTATTTTTAAAACTTAGTGTGTATGTATTCCCTGTGTGTACAGGTACCCCTTGGAGGCCAGAGAGGGCACTGCATCCCCTTAAGCTGTAGTTCCAGGCAGTTGTGAAGGAGGTACTCTGTGTGGATGCCAGGAACGGAATTCTGGCTTCTGGTAGAGCAGCAAGCTCTTTTACCTGATGATCGATCTCTCCTGTCCTGAAATGGTGCTGATAAGTGCTAATACAAGAGGGAGCACTTACGCTTGAAAGAGCCTTAAATGGATCTCTTTTTTTTTTTTTTTTTTTTTTTTTGGTGTTTCGAGACAGGGTTTCTCTGTGTAGCCTTGGCTATCCTGGAACTCACTCTGTAGACCAGGCTGGCCTCGAACTCAGAAATCCGCCTGCCTCTGCCTCCCAAGTGCTGTAGGAGACAGAATTACACCCTAAACCTGGGGACCAAAAAGTCCCCACGCTCCCGTAGCCTAGTCATTTGACAGGCACTGACCAAAAGCTTGCTGTGCTTGGTGAGAACTGTCGGGGGTAAAATGGCAGGCAATCCCCTGCCTAAGCAGAGCTAGTCTCACTATTAAAAGTGGTTACGAGCCGGGCGGCAGTGGTGGCGCCTTTAATCCCAGCACTTGGGAGGCGGAGGCAGGCGGATTTCTGAGTTCGAGGCCAGCCTGGTCTACCGAGTGAGTTCCAGGACAGCCAGAGCTACACAGAGAAACCCTGTCTCAAAAAAAAAAAAAAAAAAAAAAAAAAAAGTGGTTACGAGACCACATTTATACAGCCGGGCAGCAAGCCCAGCTTGACGGAGTGCCAGAAAAACAAGATGCACTTTATCGTTTGCTGTTTGATTTGAGAATTCTCAAATACTTCATTTGCAGTGTTTCTTTTTCTTTCTTTTTAGCCCAATCCATGTGGGCTAGTATACCTAAACCCAACAACAGGAGCTATAAGAAGCTCCAGAAAACCAGCATCAGGGTTTGTTCAGTGGAGCTAAGGGGGCAAGCACTCTGGAGGTTGAACTAGATTTTACTTTACGGCTCCTAATACCGGAGGTTGAACTAGATCTTAGGTTACAGCTCCTAATGCCCAAGGGCAGCCAAGGGGCTCAGGTTCCAGCGCTGTCCCTTATCACTTACAGCAAATGCAACTTCTGGGAGGCCTGTACTCTCTGAGTCAAGACAACCTTTGGGCCTTTTAATCTTGCTTTATTTTAAAGTGTGCGTGCGTGCGTGCGTGCGTGCGTGCGTGTGTGTGTGTGTGTGTGTGTGTGTACATGGCATTGCATGCATGTGGAGGTAAAAGGACATTTTTAAAGTCAGTTCTTTCCATCTGCTGGATCAAATCCAGGTAGCCAGGCTTACATGGAAAAGGTCACTGAGCCACCTCTCCAGTCTTGTCTCAGAGGCAGATGCATTCCCGAAAGGTCAGTTCACCTGATGAACTCCTGAGAAGGCTTAACTGAAAATAAATCTGATAGAAAGCCACAAACCTGTGACGGTCTCTAAGTGTGCAGTAGTGTGGTGGAAGCAGAGGAACAGCAGGCACCCATGGTCATCATGTTCATGATGCAAGTCACAAGTCCTCATAACGGTGAGTGCAGGTACAGAAACCCCACAGAGCGGCCCTTGATAGAGGCCGCGTTTATGAGTAATGATCAAGGTTTTATTGTTTTAAACACAACCAGTAAGTTGATCTTGCCATTCTTATCTTGAGTACAAAGTGCGTTTCTCTGGATTGTGATATGAGAATCATTTGGTGACCCTGAAGGAGGACACAGTGCCTTCTGCCTCTGCCCCTCTATAGCCCATGAGCTCCAGGGTGGGAAGGAACCCTGGAAAAACTGACCTTCAAGTTCAGTCCAGTGTAATCTCAGGCAAAGCTGAGCACCAGCGCCTTTGGGAATGCAGAGAGCTGGGGCAGAGGCTAGCTGGCAGGCTGGGGACTCCGTGTGCTCGTCGTGGGCGACTTCACTGTGTGTTCTCCCTGACGGACAAGCTGGGAGAGGAGATTTGCTGAGCACCGCTGCTGCTGGCTGAGTATCGAGAAAGGTGGATTCTGCCGCCAGAGTTCTGTCAGAACACGGGCAGGTTCAGGCTCCTTGGCCTGCCTGCACGCCCGCACTCCACAGTGCAAGTGTGGCGATCACAGGAAAGATAACAAGAGTCTGCTCTCTCCTTCCTCTATGGGGGCTCTGGGAATCGAACTCAGGTCCTCAGGCTTGAGGGCAACCACCCTGAGCTGCTGAGGCATCATGCCAGTCCTTTATTGTGTGTTTGTATGGTGTGCCTGTGTAAAGTGCACCACAGTGTGTGTGGAAGTCAGAGGTCAACTTGTGAGAGCCAGTCCTCTTCTTGGGTTCTCACTGTGGGTTCTGGGGATCAGAGTAAAGTCATTACGACTGTGTGGCAAACCCTTTTACCCACTGAGCCATCTTGCCAGCCCTGACATTTTGACTTGCATGGCGCCAAAGCCCATGCCGATTTACTAAGCTATTCTTTGTTTACTCACAGTTGCCATATATAATCTGACCTCTAATGTGTGCCTAACTTCACCACTGCTAGTTCATCCACAGTAATGTGCCAAACACCCACAGATCTGCTCTAGCTCCAGGTATAGTTCTAGTTCTTGGGAACACCTTTATCCCTTTATATAGTCACCTGTGTATCAATAACTTGAGTGACAGACTTACCAGTCATTGTATGGATGCTGGGATACGCTAAAAAGCAAATCTGACATGATCACTGTCACCAAGAGTATAGAGTGTGATGACAACAGCCAATCATAACACAGCAGCCCACTGAGGGGACAGGTGACCTGAGTAGGCCTGATAAACAGGTCAGTCTCCTGTTTTCCACCTTGGGACTGGAATCCAGGTCCTTGTACACACTAGAGAAGCACTCTACCAGTAAACTCCTAGACTAAGTAAAATCCTAGACTAAGAAGTCTCCTTTATACCTCTGAGGAAAGGAGCTTTTGGCCAAGTGTGGTGTGGCTTGTGCTTATACTCTCAGAACGTGGAAGGCCAAGGCAGGAGGCTTCTAATCTACCACAGCCTACAGAGTCACTTGAGGCCAGCCTGGGATATACAGCTTTCTTTTCAGTCAGGGTCTCTTGTTGCCCAGGCTGGCCTGATACTCAGTATTGTAGCTAAGACTGGCCCTGCCTTACTGATCTTGCCTCTACTTCCCAAGGGCTGTGATCACAGTCATACACCACCATACCAGACAAGAGAAGCAACTTGATGGATGCATCTGCTTTTCTTTCTGTTTATGATTTCTCAGTGTCTCCTGCACACAAAGCCAAATACCTCGTCCAGCTCAGCTTAATGCCAATCCCATTTTATAGAATGAGATGCTGCCTAATCCTAGCATCCATAATCTAAGTCAATTGTATCCTTAAATTTGTTATAATTAAACTTTTGGCAGAGAGGAAGCCAATTTTAGAAATATCTGTAGAAGTGCACCTGATGGTGTGGCTGTGCAGGCCTGTGATCCTAGCTCGTGGGGGCAGAAGCAGGAGGGGCAGGAGTTCAAGATCATTCTTGACTGACTCAAAACTGAAGCAAACCCAAAAGATAATCTCTCAAGCTGATACACCCGGGACAGGGCTTCTGCCTTGGTAAGCTGGTTTTGCTCGTAGATGTGCACTGGTCAAATCCACACGGTGAGCTAGGGCACATTCCCACATCGTCTCCCCTTCTCGTCCACGGCTTTGTTTTACCACATCGAGCATCTCAAAGGCACTTCCTAGGATTAGTCACCTCTGTCTCTTACAAAATATCCAAGGTAACAGACTCCTAGAAAGAAAGGCTCATGATGGTCACGAGCTCAGAGGACTCAGCCTGGAGTTGCCTGGCCTGGCTGCTCTGGGCCTGGACAAGCACATCAGCATGGCAGGATGCTCAGGTGGAAGAGGGCCTCTCCAGTGGCAGCAAAGGGACTGGCCCTTTGGTTGCCATGAAAGGGAAGGAGGGAGGGAAGGAGGAGAGAGAAAGAGGAGACACTCCCACTCACCAAACAGATCGCTGACACTCAACAGTCCCGCCATGACTTAGGAACTACCTCCGCTGTGGTACCTCAATCATTCCAGAGATTATTGACTGGGCCGAAATACAGCAGGGTCAGGTCAGGCCAGAGAACTGTACCTGACTTCAGTGTCACATCTGCAGCCACTCAGGAATTCCTATAACTTTGAGGTCAAGGAACTGATGGCTTATTAAATTCTGCATTACTGAAAGCTGGAAGATCTGGGTTTCACACAGACAGCCTTGATACTTTAGCAATTTCTGTAACTCTTATTTAAAAAAGAAAAAAGGCACAACTATCCAAATTATGAGCTTACAAGAACAGTTAAACTCACAGAAAAGAAAACATAATTCATTCTATCTTCAAAAAGACAAAGATATTATAAGTATTGCAAAAAGCCTGGTCATTTCAAAAAGACGCCAAAAAACCTAAAATAGGAATTCTCTCACAGAAGTAGCAGGCCTGAAAGAAAACACAGACCAGAACAGGGAGGTTTTCTTGCTACTATGGTAGGAGACATGGAGCTCATTATTAACCAGCAGGAACTGAAGCTCGGGGCTACTGTTTTAATTCCTACCAGGCTTAAAACCTCCCTCAGCATAAAAAGAAAATGCAAATAGTGGGAGTTACTAATTTATCCATACTGCCTTTAAGGCCAACCCTACTGTCTTAGTTGCTGTTCTGCTGCTAGGAAGAATGACCACTGCATCTTATAAAGGAGAACATTTAACTGGGGCTGCCTTACAGTTCCCAGACTCAGTCTATTATCCTCATGGCAGGGCACAGGAGCTGGGAGTTCTACATCCAGGTCAGCAGGAAGGAGAGAGACTGGGTTCAGCATCTGACACTTCGTAGCCCACCCCTAGTGACACACTTCCTCCAACAGCAGCGTCATAGCTGCTCTAACAAGGCCACACATTCTAGTACTTTCAAACAGTGCCCCTCCCATGGGAGCCATTCATTCGAACTGCCACACCCATAACATTTAAATAGGAAGAAACTAAGACATATCTTCTTTCTACTGGTAAATTGCGCCCCTGTCCATTTGTTGAGATGTAACTCTTTGGAAACAAAATGCTCACATATTCACCTCCCAACGTGGGTAGGATCTTTCTTTACTTCAGGAACACTGGAAAGCCCCGTCCCAACGCCCCGTCCCAACATTTTCTCCATGCCACTTGTGAAGGGATCAAACATGACCTCATGGAAGAAAATCTACAGTCTCCTTTCACAAATTCCAGGAGGGTTTGTGCAAAACAAACAAACAAACAAACAAAAGATGTAGAATGAATAAGATTAACTGCGCCAGTTGAGGTAACAATAAATAAAAGCATGCCCTCGCCTAATAGAAAAGTACCCTATGAGGCAAGAAGCTCCAATGGACTCAGACCCATCATAGAGACTATCAAGACATGGGCTCACCATCCCTTGATCATTCTCACATCACCCCAATATTACCATCAGGAAGCAAAATGGAAGAGAGTAGAGACTTATGCACACTCTCCAGGCCATCCATCTCTCTCTCTCTCTCTCTCTCTCTCTCTCTCTCTCTCTCTCGTGCCTAAACCCCTCTCTGGTATCTAGACTTACTCTGACTACAACCTGTTTTTCAAAGACAGGCCTTGCAGTACCTCTTTTAGTAACCTTCTTGCATCAGATGGACAATTTTTTGTCTCCTACACATAGGAGAAATGGCAGACTATTTGGTTTTATTTACTGATATTTGTATTTATGAGCCAAACAGGACATTTTCGGATGGGATATGCAGTTATCTCTACTCTTGATATAACTGAGAATGCTCATTTGCCTGGCATTACATCTGCTCACAGGGATGAACCAGAACTTCTAGCCAGAGTGTCTGTACACTTGGCAGAAAAGAAAACAGCTAACACTCACACATGGCTGCCAAACATTCCGAGTGGGGCGCCATTGCCGCACGCTGTGGAGACAGAGGATTTATGACCTCCTCAGCTAACACTCACACATGGCTGCCAAACATTCGGAGTGGGGCACCATTACCGCACGCAGTGGAGACAGAGGATTTATGACCTCCTCTGCCCAACCCATTCAAAATAGTTAACAAATCACACAATTACTAGATGTTATCTAAATAATTAGCCTAAATCATAAGCCACCATTAAAATCCCAAGATAGTCGACTGGGAGCAGTGGTGGTGGTGATGGTGGTGGCGGTGGCGGTTGTGGTGCACACTTTAATCCCAGCACTTGGGGGGTGGGGCATGCGAATCTCTGAGTTTGAGACCAGCCTGGACCAGCCTGGTCTATAGAGTGAGTTCCAAGACAGCCAGGGCTACATAGAGAAACCCTGCTCAAAAACAAAACAAAAACAACAACAACAACAGCAAATCCCAAGACACCCTAAAACAGTGGTTTTTTTCAACCAGTGGGGTCACAATACCTTAGGAGGCCACATATCAGATATCCTCACTATCAGATATTTACATTTGGTTCATAGCAGTAGCAAAATTACAAAGCAAAAGCTATGAAGCAGCAACAAAAATAACTGTATGGTTGGTGGAACTGCATGGGCTGACAGTCTGTCTTGTTCATGGCGCCTCTTCTGTGTCTAACCTCCTCCTTCAGGCTAACAAAGGTACCACAACCAAAGGACAACTGGCAACAGGAGGGCTGGAATCTCAGTCCCCACAGTAATCTTTGGGTGGGTCCGATAGGAAGCCTCTAATACCCCTAGGTGCCCAACTGTCTCTTCTGGAACGTGTTCATATACACTGGGCATCAGAAAAAAAAAATGATCCTTAGGGTAAACTATAGTTTTGGAAGCCCTCCTCATCAACAGCTAAAAAGGTATGCTCAGGATGTCCCGTCTACCCCAAACACAAATACGCAAGCCACTTCATGGCACACAGAGGCATTACCCTTTACTGAATCGGCCACTTGAAACCTCATTTCCTCCATGTCCCCGAGCCTCGGCCTGGGAGGAAGAGCGTCACTATGTCCCATTTAGGACTAATACACAACAGCCTCACTCTCAGCACTTTGACTGGATATGAGTTTTTTGCACTGACTTCTACCCATTGCAAAAACAAAAGGCCAAGAATAACACATATGTAGGAGTGTAACTATAAATCTTTTGAAGGCAGTTTGAAACCATTTGCATTCAGAAAACCAGAAGTAGGTTCCTCCCTGAGTTCAATGATCATCCCAGCCATGGGCTTTGACCTGACTTATAGTACCAGGCTAAAGTTCCGTCTTGTGGAGCAGATCTCAAAACCAAGCAGGAAGTGGTTAGTTACCTCCACAAGTTCACCGCCATTATATGCAGGGGGCATCTTGCCTCGTAAGTTGGTATTGTAGCAGAATGGTTCTCACTTCAAAATGCCCTTAAAACTTTGTGTTCTATAGGTCCCACTGAAAATGTCAAAACACACTCTTTGAAAAAACGTCAGAAAGTCTAAGCAGGAAACGAAGACAAGCAGAGTAGGAAGGGAGAGGGGTTGGAAACCAACTTAAGAAACACTTCTGAGACATACAGGGAAGAAGTTAATGATCATGATTGAAGATGGGGAGTGGGTTTACAGGTAACAAGACCAAGTTTTGTAGCAACTTTGGAGTCTAAGTAGGAGGGGGTAAGAGAGAAAGAAATGGAAGTGGAAAAGAACTTCAGATAAAGAGTAGAATGTGATAACATTTGAGGTTATGGTCCCAGTGGACAAATTTGTAGTCACATAAGGACTAGCATAGCCATTTGGCAAACACAAACTGATGTCCAGGTCCACTCAAATCCTGTGCAGGAATTGCCTGCAGGTTAAAAATAAGTGTGGGCAAGTGCTTGCAACTTGTTTTGACCCGGGTTTTTCTTTCTTTCTTCCTTTTTCCCTTTCTTTCTTTCTTTCTTTTTTTATTTTTTTTTTAGCTATTGTCTCACTATTCAAGAAAGACCAGCGGTTTGTTGCCTGACCTTTGCGAAGTTGTTACTCCTACTATTTTAGAAAAAGACTATTTTATTTTATTATTAATAGGAAAAACCTAATATTCCTATTTATTATTGGTGGGACCGCGGTGGGATTCTGAGTGTCGTATAAATTAACTGAGATACTTCACGTGTGAGTTTACACATAAGGATCCACACAACTATCTGTGGGGGGAGAAGCAGACGTTCAACCTTCTCGTACGTCTAAGGAGCAAGGGCAAAGATTTGGAAATGACGTAGAGACAAGACCTTCGGGTTTCCAGGTGACCCAGGAGCCTGCGGAAGTTGCCATCTTGCAGTTCCAGGCCGGTTTTCTCCCAACGTTTTGCGACTTTTTACCCTTTGAATCGGCTTGTGCGAGGGTTACAACTCCTTAAGTGTTTGGAACTCGCCCGGCTCGCCTAATCGAGACTCCTCACCTGGGTCAGAAAGTCCGGTCCCCAAGGCAACCACATCAACTTCCGGTTTGAAGAGCACTCCTGATTGGCGAGCGGCCTTATTTCCGGAACGTGATCCGGGCAGGCGCTCAACTACTGTGAGGGCCCCGCGCCTGCGCAGTGGGAAGGCTTCGCTCCCCGGGTCGCGTTCGCGCGGGCTGGTCCCGGCGGAGTTGGAGTTGGCGCCGCGGGGGACGCGAGGGCGGGGCCGGACACCGTCCTGCACACCCGAGGCCCGGTGCGCGGTGCGCGGTGCGCGGAGCACGGCAGGTGGAGCCGCCACGCTGGAGTTGGAGCTGGAGTCCGGTGGGGCGGGAGGGCAGCGGCTCCTCTCAGCCAGCCCGGGCGCAGAGAATGGGCCCGAAGCAGTGGCCCCGGAGCCGAAAGGCCGTGCCCAGAGCGTGCTGCGCTGGTTCACCACCGTGGTGCTGTGTGCCGCCTTCCTGGGGCTGGTGAGAGCTGGGCCCAAACCCTCCAAGCCAAGGCAGGAGCAGGCGTCCTGCGGGCAACGTGGTCTCCTTAGTGCCCTGCGCCTTGCGTGACCCTGGGTGTTTATTGGTTCATCCTCCTGAGTCTCAGTTTTGTCATCTGGAAAAATGGACATAATTAATATGTTTCTAACACGAGCAAACTAAGTTTCTTCGGGGAAACGGGGAGATACGGGACGGGGAGCCTGCTCCCTTTCACCCACCCACTGACGCTCCAAATTGATCACAGAAAAGCTGCTTTGAGGGATTGCCTCTTTCTGGGAGCCTGACCAAATCCAACCAACTGCTTTATATTGCAGATGGGATAATAGCCCCAGAGAAGAAAGTGGCTTTTCTGGTTAAATGATAGCATCAAGGACATGTTGCTTATCCTGTTCACAGCCCTGTTTAAATCAAGCTTTTAGATCCCTAAATGGTTTTCTTCACACAAGTGCAAGAACTAAAAACGCGTTAAAGACAGTGTTCCCCTGTGTAGCACCAACTGCTGACTCAGAACTCCCTGTTGTAGACCAGATGGCTGGAATTCATTGTGTAGATCAGGATGGCCTCAAGTTTCATAGAGATCCACCTGCCTCTGCCTCCTGAGTGCTGGGATTAAAGCTGTGAATCACTGGGCTAAATTGGTAATTTTTGACTTGATTGCTCTGAGAGCTAAACCAGTGAGAGTCCCTTCTGGTCCCTCAGAATTGGAGCCTCGGTTTCTTAAAACTATTTGATGGGAAGGTGGGGAAGAAAGAAAGCACTGCAGATAAAGGAGCTCTTCACCCGTGTGCCAGGTGTTGCAAGGGCTTTGAAGGAAAATCTGCACATGGTGTGGCCCTGTGTGCACCTGGTCTTTGTCCTTGGTTGCTGATGCTTGGGCAGGGAACACTTGGTTTGGAGCAGAATAGTGTCACATAATCAGGTATTTTTGCTATGGGGGATTGACCCAAGGATTTCATGCTAGGCTTTCACTGAGCCAAATCCCCAGCCCACAATCAATGGTTCTCAAAATTCAAATAACTTAGAAACGTCTCCTTAAAGGTTTTTAGGAGTTTCATCGAAAATGGATGTCCTTAGTTCTTGCGAGTACATTGTGTAACATCTTATTGTTAAAATCATTCTGTCTGTGTTATATTTGCTTTGCTAAGAAAGCCTTACAGTCCTTACGTTTCCTGATAGCTTTGGAATGTGAGGAAAACTATAGATATAGGAACATTCAGATCACTTATCATCAGTTTTAGATATGCAGTTCAAAGGAACAACTCTGTGTGTGCCAGAAATATTGGCATCTTAATGTAAAAATTGTAATATGGTGCTTGGTAATTTAAAATTTTACCAGTTAGATGTCTTATTTATGCCTATAGCATCTTTGAAAATCTACGTATGTGTTTTTGGACTAGTTTGTTGGGTTCTAAATCTTTGTGCGGATGGCGTGTGTAGAGGCCAGAGGTGTCTTGTCCAATTGCCCTACACTTTATTAGTGACAGGGCCTCTCACTGAGCCTGGAGCATGCCGGCTCGGCCAGACTAGCTGGCCAGTGAGTCCTAGGACTCTCTTTCCTTGTTCTTCAGTGCTGGGGTCCTAGGCTTGCTGCTGTCTGTGTGTGCCCTGGCTGGTTTTATGTCAAGCCGACACAAGCTAGAGTCACCTGAGAAGAGAGAACCTTAATTGAGAAAATGCCTCCATAAGATCCAGCTATGGGGCTGGATTGATGGGGAGAGGCCCGCCCATGGTGGGTGGGGCCATCCCTGGCCTGGTGGTCCTGGGTTCTATAAGAACGCAAGCTGTGAGGAGCAAGCCAGTAAGCAGTACCCCCTTTTCCCCACTCCCGCCCCATGGTCCCTGCCTCAGCTCCGAGCTCCTGTCCTATCCTGATTTCCCTCAGAGATGATGGACTGACTGGTGGGGACCCAGACTCAGGTCCCCCCTGTCCATGCAGCGAGCACTTCACTGACTGAACCATCTCCCTGGCCCCTAGTTGGTTACATATTCATTATTCATACAGGATGGTCCTTTTAAGGTATTGCCTAATGCTAAACAGTTGAAAGAAACCGTTTAAATAGTTTTATAAGTTGTGTGAGCTACAGAGCAAGTTTGAGTCTCCAAACAAAATCTTTTAAAGAAAGCATCAAAGGTTATGACTAGGCGGGCCACTGGGGCGTCTGTGGCCTTACTGCTGATAGCGTACGTGTTGTCTCGGCCCCACGGTCCCTATGGTAGACCGTCCTCTCCCTCCTGTGGCTATGTTATCCTGGGAAAACGACTCCTTGGTCAGGGTTCCAGCGATGGTAAAAAGCTCTCTCGCTTTTAACTGTAGGGACTGAGTGTTGCCATCCTGGGGCCCACCTTTCCAGACCTGGCAAGGAACGTGAACAGGAACATCAGCAGTCTGTCTCTGATCTTCGTGGGCCGCGCCTCAGGCTATTTATGTGGCTCTATGATCGGAGGAGTCCTTTTTGGCTGTATAAATCATTTTTTACTTTTGGGTGAGTAAACGCTGCCCTTTACTTCTTTGTTTCTGTCAACAAATGCATGGAAGGTGGTTGATACCTGAGGCGGGCAGCGTCCGGATACTCTGGGAGCTGTCCTGAGCCCCTGGGAATTCGACGGGCCCCTGGGTGTTGGCAACCCTGAACAGCACTGACCTTTGCTGTGATTTAGGATCCACTCCAGGCACGTGAGCCGCCGCCTGCTGACCGTGAAACTCTGCTTATCTGGGGTGGGAGTGTAGCTTCTGGGGTCATGGAGATCAGAATGAGTTCCTGGGACCTGGCCAGGCGCTGTGGACTTGGAGATGAAGGGACACTGTGTTTTAGCTGAGTTCTTACTGTTTCTTCTCAGGGATGTCCCTTTCTGCCACCGCAGCTGGTCTTTACCTCATGCCGTTCTGCAAGACAGCAGCCTTACTGGTTGCCATGATGTCTGTCTTCGGGATCTCAATGGGTATTCTGGACACAGGTTAGTGAATCGCATTGTTACCTCTGCTGCTTGGAACACTACTGCGAGGAAAATGACAGCTGATGACACCACTCTATCACAGGGACGTCAGACTGGGACCGTGGCCCCTAGTCAGGTCCGCTCCCCTACCCGCCTCTCCTTGTCAATCAGAACATCCGTTTTCCAGCGTTTGCCTGTGAAGCAAACAAAGTATGTTTCTCCGTGAGCAAGAGATGATTTAGAATATCCGAACATGAAGGGTGTTCGTTCCGTGGACAGACAAGCAGGCTTTCCTCTTAGGATAGAATCTGCCCGTCTTGCTGTAAGGAGCTTTAATGATTGGGAGGACGAAGCGGGGATCGAGCTGTTGTGAGCTGCAGAGGAACAGACACAGCGTCCAGCTGAGCCCTGAGCTCAGCGGAGCCTTTTCTGGAAAGTCTCTGTTTTCCGTCTGCAGAGCCTCTTCCTGGAGCAGCGTGGTGTTTGCTCCCTGCAGCTCCAGCGTTCCGTCCCCCTCTTTCCTCTCTTCCTCTCATGGTGTTTGGTAGAGTGTGAAATATCTGACGCATTAGGCATCTTTTGGTTGTGAAGTTAGAGTAGAAATGTGTGTTTATCTGAAAGGGAAGAGAGCCAAAGAATGGATGCTTCTGGCTGTCCCCTCTTAGGGTCTTCACCAGGACAGTGCAGAGGCTGACAGCTGTGCGGGTGCTGTAATGTACACCCAGACCTTGGGTGTTGCCTTCCATGACAGTTACTACTCGGTGCAAAAATACAAGGCTTTGATGATTGGCCACTATTGGATGCTAAAATCCATCTCTCTCTCTTTTTCCCTTGTAAGCAGATAGGTGTGTTGTATCGATATGTCCCCCAGTGTGGTATTAACACACTTTATGAAAAGCCTTTGCTAATGTGCCTGGCTCTAGTGGGCAGTCGCTGTGCCGGCTGCTGGTGAGAGTGGGTCAGAGCTCCTTAAGCCCATTCCTATTTCCACGGTGCTTGTAGGGAGTGGCAGCTTCCCTTTCTTTCTTAAATAGCAATGTAGAGTTCTTACTAAATGATTGTTAATTCAGATCATTTCCTTTGTTGGTAGGTGGGAACGTCCTCATCTTGGATCTTTGGGGGGACAAAGGCGCCCCACATATGCAGGCCTTGCACTTCAGTTTCGCCTTGGGTGCCTTCCTGGCTCCCCTGCTGGCGAAATTGGCCTGGGGTACCACGGTATCTGCTCAGAACCACACCGATTCCGACTTTGACCCTCTAATGATGAACCGCTCCTCCAAAGCCGCCCCAGGCTCTGTGTTCGCGGTGCCCGATGACGTGAATCTGCTGTGGACATACGCTTCCATCGGCACCTATGTCTTAGTCGTCTCTGTCTTTCTGTTTGGTCTGTTTTGTAAGAAACGCTCAAAGCAGAAAAAGTCCTCAGCATCTGCTCAGGGCACTCGAAGGGCTAAATACCACAGGGCCCTGCTCTCTCTCCTCTTCCTGTTCTTCTTCTTCTATGTGGGTGCCGAGGTGACCTATGGCTCCTATGTGTTCTCCTTCGCCACCACCCATGTTGGCATGGAAGAGAGCGAGGCAGCCGGCTTGAACTCCATCTTCTGGGGGACCTTTGCAGCCTGCAGGGGCCTATCCATCTTCTTCGCGACATTCTTACAGCCTGGAACCATGATTGTGTTGTGTAACATTGGCAGCCTGGCCTCATCTTTCTTTCTGGTGCTTTTTGACAAGAGCCCTCTCTGTCTCTGGATCGCAACTTCCGTGTATGGAGCCTCAATGGCGGCCACGTTTCCCAGCGGCATCTCCTGGATCGAGCAGTACACCACCTTAACTGGGAAATCCGCAGCATTCTTTGTCGTTGGCGCTGCCCTGGGAGAAATGGCCATTCCTGCAGTGATCGGAATTCTTCAGGGACACTACCCAGCTTTCCCAGTAGTTCTGTACACATGTCTGGGCTCAGCCATATTCACGGGTGTTTTATTTCCTGTGATGTATAAATTAGCCACCTTACCCCTGCAACGCCAGCGTGAAGGAAGGAAGAGCGAGGACCAGAAAGCTTTGCTCTCCAGCTCTGAGCTGCACGACTGTGAGGAAGAGAACGAGGAGGAGGAGGAGGATGCAGAAAAGTGGAACGAAATGGATTTTGAAGTGGTTGAGATGAGCGATCCAGTACAGGAGTCTGCACGGGGGACGGTTAGAGACGTAATGGAGCCCACAGCCGAGGGCTCCGGGCAGGCCCTTCCGGATGCACTGACTGTTGAGCCGTTTTCAGCTAGCGGCAGTAAGTCTCTGGTGAATCATCAGGACTAAAGGAAATAACACTCAGGCGATGAATTACCGAATGACTTACCACGGAACAGCGAGACAGCCACTCCTGAAGACCCCATTCAGAGCCGACCTCTGGGCGACTTTGAGCATGCTTTGGCACTTGAAATTTGTGTCTGTTTCCAGGAAGTGGTGGCATCATCTGGAGCGTTTTGGATTCTCCCCTGTAAACGGCAGTCCTCTCTTGTGCACTAGGACCTCGTCAGGAGACTGTTTTGTGGTCTCCACCTTACAAAACGTGTTGAAGAGCTTCTCGGTGTGCCAGGGGTCAACACGGTGGAAAGCAAGCCGGCTTGCTGCGCAGTGACCGTGCAGCCACACCCCGACGGGCGGACTGTCGTGTTGGAGAGCGTGTTTGGAGACAGAAAGACATTTTCCTTTCTTTTACCCTCCGTGTAGGGTTGAACTGAACAGTACTGCTGACTATGTATGTATTCCTGTGAGAACACGTAGCTGGGCCTTCCAGGGACCTAAGCTTCCTCCCTGACGCCATGCTGCGCTCTGACAACAACCGCGTTTATTTTTGATCTCCCGTGATTCTAAAAATGCAGATGAGGTTATTTTTAACTTTCAGGGATTTTGTTTTGCTTCTTGGGTCTTACTTTATAGTCCAGGCAGGCCTGGAGTTTGCTAAGTAGGCCAGGCTAGCCTCTAACTCACCGTTCTGTTTCTGCCTCCTGAGTTTTGTAATGTGTAAACCAGAACTGACGGGGAGCCCTGTGAGCGTGCGGGAGCTTGTGCAATCCTGAAGTTTGGCAGGCGTGGTATTTAGTGGCACTGCTGCATTGATTGATCTACGGCACGCCCTTTCCCTTACACTCGAGGGTCGTCGCCTAGTATTCTAGTAAATTTTATTCTTGTTTCCCACACATTTAAAAAAACCAAAAACCTCTCTCCAATCACTCTCATTGATACAGCAGTTCATCACATTTCAGAGATTATAGTACTTTCGCTGACACTTTAAAAAGAGGTTATTTTTATATGCTGTTGTCTGTGTCGTTCAGAGAGCATCTGGGGACACGTTGATTTTATACTATTAGCTTTTCTTTTGTCTAGTGCTGTTGAGTTGACACGGGCCTTGCACTTGCTAGTTAAGTGCTCGCTCTCCTGGTGAGCTAAGTTCCCAGCGCGCAGGTTTGGATTATAGACGCTGTTTTAAAGTTGCTGTGTAAGCCACTGCGGGATGGGTGGATCCTCCGGTGCCTCATTAACAGAGGCTGCGGCTGGGCCTGGCCGGTTGAGGATTTGACCCTCACTGGGTTGGGGTATTCCATATAGTCTGTAAGCCAGGCTAAACGTGACCGTAGAACCTATGTCCCTCTCCAGGACCACTCCCTGAGTTTAAAGGACCTGGAAAGACAGTGAGATGGCCTAGGAGGCAGGGATGAGGAGTGCAGCTTCACAAGTGTGACAGAGCTAGTCTGAGCCAGCCTTTGGTAAATGTAATCTGGGCCAGCCTTTGGTAAATGACCCGTACCTTTTCCCAAGTTTTTTGCTGAGTGACAATGAATTACTGTGTGACAACAATATGATTGAAAACTCATAGCAAATTTTAAGAAATTTTTTTAAGTGCTTACTTTCTTAAAAAAAAAAAAGAAAAAGATGAATCTTTTTTTTTTGCGTGTGACTGTTGACTGCTTTGTGGCATCTGTGGCAAGTATACCACGTAGGTGCCTGGTTCCCGGAGAGGTCAGGACAAGGGGTCAGCTGCCCTGGAACTCGAGTTGTCAGCTGCCATGCGGTCGCTGGGAATTGAAGCCAGGTCCTCCGAAAGAGCAGCCAGTGCTCTTAACGGCTGAGCCATGTCTCCAGCCACGCGACACATTCCTTGAGTACCGCCCCTTGGTCAAATCAGTCCATGTGTCCGTGGCCACGCTGGTTCAGGTTACTGCCACACCCCCGAGGGGCTGGCCGATGAGCTGCCGGGGGTGATTGTGGCACGCCTGTTCTGTGTGGCTCTCAGAACGGGGATGCGCTTTGCCCTGCATGAGACCTGGCGTTAGGCAAGGAGCGGTTTTGTTTTCGTTTTTATTTATTTATTTTTTTTTGCTTTGGTTTTTGCTAGACGCACATCCTACCTTCAGCACCTGTTTTACGTGGCAGAAGATGGCATCAAGCAGAGAGGCATGGTGGTGATAACTTGACATCGAGCTGGGTGGTGGCGGCACATACCTTTTATCCCAGCACTCTAGAGGCAGAGGCAGAACTCGGAGTTCGAGGCCAGCTTGTTCTACAAATGGAGTTCCATCCAGCACAGCCAGGTCTCTTACACAGAGAAACCCTATCTGTATAAAACCAACCAACCAACCAACCAACACAACAACAACAGAAACAAACCTTGACATAGAACTTGAAAATCCACATTAGAAATTCCCCAAACCAAAATGTCAGTGGTCAAATGAGACTATAGCTGTTGTCATGGTATGGAATGTGTTTCTGTATTGGAGGGAAACAGTTGAGCTCCATTAGAAACACTGTTCTTATGGGAGCAACTTCTTATACACTGTAACCAATGGCCAAGTTTCCTGCAGCCAAATCGAGATCTATTTCCCACATAGACAGCTCAGCATGACTTGACCGTGCGTACTGAGGGTGGCTGACAGGGAGGACTGTGCTCTTTGCTGGAGCTTGGCCATGTCTTCCAGGGATGCCTGCTTGTTGGCAATGTAATTGCCGAGCGAAGCTCCTGTGTCCCTGGTCAGTTCTATGTGTTTCTTGACAGTTCTCCAGGTCCTAGTCTCGGCTCCCCTTACAGCCTGCACCTGTTCAAAATAGCGGGAGAATCCCCCTCCCTAGTCAGCCGAGCCCTCCGACCTGGAGCTGTGTGGCATGTGATTTCTTACAGGAGTGGCTTCCTGATACATTTCCCTTCTTTGGCTGGTTTGAAGTAAATAACAGCTTCTGCCCAAATCCAGACACGAGGCTAGAACAGGCTTGTGACCCTGGAATTCACTGTAGGGAGTGTCTCCTATTCATGCTGCTGCAAGTCAAGATTCTCAAAGCATTAAAAAACTATAGCTGAGGCAAAATGTCAATGATCGGAGGTGTAGCCTGGTATTAGAGGGTTCTCTAGAGGAACAACTGAATGAATGAATGAATGAATGAATGAATGAATGAATGAATATAGGCTGGAATGCCTGTGAAGGGGAGTGGACTTGAGGAATTAACTTGCTAATGAGAGCAAGAACAAGCAGGCAGAGAGCAGAGCACAAGTTTCCTCTTCTATGTCCTTTATAAAGGGTGCCAGCAGAAGGTTCTGTTCTTTTCTTTTCCTTTTCTTTTCCTTTCCTTTCCTCTCCTCTCCTCTCCTCTCCTCTCCTCTCCTCTCCTCTCCTCTCCTCTCCTCTCCTTTTCTTTTCTTTTCTTTTCTTTTCTTTTCTTTTCTTTTTTCTTTTCCTTTCCCTTCCCTTCCCTTCCCTTCCCTTCCCTTCCCTTCCCTTCCCTTCCCTTCCCTTCCCTTCCCTTCCCTTCCCTTCCCTTCCCCTTCCTTCCTTCCTTCCTTCCTTCCTTCCTTCCTTCCTTCCTTCCTTCCTTTTTGAGAAGAAAATAAAACTTTACTGGGAAAATGACACTGTTGCCCACAGTGGTCTTTCCTACCCATGAGGGTCGAACCCCAAGTCACCCTTAGCACGGGGTTTCCACAGCAAAGAAGAATCACTTCAAGACTTCTCGCTAGTTTCAAAGGTCTCCTCATAAAGTAGCTTTTGAATTTTGTAAATCTTGTAACAGAATGACATAAGTCTTGAATAAAGTGTCCACACGATAAGGGCATTTGCTATCAGTGAAACAGCAAAGAAAATTGCATTAAAGAGCTACACTAAAATCCACTTCGATAGCGTAGCCTTTGTAAAGAAGAGGAGACGTTGATACTTATAAAGAGATTAATCATGAATTGGAAACTTTAAACAAATTTTAAGGTTCTGTTTAAAATCTCATTTTAAAGATTTATTAAGGTAAAGCACCCAAAACTGAGTCTGTATGTCTAAAATAGTAATCATAGTTCTATGGTTGTTGCCCAGGGCTTCATCCACACTAAGCAACTGCTCTACCACTAAACTCTTCTCAGTCTGATATATCTGACTTTTTTTTACATGTATAGGTGTGTGTGTGTATGTTGACATGTGTGTTGACATGTGTGTTGGTGAACATATATGAGCGGCTGTGCATGTCAGTATCTTCTTTAATTTTTTACTGAGTCAGGGTCACTCACATGAACCTAGAGCTTGACATGTGGCAGGCCCAGCTTCCAAGCACTGGGATTGCAGATACACTACCACACACATTGGCATTTATGTCCTGGTATGTTCTGGTTCTGGGTATCCCAACCCCTGTCCTCATCCCGATGAGACAAATTTTCATCAATTGGACCAACTCCCCTGACTTATTATTTTTTTAGTGGATATTTTCTTTATATTTCAAATGTTATCCCCTTTCCAGGTCTCCCCTCTGGAAAAAAAGTCCCATACAGGTGGATTTTAATTACAGATATAATCAAGTTGATAATGAAGAATAGCTATCTCAAACCCACACTGTGTCAGCTTGACACAATCATATCTCTGTATGTCATGCTTAACTTACAAATTAAAACAATAACCAGGTATAATTATACCTAACATGATAGATAGATGATAGATAGATAGATAGATAGATAGATAGATAGATAGACAGACAGATAGTTGCAAACAGATATATTTAGCCAGGTCATAATTATGACTAACATGATAGCCTTCATACAACTGCAAACACATTGTGGATTTTGAACAGGTGACAATGTCCCTTGAGAGACATTCTATTAGTATCTCAAATATGCTAATAATTGATATCCTTTTTTTTTTTTTTTTTTTTTTTTGGTTTTTCGAGACAGGGTTTTTCTGTGTAGCCCTGGCTGTCCTGGAACTCACTCTGTAGATCAGGCTGGCCTCGAACTCAGAAATCCGCCTGCCTCTGCCTCCCAAGTGCTGGGATTACAGGCGTGCGCCACCACGCCCGGCTGATATCCTTTTTAAAAAAAAAAAAAAATGAGTACACAGTAGCTCATCTTCAGACTGTAGCTGTCTTTAGACCACACCAGAAGAGGGCATCAGATCCCATTATGGATGGTTGTGAGCCACCACGTGGTTGCTGGGATTTGAACTCAGGACCTCTGGAAGAACAGTCAGTGCTCTTAATCGCTGAGCCATCTCTCCAGCTCATTGATGTCCTTTTAGTTGATTTTTTTAATTGGATATATTCTATATTTACAATTCATTTCCCTTTTTCTGGTTCCCCACCCCCAAAGGTCCCACATGCCCTTTTCCCTCCCCCTGCTCCCTCATCCACCCCCTCCCACCTCCCTGTTCTTGTACTCCCCCACAATGATGCTTTGGTCCATTCTAGCACCAGTGTCCACTCCTTTCTTCTTGTCAGACATCACTTGGTACGTGATTTATGTCTTTGGTGTTCCAAGCTTCTAGGCTAATATCCACTTATCAGTGACTGCATACCATGGGTATTCTTTTGAGACTGGGTCACCTCACTTAGTATGATGTTCTCCAGCTCCATCCATTTCTCTAAGAATTTCATGAATTCATTGTTTCTAATGGCTGAATAGTACTCCATTGTGTATATATACATTTTTTGTATCCATTCCTCTGTTGAGGGACATCTGGGTTCTTTCCAGCTTCTGGCTATTATATATAAGACTGCTATGAACATAGTGGAGCATGTATCCTTATTGCATGCTGGGGAATCTTCTGGGTATATTCCCAGGAGTGGTATGGCTGGGTCCTCCGGAAGCATCACATCCAGTTTTCTGAGGAACCGCCATACTGATTTCCAGAGCGGTTGTACCAGCTTGCATTCCCACCAGCAGCGGAGGAGTGTTCCTCTTTCTCCACATCCTCGCCAACACCTGATGTCTTCTGAGTTTTTAATCTTAGCCATTCTGACTGGTGTGAGGTGAGTTGATGTTACATGATAAATCTAAGAAAGAAAACACAAGTATCTATACAAACACATTCTTAACAAAATATGTCAGAACCTCTCATGTCAATTATAATCCTCATTTCTGCAAATGCTCAGTGATCTGAACTGCTGTTTATAACTAACTTCCTTTACTACCTATTCTGTATTTCCTCTACACTTGACAATCACTTTAGGAAGCCTCAGCTCTTTTCCTGAAGGAGTGACCTGTACCTCTGTTCTTAAGGGGTCTGTGCCCTTTGTCATCCTGCTTGGATTAGGCTGTTGTAGTTTCCCGTTGACTTGAATCACAGGACATGGTGGTGGTAGGTATCAGGTCCAAAGGGAATTCCCTTTCTCCAAAATTCTGGTGGCTAGACAAAAGCTAGCATTCCTCAGAAGCGTGTGATGCTGGTTCCCGTCAAGCAAAGGGAACCATTTCCCTTATCATAGGCAGAAGGAAAAATTGGCCATCTATGGTGCCTGTTTACATACCAAAGCACGTGCTGGACTCCAGGATCCCTCAGATTCGTAAAAACCTATTTAATACTCAGCATCAATCCTCAGCTCTTTTCACATGTCCTTCTCCTAAATTTCACCAGCTCATGGACACCCCTACCCCCATCTTCATTCTCCTTATAACCTTGATATTTTGCCTCTCCTCCTCTCCCCTCTCCCTTCCCCTTTCCCCTCCCCTCTCCCCTCCCCTCCCCCCTCCCCTCTCCCCTCCCCTCCCCCCTCCTCTGCCTCTCTCATGACCATGTTCAGTCACTATTTTCTCTCTGCTCTGGACTCTTGCAGATGCCTCTGGCATCTCTCTCTCTCTCTCTCTCTCTCTCTCTCTCTCTCTCTCGCTCTCTCTCACTCTCGCTCTCATTCTCTCACTCTTCTATCTACAATAAACACCTTCCCCTTAACCACGAAGCATGTCATGTCCTCAGTTCATACATCTGATTCCAAAGCCTCCAGGTATAGCATAAGTGGACCCCGTTCCGGGTCCCCGTGCCCACCTCCTAGCCAACCCTCGCTGCTGATTCCACTCATCTGCGGTACAGGCAGATCATTTGTTTCTTCAGTGGTGCTCCTGCCCCTCTTCTGGGATTAGCGAGGAGCATGTCTCGTGGGCCTTTCCTTGTGGAGGGTGAGGCTTCACAGAGTCCGGACTGCATTGTAGCACTGCGAGGTCCCCGAGCCTTACATTTCTTCATCAGCACTAAGCCAAGGGATCTTAGCGTCTCCAGCTGATTCAGTAGACCATCTTTTGACAAATGCTTCAGCCAACCAGTTAAACAAACTTTTGACACCTTTTTTTTTTTTTTTTTAATTTGAGCTTCCATATTAAACTTAGAATGAAATGCTGGATTCCGACCTCTGATAGCTAGCATGCCCTCCTACCAGTTACCCATCCTGCTCCCCACACCTGGTCTCCACCCACCCCCACCCCCGCCATCCCCTCTCCATCCACCTCCAATGTCCATTTTATTTCCGCTTCTGTGGAATTAGAATACTTGAATCTGTGAGATTCAAGTATCCTCCTTGGGATCCTCCTTATTACTTAGTTTCTTTGGGTCTGAGGATTGTAGCATGGTTGTCCTGTACTTTATGGCTAATGTCTACTTATAAGTGAGTCCATACCAGGTGTCTTTCTGGGTCTGGGTTCACTCAGGATGATATTTTCTGGTTCCAGCCATTTGCCTGCAAATTTCATGTCTTTTGTTTTTAATAGCGGAATAGTATTCCATTGTGTAAAGGAACCACATTTTTTTTTTAAGTCCATTTCTCAGTTGAGGGACATCTAGGTTGTTTCCCATTGCTGGCTATTACAAATAAAGCTGCTACGAATGCAGCTGAGCAAGCACCCCTGTGGTATAGTGGGTATAGTGGGACATCTTTTGGGTAGATGCCCAGGGGTCCTATAGTTGGATCTTGTGGTAGAGCTTTCTGAGAAACTGTCCCATTTTCAAAGTGGTAGTACTTGTTTGCACTCCGGGAGCGGTGGAGGGGTGTGCCCTGCCCCACACCCTGGCCAGCATGTCCTTCCTCTTGAGTTTTTGGTCTTAGCCATTCTGATGGATATAAGATGGACTCTCAGGTCATTCTGATTTGCATTTCCCTGATAACTAAGGATGTCCAACATTTCCTTAAGTGCATTTTGGTCATTAGAGGTCCCTCTGTTGATTATTCTGTTTAGTTCTGTACCCCATTTTAAGATTGGGTTATTTGGTGAATTGTTGCCTAATTTCCTGTTTATATATTTTGGATATTAGACCTCTGTCTGATGTAGGGCTGGTGAGGACTTTTCCCGTTCTGTAGGCTGCCATTTTGTCCTATTGATGGTGTCCTTTGCTTTACAGAAGCTTTTCAGTTTCATGAGGGCCCATTTATTAATTGCTGATCTTAGTGCCTGAGCTATTGGTGTTTTGTTCAAGAATTTGTCTCCTGTGACAGTGTGTTCAAGGCAGTTCCCCACTGATCAGTTCTGGAGAAGATTTTGTGCGGTTCTGAGAAAGTATATCCTTTTGTGACTGACATGTTCTATCAATATCTACTAGATCCATTTGATTTGTAACCTTCTTAGTTTCTGTAATGGGTTGGTCTGATGATCCTTGTATTCATATGTTAAATTCTGTATCCCAAGACCTGGTTGCTCTATGATGAACAGATCTTCACATATACCAGCTTTTGTTGCATAAACTTGCTCCCACAAGTTATCTGTAATCGGCTAATAGAGATGCCGACACCCTGTTGTTGGGCAGAATAGATGTAGGCAAAGCTTTGGTTCCTGGGTGTACTGACTGGTTTTGTGTGTCAACTTGACACAGGCTGGAGCTATCACAGAGAAAGGAGGTTCAGTTGGGGAAATGTCTCCATGAGATCTAGCTGTGGGGCATTTCCTCAATTAGTGATCAAGGGGGGAGGGCCCCTTGTGGGTGGTGCCATCCCTGGGCTGGTATTCTTAGGTTCTGTAAGAGAGCAGGCTGAGCAAGCCAGGGGAAGCAAGTCAGTAAGAATCACCCCTCCATGGCCTCTGCATCAGCTCCTGCTTCCTGACCTGCTTGAGTTCCAGTCCTGACTTCTTTGGTGATGAACAGCAATGTGGAAGTGTAAACTGAATAAACCCTATCCTCCCCAACTTGCTTCTTGGTCACGATATTTGTGCAGGAATAGAAACCCTGACTAAGACGCTGGGCTTGGGGTCTGAGGAGCCACAATAGGAGAGACAGGGAAGAAGAAAGAAGGCGCATGGGGGTCGGTGTATCATGACCGCATGGCAGCGTGGGCTGGCCAGTTGGTGTAGGGGCAGCCCAGGCAGAACATGGCACGTGATATCTCAGAATTATTGATAGAGAATTAGACAAAAATAGCATAAAAGGTTGATATCTGACTGGCTCTAATGCCTTAAAGCTTATCATAAATATAAAGGTTTTGTGTCTTCTATTTGAGAACTAAATGATCTAAGGTGGAATATAAACCCTCAAATATTATTTACAACAAATTTCATTATTTCTGCTTAGTCTCTGGCTCTATGGCCTGTCCACCGGTGAGAGTGGGGTATTGAAGTCTTCCACTATTAATGTGTGGGGTTTGATATGTGATTTAAGCTTTAGTAATGTTTCTCTTTTAAATGTGGGTACCCTTGCATTTGAGGCATAGATATTCAGAATTGAGACATCAATTTGCTGGATTTTTGTTGTTGTTGTTGTTGATGAGTATGAAGTATCCTTCCCCATCTCTCTTGATAAAATTTTGCTGAAGTCTATTGTATATCAGAACAGCAACTCCAGCTTGCTTCTTGGGTCTGTTTGCTTAGAAAACATTTTTTTTTCCAATCCTTTACTCTGAGGTAATGTGCTGTTGTTGTTGCTGAGATGTGTTCCTTGTATGCAGAAGAATGAATGATCTTGTTTTCACATCCATTCTATTAGTCTGTGTCTTCTTGTTGGAGAATTGAGCCCACTGCTGTTGAGAGACATAAACCAATAATTAATTGTTAATTCTTGTTATCTGATGTTGGTGGTGTTGGAGTGTGTGTGCTTCCTGTCCTTTAGTTTGCTGGTATGGTTTGTTTTTTTTTCCCCTGTGTTTTCATGGGTGGAGTTAGCCACCTTGGGTAGTAATTTTCCTTCTAGTATCTTCTGTAGGGTTGGATTTGTGGATAGATATTATTTAATTTGGGTTTTCTCATCGAATATCTTGTTTTTTCATTCAGGTTATTTAAAGATTCGCTGTGTATAGTAGTCTATGCTGACATCTGTCTCTTAGAGTCTCTTAGAGAGTTTGCAAGATACGTACGTGCCCAGGACCTGGTTTTTAGAGTTTCTGTTGAGAAGTAGGGTGCAGTTCTAATAGGTCTGCCTTTATATGTTACTTGGCCTTTTCCCCTAGCAGCTTTTTTTTTTTTTTTTTTTTTTTTTTTTGAGACAGGGTTTCTCTGTGTATTCCTGGCTGTCCTGGAACTCACTCTGTAGACCAGGCTGGCCTCGAACTCAGAAATCCTCCTGCCTCTGCCTCCTAAGTGCTGGGATTACAGGCATGCACCACCATGCCCGGCTCCTAGCAGCTTTTAATATCCTTTGTTCTGTATATTTACCGTTTTGATTATTATGCGGTGGGAGGATTTTCTTTTCTGGTTCAATCTATTTGGTGTTCTGTAAACCTCCTAAATGTTTATAGGCATCTCTTTCTTTAGATTGGGGAAATTTTCTTCTTGTTGAAAATAGTCTCTCAGCCTTGGAACTGGGAATCTTCTCCTTCTATTCCTATTATTCTTATGTTTGGTCTTTTCATAGTGTCCCAGATTTCTTGGATGTTTTGTGTCATGGCCTTTTTAGACTTGGCTTTTTCTTGGACCGATGTATTGATCTCTTCAGTCATCTCTTCAACTCCTGCGATTCCCTCCTCTGTCTCTTAAATTCTGTTGGCAATGCTTGCACCTGTGGTTCTCGTTCTCTTCCTCTGGTTTTCCATCTCCAAGATTCTCTCGGTTTGTGCTTTCTTTATTGCTTCTGTTCCATTTTCAGTTCGTTGACAGTTTTATTCCTTTCTGTCATGTGGTTGGTTGTATTTTCCTGTATTTCTTGAAGGGATTTATTCATTTCCTCTTTGAAGGCTTCTATTATCTTTATAATATTAGATTTAAGGCCATCTTCTTATGCCTCAGCAATGTTAGGATATCAAGGGTTTACTGTAGCAGGAGAGCCGGGCTCTGGTGGGTCCAGATTGCCTTGGCTCTTGTCGATTGGGATCTTACATGGTCTTTTTAACCATATGGCTGTCCCTGGTATTGGCTGGATAGACCTGATGGAAAACCAGAGGAAGAGAACGAGAACCACAGGTGCAAGCATTGCCAACAGAATTTAAGAGACAGAGGAGGGAATCGCAGGAGTTGAAGAGATGACTGAAGAGATCATCAGCCTGAAGGCAGGAAGAGCCCAACAGTGGTCTCGGGGAGCGGGACATTGCTTACCTCTCTTGGCTGTGCCCAAAAGGCAGGTAAGGGATTGGCTGGAGACAGGTCTAAGCTGGATGCTCCTGGGCCCCCAAAGACTCCTGAGGACAGCAGGATGAGCTGTGGGCCAGATGGATCTCGGGGGACCATATGTGACTCTTCTCTGCTGGCTGTGCCCCAGGTGGACCTGACTGGTGGGGATTGCTGGGAGAGGGGCCTAAGGTGGAGGTTCCTGGGGCCCCTGCAGGCCTCTTTGTGGAAGCAGGTTGCTCTGAACAATAGGGAGAGGCATGGGCCAGATGGTAGAGGTCAGGGGACCACACACAACTCGCCTATGCTGGGTGTGCCTGAGGTAACCCTGAAGCCCACATAGGGGATTTTAACTATCAAATAATTTTTACTTTTTTCTGTTTTGGTTGTGAGCCTAGCCTTTAACAAGTGAGTCATCTCTTCAGCCCAATTTTTACTTTTTTAGTTAAAGAAACTACCTATACATAAAAAAGTTTTAAATAATTATTATGGCTGCTTAGGTCAGACAGAACACCCCAGGAAACTAAAGTGGGTATACATATCACTCTGTAACGTTAGTAAGGACAGCAGGTTAGTACACCCAAGTGTCTTTGACCCCCAACCCCACTGAGGCAATTACCCTATAACCTTTGCTCATCTCCATACTGTATCTATACATATGTTTTTATAAACCTAATTTGCTATATTTTAATTGACAAAATTGTGTTATGTTGCTAGGCACAGTGGTGCTTGCCTGAAATCCTAGTACTCAGGAGGCTGATGCAAGAGTATTATAGATTTGAGGCCAACCTGGGCTATATAACAAGTCAAGGCCAGCCTGGGCTAATGAGTCCTTGTGAAAGAAGAAGGAAAGGAGAAAAGAGAAAGGCAAAAAGAAACATAGAAGGAACTATATAGGTGAGCTGATGTATGCATTCCCTTGTATTTACCTGCACTTGTTGTGACGCTGGCAATTAAAGTTAGGGCCCTGTACCTGGTCGGCGGTTGTGGCATGTCACTGACTGGACAGTCCCTGGATCATAGACAACTTCCCAGTAGCTACACCCTTGAAGGAAACAGTCCCCCGCCCCCAGCAGCTATTACCTGTCACTGTTAATACTTTAAGACTGTAGGGTCTCACGTGTTTTGCATCTATGTGTACCTTATCCTTACCTGGAGGTCAGACCTGGAGTTAAGATGGCTGTGAACTGCCACGCGGGTGCTGGAAACACACCTGGGTCCTTAGCAAGAGAAGCAAGCGAGCTACTTTTCTAGCTACTTTTCTAGCCCGTGTTCCCAGCACTCTGACCAGCTATGAGTCTGTATTAACCACTGCTCACTGCAAAAGAAGTTTCTAGTACGAAGGATGAGAGCAGCACTAGCATGCAGGTACAAACACAAACACTTAGAGGAATACATTTAGCAAGACAACAGTTGTAGGCGCTCCCAGCCAGGGCCTGGGATCCCCCTAGCCATGGGTGTTTGGCCAGGTTTATAATCCAGACGTGACTTCCTTCCTGTGGAGTGGGTCTCAGATCCAAGCAGAAAGTGACTGCTTATCCCATCATAGTCCTGCCACGACTGTACCAATGGGCACAGCCTGCCTGGTAGGTTAGTGAAAAAGTAACTTTTATTGGCCAGATGTCGTCGTCTTGTAGGGTTACTGCTGAATAAGCTCACCCTTTCTAGTCCTTTCTGAACCCTTGCTGGCTGGTTCAGAAAGAACTCAGGGGTTCTGGCTCAAGCTCCTCTCCAAGCTCTCTGATTCAAATTGACCTCTCTCAGCTTCTCACTGGATTTCAGTGCTTGGAAAAACTGCCTCTGAGTTCCATGAGCTGAACTGCACTGAGCTGACCTCAACCGAACTCCACCGAAGTTCACTCAAGGAACTGCCCTCGCCTCCTGACACCCTGTACTGCTCTCAAGTAGCCTCTCTTTCATCCTGTCAAAACTTTCTCTGATGGGTCACTTTGTCTGCCTTGTAAATAGTTGTCCCTTTCAAACATGGCTACTTCCTTCTACAAACTAACTTTAACATCATTGGTTGGGATTAAGGGTGTGTTCTTGAGGGCGTGTCTGTATTCCAGCCAGAGGGATTAAAGGTGTGTGTCATTCAGGCCATATCACACAGATCTAGGTCTTTGAATGTGATCCCCGAGTGGCCATGTGACTGAAATTAAAATCGCTCTATAGGTTGACACTGTAGCATTCAGAGAGCCTTGCTAGGTAAGAACGTGAGTGAGTCTTCTTCATAAGCAACCTGTATAACGTCTCTGGCACTATGTAAGCACTAAGTAAGGGGATTCCAGGTTGATCTCTTTATGTCCTGAAACCAATATGTGGTGCCATTAGCAACAGGGTCTTACCATCTGGTTTTAGTCGGTGGGCAGCCAGGAGTAATGGCAAACGTATTATTTCAGGGGCTCCTTTGGCCTCCCTGGCCAACCACTCACAGGGAGGTACCCCACAACTGGCCCTAGACTTTTTATTTAACGGCGTACGGCTGCTGGGGCAGCATTATCCATCCACGCAGGAGACTTCTATTTAAACTCCTTTAAAAAAAAATTAAAAGTATCTTACAAAGTCGTGGATTTTCATAGCCTTTTCATAACCTCTTTCCTCGCGGATCTATTTTTTAAATATATTTTTAAAATATATTTTGAATATATTTCTGAATATACATAAACATGCATAAATGTGTAGTTTCCAATAAAGATGATAATCTTTTCTGTAAGTGCGCTCCCTACGATAGACACGAGCTTCCCTTTGTTTCTGATCTGTCCATTATGTACCGGGGGGGGGGGGGTGTGTGTAAGTACAGGTAAGTCAGCGCTTCTCTGTCATCAACCTTGCCCACACTTGGAACACTGTGTCCCTGTCAATCATCTTGTTAAACCATCTGTCACCTCTGGAGCCAGGTGTCATTAGCCATATTTTATAGAAGAATGTGCAGGCTGGGGCTCTACCTATTAAAACCCTTTAGACCACAGCAAGCGGAGGTAAGGTAGATTCAAGTTTAGGTCTGTGTGCAGCTTCAAAGCCAGTGAGTGCTTCCTTCACCACACCAGCCTACAGTTACACTGAGTTTCCCTGTGCCACCTGACCTAAGGTGGGGACTGAATCCTCTCACTTACTGTTCACTCTAATGTGGCCTCGACTGTTGCAGCTCTAAGAACATCTCTTTACATGGTGGGTGCTTTTTGACTCTCTAATTCATGTGGCCATTTCTGTATCAGCATTTGGAGTGGTTTCCACATGCCAAGCAGCATTTCTTGGTTCTGGGGTATCTAGGGAACAAGTAATGTGATCTCTGACCTCATGATTTTATGCTCTTGGAGACACGATTCCAAATGCTGACAGGAGAAACCTCCCGTGGCTCAGAGCAGCAAACAAGGGCGTGGGAGCTTAGACCCGATTTGTAGCCAGCCTGGTGCACGACAGCCAAGTGTTGAGCAGGAGGCATTTACCTCCAAGGCGAAATGCAGCCTTAGGATTTCTATTGCTTTCATGAAATACCACGACAAAAGCAACTTGGAAAGGAAAAGGTTTATTTGGCTTATACTTCCATATTGCTGTTCATCATCAAAGAAAATCCATCAGGACAGGAACTCAAACAGGGGAGGAACATGGAGGCAAGAGCAGATGCAGAGGCCATGAGGGTGCTGCTGACTGACTGGTCCAGTCTTCTTATATAACCCAGGATGGCCAGCTCAGGGATGGCACCACCCACAGTGGGCTGGGGTCCCCTCCATCTGTCCCAAATAAGAAAATGCTTTATGGACCGGCCTATAATTTAATCTTATGGAACCGTTTTTAAAACTGAGGTTTCCTTCTGTCTGATGACTTTAGGTTGTGTCATGTTGACAGGAAACTATCCAGCCCACAGCCTTTGCCAACCTGCCTCTTCTCACTGGAGTGTCTCACTGCCCAATCCCCAGGCTAATGACTCTAGTTCTAACAAAGCCAGACAACTGTATATGGTGGAGTAGAGGTCTGGCTGGTTTTTATGTCAACTTCATACAAGCTAGTCATTTGAGAGGAAGGAACCACAATTGAGAAAAGGTCTTCATAATGTCCGGCTGTAACAACTGAAACTCTAAGACAGAAGTTGGTACCAGGAGTGGGGTATTGTTGTAGTAGGCCTGCCCATGGTTTTTTTTTTTTTTTTTTTTTTTCCTGTAAAAATGTAGATTTTAGGAGTTGGATAACAGAAAGCTGGTGATAATGTAATAGAACAAGGGGGTCATGTTCCAGCTCCAGCAAGCAGAACTAGGAAACTTCTGCCATGTGGCTTTGGCTTTAGAGTCAAGAATAGAAGGGACTACTGGGACAGCTGTTCAGTTAGAGCTAAGAAATTAGCAGTGATTAAGAAGAGACCAGCATCACAGAGGTGAAATCTTCTGGGAAGTGTTTTCTGAGAGCACAAAGAAGCTGTGTTCCAGAGGTAGCCGAGGTTATACTTCATGCTGCAGCTGGACTTGGTAATGTGTAAGATTTACTCAAGTGGTACTGGTTTTGAAGGCATGAAGGGGGTCAATGAAAACAGATGAGGCTTGGGATTGTAAGGGGCCTGGGAAGGTCACTGGTGAAGGTGCAGCCTCAGTTGCAGTTGATAGCCCAGGACTGAGGGGTCATGCAAAGAAGTTGAGGGTTGGCAACATGAAGGAAGCCTATGAGAGGCTGTTGGCGAAGCCTAGTTGTAGTAGAAGTCTCCAGCCAATTGAAGATGCCAGTGCCATGGGATGACCACCTATAACAGCAGCAACAGTGGAGTGGAGACAACCAGAGTGCTACAGAGGGCAGAGCTGGAGAAGTGACCCAAACCTTTTGGAGGAGCCAAGATCATGTGTGGGTCCCAGACACTGGAACAAGAATCTAATGTTGAAGTTGCCTTGGAAACTCCAAGATGTAACATATGCTAGAGTCATGGGATACCTACCAAGGAAAGCTGCTAACAGGGAGTGGAACCAGCCCAGAAGAAAGTTTGTTGCTGTCAACAAGAATGAAAGGAGTTGGAGATTTGAACAGTGCTTTGACGTCAGACATGGAATTGCAGAGTTTAGAGTTTGGGTTTTGTTTTTTGTTTTTTGTTTTGGCTACTATGGCCCCACATTTCTTCACTATGTTGTTTTGGAGTGGTAATGTACATCCTGTGATGTTTGAGGTATATGATCTGCTTTTTGACTTTGATTTTTTAGGGGATTGTAGTTAAGTGACTGATTTTCAGAAAAGACTGAACTTTGGGCTTATACTGGCTGGTTTTGTGTGTCAACTTGACACAGGCTGGAGTTACCACAAAGAAAGGAGCTTCAGTTGGGGAAGTGCCTCCACGAGATCCAGCTGTGGGGCATTTTCTCAATTAGTGAACAAGGGGAGAGGGATCCCTTGTGGGTGGTACCATCCCTGGGCTGGTATTCTTGAGTTCTGTAAGAAAGCAAGCTGAGCAAGCCAGGGGAAGCAAGCCAGTAAGAAACATCCCTCCATGGCCTCTATATCAGCTCCTGCTTCCTGGCCTGCTTGAGTTTCAGTCCTGACTTCCTTTGGTGATGAACAGCTGTGTGGAAGTGTAAGCGGAATAAATCCTTTCCTCCCCAACTTGCTTCTTGGTCAGGATGTTTGTGCAGGAATAGAAACTCTAAGAGAGGGTTTTTAACACTGTTGAGACTGCTATAGACTATGGGGACTTGTGAAGTTGGACTAAATGTTATTTTGCATTATGCTATGTTTAACTGTGGCCCCCACAGACTCATGTGTTTGAATAAGTCTATGGGGGCCAGGGAGTGGAATGTGGTTTGAATATGCTTGGCGCAGGTATGACCTAGTTGGAAGAAGTGTCACTGTGGGGATGGCCTTTGGGAACCTCCTCCTAGTCACCTGGTAGCTGATCATTTCCCATTTGCCTTTAGAATAAGATGTAGAACGTTTAGCTCCTCCAGTGCCATGGATGCCGCCACGCTTCCTGCCCTGGTGATACTAGATTGGACATCTGAACCTGTAAGCCAGCACCAATTAAATGTAGTCCTCTATAAGAGTTGCCTTGGTCATCGTGTCTCTTCACAGCAATGGAAACCCCAAGACAATATCTTAAATTAAGGGCAGGCTTAATAAAATTACTTTTGAGCTCGTTCTTTGTGTAGGTGCAGTGCCAGGGTGTGTGCACACATGCAGAGGCCAACACAGGATGTCTGGTGTCTTCCTTATTTATTTCTCCTTTGTTATCCTGAGACAGTCTCTCAAGCAACTGGAAGCATGCCATTTCTTCTAGGCTGACTACCTATGGAGCTCATGGGATCTCAGTTTCCTCCTCTCAATGCACAGCCTTGCCCAGCCCTTTTAAAATTTAATGTAGGTGTTGGGGATCTGAAGTTAGGTCTTTATGCTTATAGCACAGACACTTTCACCCACTGGACAACTTTCCTACCCTAAGCTAGTTCTTTTTGAGATAAATGAACACATACTAAAAAAAAAAAAAATTTCTTCAATACTACTAATAATGGATCTGTGTGACCTGAGGAAAAGCAAAACTATCAACAGCTGATTTATGATACAAACTGGTTACTGTTGAAATAATACTAATTGCTACTACAATATATGTGAAAGTTCTGACAATACAGAAAGCTCCAGCCCCCCTACCAATCAAGATCCCAGAAAGTGAGGATTGACCATGCTTTAAAAAGACTCTTGAAAGATATGAATCTTATCTCTTTGATTCCATAATTGTTATGTCATTTCCAGAAAATTAATCTATTATTTATAAGCACATATTAAATTCTCGCAGTGGTCAGGCATGGTGGTGGATACCTTTAATCCTAGCACTGGGGAGGCAGAGGCAGGCTGGTCCACAGAGTGAGTTCCAGGGCAGCTGGGGCTATACAGAGAAACCCTGTCTAAATAAAAATAAAACCCTGGCAGCACATGAGACCCCTGCTGGTGATAACCAGTTGGCGATCTATGAACCTTTTCTATGGGAAAATAACTGGCATTTGAGCTTTTAAAAAGAAGAAATGTTGCTTTGCTTCCCGTCTGCAGTCTTAGTCTAACAGTCTGACTGTATGGAAATGAAATTCCACCTACCAGTAACCACTTTGATCTAAAAGGTGAATGCTAACTTTTGTCTAGAATATTCTGCTGTCTTTAAAAAAAGCTAACCCCAAAGTTTTGTTAAAAGAATGGAAGTCAGGTTGTAAGAATTAGCCAAGTTTACTCTTCCCCTCCAAGATAGCTAGCTTACTACATGTAGCCCAAGCTGAACTAGAATTTGCAGTTGCCCTGACTCAGCCTCCCAGAGGGCAGGGATTACAGGTAGAAGCCAGCATATGTGTTTATTTTGATAGGATCTTTTGTAGCCCAGCTGGCCTCAGATCTACCATCTAAGGGAGGATGACCTTGAACTCAGGTCTTCCTGCCTCCACCTCCTTAGCGCATGCTCACTGTGCTGTGTCTATGTGCTGAGGATGGAGCCCAGGGCCTCTTCCATGCTAGGCAAGTACTCTGCCATTAGAGCTACGTCTCTAGCCCCTAAATTTACCTCATTAGAATTCAGGAAAGTCTAGGGCTAGCTGGAACCCATGTTGCTTAAGAACCGATGAAGAGAATTCTACTTATGGCAAGATAAAAGTCATAGCACTGTATTTCATATTTTATTCAACTTTTAATTTGGTTTCCATTATTAACTCTCAAAACAAAAGGATTTCCAGTTTAAAAAACAATGCACTGACCACATAATTCCTTTTTCATTTTATACAGTTATACAAATATCCTAAATACACATTTGTGTCCAAGGGATGGCAAATAAGATTAACTGTACAGTACATAAGGAAAGAAAATATTTTAAGCATATTTAGAAGCAATAGAAATGTCTATACAAAACAAGCAAAATGGAATAAATTTTTTATTTTATTTTTAAAGTATTGCAACAGGCCCACAGGTTTGTAACAAAAACGTCTGCACAGTTCCTCACAATGCCCCGTTAGTAGCTAAAGCAAGACAGTGGTCTGTAGAAAAGAATGCTTCAAAATGCTACACATGGTACTATCTGCACAGTTTGATCAAAGTAACAAATCTACCTTGGAGTCAAGCAAAACCTAGAGGAGATATACCAACAACGTGAAAATCATTGTATAAAATTCATTGCACATTATTTTACTCAGTTGTTTGAAAAGTAAAAAAGTGTATTTACAAAATATTTTGCAGTCAAAATTATAAAGTGAGTGGATATCGCTAAGCACACGTCTTGATACAGACAGTTAGGAGTACACACGAATGACTTTCTTTAAGAGGTTTGTCAGTGTTCCTTCCACAGGGAAATAAACACATCTGTTCAAATGGATTTACAAGATGGTATACCAGCTGGAGCAAGTCCAACACCTGCATTGCTATAAAACAATGTTCAAAGGTGAACTAATGAGGAATATGTACATTGTAAGAAGTGAGCTATTCAGAGAGCAACATGTATCCTTTTTATTCCCTTAGCAGAAGTCTTGGAAGTCTTGGATGGCAGATGGTGAACATCTTTGACTTGATGGAGGCTGAGAAAGCACCATGCAGAGGACTGAGTGGTAAACACTGAGCACATAGCACCTGGAGTTCTGTGATACTGCCAACTTAAAACTGGTCCAGCAGTTGTCGTAGGTATGGTGCCTTGGATAATTCTCTGTTTACTCGTGAGAGTTTGAAAAGTACTGGGCAGTTGAGAGAAACACATGGGATATGGCGGTCGAAGGAACCCGTACAGTTCCTGCATATCTGAAAATGGAAGAAAACAGAATAATAGAATGCCTTTGTGAGTGTGTGTTTTAGTCTTGCTTTGGTCCAGTATTTCCTCACTATGTTTCCTTTCCTTCTTTTGGACTGATAATATATTTTCTATATGCCATGTTGAAAGTATGTCATCTGAATACAGGGCATTACAGTTAAGAGATTGCCATGAGTCTCAGAGGGGACTGTAGAAGTCGGATTGGATATATGGAATGTGGACCACAGATCTGAATGCCTGGTCACCAGAGAGTGGCACTATGGTAAAGGCATAGGAGGTTTGGCCCTTTTGGAAACGTGAAACTGTAAGCCAGGCCTCAGTCACGTGCTTTCTTTTTTTAAGAGTTGCCTTGGTCATGGTGTCTCTTCACAGCAACAGAATCCTAACTAAGACAGTGCTTAAGAATAATTAATCACACAACACATTTCTAGCAGAGAGGAAACATTATGATGCCTTACACAATCAGGTATAAATCATGCTTAGTTTCAAGTCATAAATGTAGTTAAAATGATTACTAAATGTGGAAAACTAAGTTTAAACCAATACTAGTGAGAACTCTTCAGAATCAAGGAAATATAGAACAACTATGTGGTTAGAAAAGGGGGCCAGCAAGTGCTCAGCCTTAGCTACTCTGGAGGAAGATGACCTGAACTAAGCAGTTGTTAGGCCAGCCAGCCGAGACCGCATTTCAGAATCAAGTGAGACAGCACTAGACTGTGCCTGAGGAAATGCAAGCTCTAGTTCACCTGTGCAAGGGGTTCTGTTTGACCATGGTTCACAAGGCACTGAAAGTTTGATCTGTAAAATGCCTCATGTCAACTGAAGGGCACATTTTCCTGAGCACACTGGTCATTGTATCTACTGTCACATTATTGCCACAAGCAGACTGCTTAGAAGCATATGCTCTGCAGACAGTGGACTGTTCTAGGGAGCACTGTGCTGATTAGATCTCTGCCAAGAGACTCCATCTACCCACAAGAGAGCGTTTCCATGTTGCAGCTGTATGTACTACAGCCACACTAAGGTACAAGAACAAACTGGTGAGTATTTAGGAACTCTCCATATCTGTCTGGTAAATAATCTAGCCTGGAACACTTGCAAAGTTCAGCTGAAATGTTTACCTATAAGGCTTTTAGTGGTGATTTAAACTCTGAGTGTTACAGATCGATTCACACTTAAATTTAAAAATGTAACACAAAAGGATGCCTATGTTTTAGCTTAAGAAGGCAGACATTTCAGAAAGATCCCTGTGAGGTCGTGGACCCTGGAGGCAAGCCTATAGCCATCACTTTACTAAAGTAGTATAATCTCCATCCTAAACATCTGTCCCTAATACCTGCAGGTAAGTACAGCTTCACCCCTCATCAAGGAAACTTCTCTCTGCAAGAGAATCATTACAGAAAACCACACATAACCCAAATGCAGAGTCATGGAGCCCAGAATGCATTGTGGAAGAAAGGGCAGGAAGGTTGTAAGAACTAGAGAATCAGGGAGTTTGCCTCTCCTAGCACTGTCAGTAGCTACACTTCTTGGATTTTTTTTTTTTTTTCTGAGACAGGGTTTCTCTGTATAGCCCTGGCTATCCTGGAACTCACTCTGTAGACCAGGCTGGCCTCGAACTCAGAAATCTGCCTGCCTCTGCCTCCCAGAGTGCTGGGATAACAGGCGTGCGCCACCACCACCCGGGAGTAGCTACACTTCTAAAGTCCAATCAATACTGACTCCTCAAACATGAACAGATAGACATATTAACGCTGACTTATCCCACACAAAGAACTATAGGAATACTGAAAGCAGGAGAAATAGTCTTTCTCTTGGGAAGACTCCATCAATTGGGGAAACCAAACCCAGATCACCCTTTAGCTGGTCTCCATGGACGACTGAGAGGGCCCGGGCTCCCTTGGCCTGACCACTGCCATCTCTAACAGGAGCTTTTGGTAGTTATAGCATTAGGACACTCACTCTCCTTCTGGACACTGGGCCACTTTTTCAGTCCTCATTCCTCTATTGTTGGAGTAGGTGGACAGCCTTACCAGGCTCACCAAACCCCATTACTTAGCTATATGTTTTGGGGTATCTCTCTTACCCATTCCTTTCTGGTGGCACTGACCTGTCCCAGCCCTTGTGGGGCAGGGCCCTCCGAGCCGCTTCTGTGTCTTCTGCTCCCCGAATCTGCCCGGCCCCGAGCTTACCCGGTATCCCCTCAACCCACACATCTTGGCAGACCTTTCCCCTCCCTAGCCTCTCTCAGGTAGATCCCTGGGTACGGGAAAACCAAAACCCCTTTACAGCCAAACATCCACCCAGCTTACTTGGACCATCCTACCCAGAGGGTCCAGGACAGTCCAAATCTCTTTGGTCAGGCTCTCTCCCTAAATCCAAGCTTATTCAGTATGTAGATAGTCTTTTCCTTTGTAGTCCATCCCTGCAAATTAGCCAGGCAGACACCTCCACCTTATTAAATTGTCCAGCAAGAGATACAGAGTCTCATCTCTAGTCCAGCTGTCTACCCCTCAAGCTACTTATCTCGGATTAGCCAAGGCCACTACCATAGGTGGAAAACACTTAATCTAGTCACATAAGTCCCACTAACAAGCATGAAATTCTATTCTTCTAAGGGTTTCTTACACTCTTAGATTCCCTCTCTCTCTTCTTGACCACCTTATATAAGGTGGCCCTGGGCCCCTCAAATGAACCGTTTCTTGAACCCATTCTTAAGCCATCTCAAACTTTAACAGGCCCTCCTCCAAGTTCCAGCTAACTAGCATTAACTGTCCAATGAACCCCTTCTACTCTTGACTTTAGAGTCAGAGTCAGATGGTTGAAACTGCCAAGTTCTGCTGTTTGCTGGGGCTGAAACATGGCCCCTTTGTTCTGTTACGTCCCTCACTGCCTACGTTTGGCTTTCTCGGAACTTGCTCTGTAGACTGACCTTGAACTCAGAGATCTGCATGGCTCTGTCTCCTGGATGCTGGGATTAAAGGCGTGTACCACCACCTAAGCTTTTACCTTTTCATAAGCTCTTTGTAAGTTCTAGATTGTAATTTATTCCACATACAGTCAAGTTGACAACTAAGAATAGCCATCACAATTTATCTCTTGTCAATCTGACATAATCATATCTCTTCATGTCCAGATGAAAACAATAACCAGGCCATAATAGCACCTAACATGATATAACTATTCCTTGCTCAACTTTAAACACTTAGACAATAACCTTTAGTTCAACGGGATCTTGCTTTAGAGTCACCACTCCATTACTTACATTTAATATCCTTGAATACAGATTTAGCTCCATTCCACTTCCTGGTGCCTCTTCAATCCTTGACCATGCAATGTACTTTGCATTTTTCCTTTCTAAGCTTGCTACACTTGATGAAAATGTTGCTCATAAGAGTGAACCACAGGACAAAGTCTAAACTAGACATTTCTGAGACTTCCTTTGTCAACTCAATTAATCTAAGTATTTTTACTTTTGTACCAGGCAGACTCTTAGGACAAGGGCAAAAAGCAGCCATCTTCTCCAAAATCACAAGAACCATCTCTAGGCAACAAACTAAAATTCTTCTCTTCTGCAGCCTCCTGAGTCAGATTCCTACAGTTCAAATCACCCTCAGCACCACTGTCTTCTGTGCTCCTACGAGAATGGCCTAAGCATCATTTAAAGCATTCCACTGCTTTCCAACACACGAAAATCCATATTCTTACAAACAAACCATGGGTCCGGCCCAGCACAGCAGTACTCCAGCCCCGGATACCAAGAAGCAGTGGTCTTTTTAGAGAGCACAGATCCTCAGTGGCAGGCTGTAAATAAGTTTTAATAAAGTGAGACAGTGCCTGGGTGAAAGATCGGAGGCAGACATCAGAAGCGGCAACCCTCGGCTCAGTGCTGCCAGGACGCCCCTGGGAACAGAGCTGTCATGCTTTTGCTCGTACAAAACTCTAACACTTGTAATGGGGGAACCTCCCCTCCTGGAGCAGAACTGTTATATCTGCACTGAAGAAACCTTTGCACTCAGAACTGTAGCACATTAAAAAAAAAAAGATATTGGGTAGATGGCCATTGTAATCTAGATTTAATAAACAATATTCTATCCTATAAAACTGAAAACTAAATTCTCACGTCACTTTTCCTACTGGATTCACATCTCAGGTAGCCTGCGGAATGAGACTGTTTGGGTCTGCTGTCCAGGCTGTACCTTTACAAGCTGCTCCTGTTTTCGCTCCAGCTCTCGGATTTCTTGGTTGAGGATGATCGCTACATGCTGAGGTTGGCTCCGACATTTACTACAGATGCCATGCTGCGTCAGGTCGTCACACACGGGACAGTGCAAAGTCGTGAAATACTGAGAGATAGTGCCTTTCCGCCCTTCAAGTTCACTTCTGGAGGAGCTGGCAGTTTTCTGGATCTATAAATACACCAATTCAGAAGTAAGTCAGAGGGGTCTTCACAGCAAAGCAGCTACTTACCTCATGACAGCTTTTTCCTTTCTTTCTTTAACAAATGTTGAAAATCCATTTTAGATATTGGAGTACATAGAAGTGATCAAACTCTTCATGGACCAAAGACTTATATGGATCTTACATTTTAAAAAGATTTTATTTTACATGTATGAATGTTTTTCTGCCTGCATATATGTGTAATACACACCTGCCTGTTGGGTCTCCTGGAACTGGGGCTACAGGTGGCTGTGAACCACATGATGCCAGAAATTGAACCTGGGTCCTCCATGTGAGTAAGAAGGGCTGCCAGCCACTGTAGTGTGTGTCCAGCCCCTGCGCTTACCCCGCTATCATCAGCTATCTTGTTTTGTTACAGGAGTGTGAAGTCCCAATGAAAGTCAATGCAGAGTACCTCAAAGCTAAGTAGGTAGATATCACCCAGGAATTCTTTAGTTGACATTAATATTTGTTTCAGGGATCTGGTACTCTTTTTACATTGAAATAATATTCTATTCTTGGAGTCTTAGAAGATCACTTTACACTAGTAGGGAGTAAAGTATTTCAGAAATGTCACTGACTCAGAATTCTTGCTGGTCATGCAATTTTTATATATATATATAAAATCTGAGTTTCCTGGCTTCTAGCCAGGATAAAGCATTTTATAATGTCAGCCTGCAAAAATTCTCTGAAGTAGTTTTAACCTTAGTTTCCTAGCTTATGTTTCCCCTTCTTTTTAAAAATGTAATTTGTTTGAAAAAGAAATGAGTTTTCTTTACTAGTTTGTCTGAATACCATGAATTAATGACAAATGACTGGGCACATTTGAAGTAAATTCTCACAGATAAAAATAAATACTCCTTTAGAGAAGTGTGCCACAGATGCTTCGACTCACATATTACCTTTTCAGGAACCTAAACTAAGCAAGAGAGCGGAAGCAAGCTCTGTTCTAAGCTCCCACACGGGGCATTTTATTCAAGTGAAATGGTACTTGGCGGTCAGTTCTTTCATCATTTTTTGTAGGATTAGGTCTAGATACTATATCCATGTGTTCTTCCCCTGAGACAGGGACAGAGCCTTGAGACCTTGCTATGTAGCCAGGTTGACCTCAAGTTCACCATTGTCCTGCTCCAATTCCCAGAGTTCTGGAAGTATAGGTGTATGCCACCATCTGGCTTATATCCCTGCATTGTGTGTGTGTGTGTGTGTGTGTGTGTGTGTGTGTGTGTGAATGCCCATGTAGCTCACAGGTCGTTTCCAGGTGTTTATTTCCATTGTCTTCAGTCCCCCCACCGATTGAGACAGGATCTGTTTCTAAATTTGGAGCCAGACTGGCTAGGCTGGCTGGCTGTCCAGCCATCGGAACTCTCACCTTCTCTCTGGCTCCCAGTGCAGGGTTAGGGCATACGTGGTCTAGCTACTGTTTTATGTGGGTGCTGGGATCTGAACGGAAGTCATTTGTTAGTGGCAGCAATCACTTTGTTTAGTCATATCTTCAGCCCCCTCCAATGTATTTCTTTCTTTTTAAAAAAGATTTATTTATTTATTTTATATATATTGACTATACTGTAGCTCTTTAGACACACCAGAAGAGGGCGTGAGATCTCACTACAGATGGTTGTGAGCCACCGTGTGGTTGCTGGGATTTGAACTCAGGAGCTCTGGAAGAGCAGCCAGTGCTCTTAAGCACTGAGCCATCTCTCTAGCTTTCCTATGCATTTCTTAAATATCCACTTTAAAGGGCTGGGGAGATGTCTCAGTGGTTAAGAGTACTGGCTGCTCTTTTAGAGGACCCCAGTTTAGTCCCCAGCATAAACATGACGGCCCCCAAGCATCTGTAACAGCAGACTCAGGACATCTGGTGCCGTCTTCTGCCTTCCACTGGTGTCAGACGCATTCATGTGCATATACATCCACATAAGCAAATACTCATAAAATCTTTAAAAAAAAAAAAAACTACCCATTTTGAAGTAATTTTGTAATTCATTTATTTTTCACTAGCTGATTTATTGAGTTACTTTGTGGCCAATCACCACTGAAACATTTGAATGTTTCTATAGCTTGGGAACTTGATAGAAGCTGAGAAGGTGCATATAGATATTTAAAATCTCTCCTTCAGGAAGCCTGGAGAGCATGGTGTCTCTCTAAGTCTGAATAATGGAGGACAATTTCTCACAGCACATAAATAAAATCTAATTATACTGAAATCTGAAGTGAAATATTTATAGGACATGTGCTATTTAGCAAACTTACCCTTGGTAATTCTTGATACCAGCTGAAGACATCAATACCAATAAGAGAGAAGATTCTCGCCAGGGGTGGGAGAATTTGTTTGGTGATGTAGTAAGTGGCATTCAGTCTCAGAGTGGGATCTTGTAAGACTTCTGCTGGGCGCCTGATCAACTGGATGAGGGGGAGTCCAGGGCTCCCATAGATAATGACATACGGCACTCGCTCTCCAACCCGGGGCTCCGAGCGCCGGTCATAGGCAAGCATTTTCCTGTTTAATCCAAATGCAGCACACAGACTATCAGAGAAGGTGCCTTGCCAGCAAACTATTCACAAAAGCCTGAAGCCAAGAGCAATCTACCTTCAAATTAGATTGTTGATTCTTTGAGAATTATAATATACACTTTGCTCAGTTGATATCAAGCAGACAGTGCTATAACAGTTTGAGACTTACTCTCTAGAGCACTCTTTCCTGGATTAGGTATGAGTCCTTAGTGTTGTTATATATGTAACAGTGAAAGAAGAGAGAAATTTACTACACAGTCTGACTGCAGAATGACATCTAAGTGCTCTGGCAGTTCACCTTAAGGACTGTCAGTTATTCTGCTATGGAAGAAACACATTGATTGCATTTAGTTTCCTTAAGCTCAGCAGGAGAAATCTTATAAAGTTCGGGGGAACATTTTAATCTTCACAGGGTTAATGTGGGAAAGTAAAGCAAACACTGCAGTTATAATTAGCTGTCTCCTCCTGCTGTGCTGCAAACCACCTCTGGGCTCTCCTGACTGTGCACCGAGGGCTGGGCTGTTATGCATCATTACCTTGTAAGTTCAAGGGCTGGAACACAGGCTCCAGGCCGGTAAGAAAAACTTCCTCTGTACTCCTTGGCAAAGATAAAATCTTGTATGCTGGCCTTTCCTTCCACAAGTTTCATACATTGTCGCTGTACATACTGTTTAATTAGACTAATATCTCTTGTTTCAAACAGCAGCTTTAGAGAACGCTCAAGTATCTTAAAACAAAAAGATGCAGAAAATATAAAATAGCTCCCAGTATGTTTTAATAGTATTGTTAAGTTTTCTTTTGAAAGCTATCAGGTATTGGAACCAAACACACACACACACACACACACACACACACACACACACACACACACACAAGCCCATGCTCAATCTTGTGATTAGATAATAAAAATGATTAGAAACTCGAAGTATCTGAGATTTTATATAGCTTGTTATTTCTAGAATCATATAGTGTGAGAAAAATTATATTGGAATGATATTCAGGAGAAACATTTGCTATGTGAGGAAAACATAAAACTTTGTTTTTCTTAAATAGTCAAAGCACCTGGAAACAAGACAAAATCTTATGTACAGAAAGAATCCAATTTAGCTAAAGGAAAAAAAATGAGAAATATAAGTATCACCAATGAATCAAATAAAATCAGCCTTTTGCCTATTTTAACAGTGCAGGTAAGTGATGGAGTTTCTGTAATGCACATATTTCAGATACAACCTGATGCAGTATGCAGTGGACTGATTAGAGGATCTTTCTGGAACGAGCTGAGCTCCTTTGGAGGTATATCTGAGGGTTTCTTCTCTGTGTCCTGCTCCCTCCTTCTTGGGAGCTGTTACATGAGAAGCTATCCTATCTTCACAGGCAGCGGCCACGAAACTCATAATTTTGATAGAAATATTGATAGAAAGGTATGGGAAGATGGCTGAAACTAAGCACTAAAGTAGAATAGTTTCCAATTATACTCAAAATTCACACTTCTCTGATATTTCTGTGTAATTATGTGAGACATAGTTCAATAACTGGATGTATGCTTAAGGATAGTTACATTTGTGCCAGAGTCTTTACTAGATTATTTCTTACTGCTGAAAACAATATACACAGAACTCACCTTAGAAACAGCAGGGCAAGAGTCTCTTCTGACTGTTTCTATTCCTTTTGCATCAAATACTGGGTCCTTTTGATCCAGTGCTTCATACATGTAACCCACATATCTTTTTTTTGTTTGCAAAACACAGGGCAAATACACCTGCAGTAAAACGGACAAATGACTCACAGTACTGCTTCCCCCAACTGGGATGAATTTTCTGATATTGTTCTCTGTATTCAGATGTCATTATAAAACATTTTAATATTCCCAATGAATTCCTATCTAAAACCTGGAATGCAAAAGCTCACAGAACATATTGCTATTACTTCTTAAAATCCACTGCACGAGCTTGATTCTACTTCAAGTGTGAAACTATTTTTCAAAAACCACTGATCATAGATTAACTTTAAATTACTTTATACTTAAAGACAGAACAAAGGTAAAAAGTTCTAAGAATAAACAATGAAGAGTTCCTAAAGGCACACCCTTACTGGCCTCCTCTGGATCTGTCTAGAGATTCTCTGAAATGCATGCCCTTAACATTCCAGTCTTCTCCCGACACTGGAAGCGTACCATATACACTGCTTTGCACTGTGCTTATTTAAGCCAGTAGCTTTCCAGGGAGAGGATGCCATTAGAATGTGGAAGGCTCGCCATCTGTCTACACAAGTCCATGGCAACCAGAAGTCACTAAGCAGAGAAAACTGGGAAGATGCCGCAGCTTCCTCAGACAGTTTAATCTTGCTCTTGATAAAATTCCGATTCCAAATGGTTAATTAATTCTAACAACCATTTAAGGAAGAAGTAATTGTATTAATTTTATACACTATTTTTGTCTTTTAGAAAATAACTTCAAAAATTTGTTAGTGTTTCTATGTATGGGTGTGTGTAGCCACGTGTGGGAATCTGTGTGCCTTTGGTGCCGGGCCAGAGGACAACCTTGGGTGTTACCAGGCCTCATTTACCTGTCTGTTCTTGAGACAAAAGTCCCGCACTGGGACCTGTGGCCCAGCACTAAGGTAAGGCGGCCCACATGTGCCCTGCAGCCCTCCTGTCCCCTTCCCCAGGGCACCTCGCAACTCCTGGCTTTCCATGTGTGGACCATAAATCAGGTCTTAATGTCTACATGTCAAACACTTTACCAGCCCTATTTTATCTTTACTAATTAAAACAACAAAAACAAATGTTGATATGGAGCTTGGGCGGCCTTGAACTGTGAAGACCAGGCTGGCCTCAAACCTGATCACATCGGCTCACGGGAGTGGGCAAGTGTCAGGCGACTTTAGCCCTTACTGGTCGACTGCTGAGCTTACAGTCAGCCTTCGCAACTTCTCAGCTGAGGGAAGCCGAGAAGAAGTACTTTGTTTTTGTTTTTGTTTTTTCGAGACAGGGTTTCTCTGTATAGTCCTGGCTGTCCTAGAACTCACTCTGTAGACCAGGCTGGCCTCGAACTCAGAAATCCGCCTGCCTCTGCCTCCCAAGTGCTGGGATTAAAGGCGTGCGCCACCACCGCCCGGCGAGAAGAAGTACTTTGGTGTAGCTTTTCTAAACTCCTGAAATTGAAAAACCCACTGATATGTTGGCTGTTTTATAACATTAGGTTTGGAGTTGTCTGTTTTACAGCAAAAGTAAATAAAACCATCTTTTCACATTTTAAGACATTATTGAAAAAAAAAATCGGGATAGCTCAGTGGTGGTCTTGTTAGTGTGAACTAAGCCCTAACTTGAGACCCACACACCACACACACAAACCCCAAACCAAACGTACACAAGTATGCACATACAATGCTCCCAAATGAGAGATCATATACAACTAAAAACTTAAGCCAGAAACTGCTGACCGAGTGAGTCAGAGACATCTGAGAAGCACGTGAGCTGTGTGGCTGTTAACACGTTACCCCCTTACCTTTTCAAACTTCAGTTTCACTGGCCTAGGATTAGTAGCAGTAACGGCTTCAGCAATTTCTTGACCAATTTTAAAAGACTGCTCCTTGGTGGCTCCTTTCAGTAGTACAAACATACTAAGAGATTAAAAATACAGCAGGTAATGCAGAAGTCATCATAGAAGAAATTTCATCAAGTGTTACTTCCTGGCTAATTAACAGTCAAGGATGACCTACTTGGCCCTGACTGTCCCTTCTTAAGTTGCTTTCTATCAAGGCTTTCCTGTCTAGCTAACTCCTTCCCCTTGGACACCTACAGTATACCTTGAGCTCTGAAAGGCTCAACTCCAACTAAAATTCAGACACTGAAGCTGCCAAGAAGGTCTCAGGATCATCCCTGGACATCTAAGGTTGTGTGTGATGCACAGTGAAGTCAATCAAAAAAGTCTTTTAAAACTGTACTCCTGCCCCCAGGATTAATACATGATTGGCTTTCTGTTATTACAGATTAATTTTGGTTTTTTTCAAGAATTTTGTATAAATGGAACTATGCCATATATACTCTATTGGGTCTGGCTTCTTTCACTCTGGATACCTGAGAGAGTCACCTATGATGTTTGGATAGCTAATGCCTTTTATGATTGGGTATTTCACTGTATGAACATACCCACTTTTTATCTATTCATTTGACTCTAATGAGTAAAATACAAAGAAGATTTACATACACAGTTTTGCATGGACATACCCTTTCCTTTTCTTAGGCAAACATAATCAAGTAGGGTTGCTGGTTTTTATGGTAAGTGTGTATTTAATAAATGACCAAACTACTTTGGTCATTATTATTATAAATGAATATGAGCATTTTAAAAACAAGCTGCACCTAGACATATATTTGAGAACAAGTAAAGTTCAGCTATGGTGACAGACACCAGGGGCTGCTGGTCAAATGGGCTGTAGCCTGACTAGGGAGGGGGCTGGCTCATCAGGCTCATAAAACATGAAGTATTCATTACATTACCAGACGGGCCAAGTGACCACACACACACACACACACACACACACACACACACACACACAAACAAACATACCCGGAATAGCACTCACCTCTCTGTTCTCTAATTTCCTCCCCCATCTGTCTCACTCTTCAGGACCAGATGTAAGAAAGCACATACTGTATAATTCCATTTATATAAAATACTTGAAAAAATAAAACTAATCTACAGTAATAGAAAGTGAGTCATGTTACCCCTTGGGTCAGGAGTACAAAACCTAGATATGTGTAGTTTGTGTACGTGCAGACACATACAAGCACACTCACTATACTTTGAAAGTTATTATATATCTGAGGTTTTACCTAAGAGCATTAATGGGCTTGTTAGTGGATTCACTGCTATGGCTAACTTGATTTGGAGCTATGCTTCAAGAGAACTGGCGTAGAGAATGACGAGTATTGGCGACAGTACAGAGATGACTAGTCTAAAAAGGAAAAGGTGTCTTTCTTGTCACTACTGCTTGTGAGATGGCCTTGTTTTCTAGTCAGGCATGCCTGGTCTGGAGCTCACTGCCTCTGCCACACCTGGTGAAAAGTCTTATATCAGATTCTATTGTCACTGTATTTTTAAATAATATTCGTCTTTAGGTTAAGAGGTTCAAGTACACTCTTAGAATATTAATTAGTATATATACTAGGGAGTAGCTGGGGATATGAATGCTGCCTAAAAGGATTTAATTATGGTCTGATGAATTCCCCAAGAGATTCTGATTTCACTTTCCTACCCTGTACGTATATATATTCTTACTGGAAGTCAATCCCTACACTGGCTATGAATTCCCCTTATCAATAGCTCTTTGACTGACAGGTAATATCCCACTGGATGGAACAAACATGGATGAGAACCGTTACCATTATGAAGTAATGGTTTGAACCACGGTCATATTTAGTATTCCTATTAATTACATACAAGTGGGTAGCAATGAAAACTGCTCTAGTGGTAAAACCGCCTCCTCAGTCCTTTAGGTCCTCTGCGGGTGGGACCGAAGATTCTTTATGAATCGTGATCTTTGAGACTGAGGGAGGCAGTGCTCATTCATCTGCAGTTGCCAAATCCCTTCATTCCTCTGACGAAGCCGGTGAGGTGCAGAGGCTAAGTGAATTGTGATTGGCCAAGTCAATAACCTATAGCTAGACAGATTTTAGATTCTCTTGGTTAAGATCTTTTTTTCACTCTGCCAAGCATTATTTATTATTTCTAAGGCAGTTTTTTCAACCTTTTATCATAATTATCATCCCAAAGAAAAAATTACTCATTTTTAATGGAAGTTAAGAAAACATATATTTTGGGAACTTTTTGTACTTCTAATAACTTACTTGTACTCTGCTGGGGTGTTACTGTTCTTGTTAGAATGCATATTCTAAATGAATTGTCCTTGCACAGATCAAGTAATGAATGATGGCCAAAGTGACACTGTCCATACATTTCACTGATTGGAATCTCAATATTCCTGTGAAATCTGATATATAGAAAAAGCACTTGCTAAGAATCAAAACATGGAGTTCACATTTATGTCTCAATTACTGACTAGTTGGTGACAATTTCTTACCTAAGGTTGTGAACTGCCAGCCTAAATAATATCCAACTTTATCTTTTCTTTTGTTCTGAGAGCCTGTGAGTACTAGACTTTGTTTGAAATTCTTTTTCTTTTCTTTTCTTTTTTTTTTTTTGTTTCCCCCAAGACAAGGTTTCTCTGTGTAGCCCTGGCTGTCCTGGAACTCACTCTGTAGACCAGGCTGGCCTCGAACTCCACCTGCCTCTGCCTCCCAAGTGCTGGGATTAAAGGCGTGTGCCACCACCACCTGGCTTGAAATTATTTTTCAATTTTTAAAATGTTTATATATTTGTTTTAAAGGCAGGGTCTCACTATGTATTTGTGGCTGGTCTGGAACTCTATGTAGACCAGGCTGGACTTAAATTCACTGAGATTCATCTGCCTCTGCTTCTAAAGTGCTGGGGTTATAAGGTGTGTACCACTACCTGTGGCTTGTTTCAATTCTTAAAGATCTTAAATGGTAGACAACATGTAATAAAAATCATGTTAACTTATGATTCTATGTGTTAACAACTTACACATATAGACTCTGGGTTAAAAGTAACAGTTTAAGTATTTAAAGTTTTTCACTTTTCTACTAATTTTGCAAAGAATATAACATAACAAAGTTTGCTTTAGTAACTATTTTGATAGAATCCCAAGGAGAATTTTAGTTGAGCAGTGAAATGCCCAAAGACAAACTAGGAGGGACATTAGATAATACTGCTAGAGCTTGGGATGCACTAAATTATCTCTGTCTGCTAGTAATGGAAAAGTGGCTATGGGCAACAAGGTCTCACTTAGCAGTAATATAGTGTTGATTTAATATACATTTTAAAGGGCTGCAAGATTGGACACTGTTTAAGGATCACTTATAGGTTATCTTTTTAAATCAGGGACAGTCTCCTCCTGCTCTGTGATAGCGAGCAGAGAGGCTGAGGCAAGTGCTCCAAGCACTAACAGTGTGACTCCAACCTTACTGTGAGAACCATTTCAAGGCACCACACAAGTAAGATGCTAGAGCAGCACCGCCTGAGAAATAGTAGACTGAGTAACAGAGCCAGTGGGCTGGTGTCGGCGACCCAGGATCCAAAGCCGTCCCATCCTTTGCCAGGACATGAACTGTGCACAAGTCTGCACATTCTCTGGGATCAAATGGGGAACTGCATTGGGCTGTTTGCTTCTCTTAGAAGGTCAACAGATTTCATAAAAATTTAACAGCTTAAGACGTTGGCAACTGTCTTTTAAGTGCGCGTGTGCATGTGTGCGTGTGAGTACTTATGTATGTAGGTGTTTATCTAGGAAAGAGTATGACAATGAATGCCCTCTTTTTATGGTTTTCCACCTGATTCTTAGGACAGGGTCTCTCATCAGACTTTCCTGGTTTTCCTGCAATGGTGGCAGCCATGAAACCAGAGATATTCATGTCTTTGCCCTCCTTACTGCTGGGGTTACCCATGTGTCCATGTCTAGCTTTTAATCTGGGTGCTATAAATCCAAATTCAGGTCTTCATGGTAGTATAGCAACTGCCACTTTGAACCATCTCCCTAAACTGCACTTGTTTACTCCTCCTCTTCCTATTCTTGAAGGAACTTAAATACAGAGACTCAGAAGAATTATCCAACCAAAAGATCATAAGGATTTCATTATTTAAAAGGGTTTCTCCTAAGCTATTTCAAACAGGTATGAATTCAATTCAAAAGGTATGAATAAATGTAAATGAAACAAAAAATTAACAAGAAAAAAACCCATCCCCAAACCAACCCCCCAAACCCAAATATAACCCCCAAGATACCTGTCAGTATCACCATAAACAACCCTAGCACCCCATTTCTTGGTATCATTCACTAGTTTAATTGCTCGTTCCAAGGTCTCTCTGGCTTTGTGAACAATGCTATCGCCAACCTGTTGATGATACAAACACATTGGAAATTACTTAACATAGCTCAGTAAGAATCAACAGACTTTAATATTAAAATCTTAATTAATTTTTTTAAAAAATGAAATGCAAAAAATAAAAATAACTACCAGTGCATCACAGAGTTAAAAAGTGAATTTAAAAGAATCAATGACTATAGACTTGCCTTTGGATATATCAGGAAGAAGGACTGAACACTTTTTACAAGGTACATTTGATTCTTGAAAAAATAAGACTTGTGTATTCAAAGCCCGGTTATTGTTTGTTTGTTTTGTTTTGTGAGACACGGTTTCTCTGTGTAACAGACTTGGCTGTCCTGGAACTTTCCACTGTAGACCAGGTTGGCCTTGAACTCACAGAAATCTGCCTGCCACTGACTCTCGAGTGCTGGGATCAAAGGCATGCATCACCACATCTGGCTTTCCAACGCCTGTCCTTTATACTCATATAATCAACCAAGGTACAAACTACTGTGTGTGTTGGGTCCAAGTATAGGTGGGTGTATCTACCTTATATTCTATCTAAATTTCAAGAAATTCCTGTTTATGATAATGTATTTAAGTGCCGAAATTAAATCTGAGATTGAGTATACATAATTTTTGTTAAGACTAAGTAAAAGAAAAAACATACACAATTGTATAACAGAAACTATATTAGCAGTGTTTAATTACAAACAAGTAGGTACATAAATATGCCCACAGGGTTCATTTGCCGTGACTGATGAGTTTTAGCAAGGATAAAGAAAATTCTAGGCCTTAAGCAATGTGAAACACATCTTCATTAGATTATGTAGTTTGGTAGATTAAAGAGATTTTAATTACTAAACTCCTTGAGGTCAAAAAACAGGGAAGACTGCCATCCAAACCAAGTGGAGCATTCCCTTTGTAATTTTACAATAAAACTGTGCGTTTTGTCTTTTTGTTAACAACTAAACGACAGCAATAACAATGCTTCCCTTCTTGCTATTAAAGTTGAAATTTCCAAACTAAATACAGATCAAACAGTATTCAGAAGTTGTCTAAAGCTGCACTGCAACGGAAACTCTAGTATATGACAAAAGGAACAGATGATAAAATGAGAGCAAAAATGTGATTTGGATTTTAAGTTAATTGAGACTTCAAGTATATTATAAAACAGCAACTTAGTACATTCAAGCACACTGAGAATTAGCATGCACGGTGGTGCATATCTTTAATCCCAGTACTTGGGAGGCAGAGGAAGGCAGATCTCTATGGGTTCCAGGCCAGCTAGGGTTACACAGTGAGACCCTATAGGTAACAAGCTGCTGCTTCTGACATTTCGTGTGGGTCCCTCGTGTTTATACAGTAGGCCCTTTATAGACTGAACCATCACTCCAGTCCACAGAATGATTTCTCATTAATGTGATATTTGGACCTCACCAGCAAAAAGTCATGGTGCTGCTTACCTTTAATCCCAGCACTTGGGAGGGAAAGGCAGATCTCTGAGTTCTAGGCCAGCCTGGTCTACAGATCACTGGTAGCCAGGGCTACCCAGAGAAATCCTGTCTTGAAAATAATCAAAACAAAGCTAAAAGGAATTATTTAGTATCAAAATTACTGTATATACTGTTATAAACTGTTACTGGAACCTTATGCTATATTTCACTCTTGTGAAAATATGTATATTATTTAAAATTATTATTGAAATAAGAAAAGATTCGTGCTTACAGATCCAATTTAAGAAAAACTAGTATGTCATAGAAATGACATTTTTAGTGTAAAGCAAAATACTTCAATAAATACTCTTATTAAATGTGTTACCTCAATGCACGGCATTCTCCCAGAGAAATTAGCAGATGTATAGCCAAATGTGACATTCGCTATCAGCTTTAGTCCTAGCTGGCGGGCATTGAGCATTCGTGACAGGGCTCTGTCTTGCTTGTAAGCCTTCATTGACTGCTTCACCATTAATCTAGTCTTCAAAATTTCTTCAAGCATTCTTGGTAGAACACCCTTTCGTACAGAAGGCTATCATAAAGGAGAAAAAAAGAAGGATGTATAAAATTCCCCAATCACATACGCATGCATATAGACTTCGGTAACTAAGGAGGAAACAAGCATAGCAACGGCCAGCTGTCATAAACAGAAACATGCTACTAACAGGAAGGATAACCACAGGGCTAGCAGCTGCCATTCACAGCCATCACAGTTTACTTCTGGTGAAGAGTTTCTCTTCTCAGAGGTTCCGGTGCTGCTTAAAGGTCGAATGCAGCACTTGTACATGAGCTCTAGGACTCCAGGAAGCAGGGTGTCAACTAGTCCACAGAGAGCCCTCCAGCAACCTCAGAGGGAATGCTGTTCAGACTCTGACGGAGACCCCCATCCTTCTAGAGAGACACACGGGCCTTGTATCACTCATAAACCGCCTCAGATTTAAAGCGCTCACCCTAGGGACCCCACACAGTGCTCTGCATGGAACTCCATTTATCTACCTTGGAAGAGTGATGAGCTGGGTTGACTCTGCTGACATTCAAACCTGCAGTTCCAGGGGCTCTAGGTATTGCAAATCTGATGCTTAGAGCACTAAGCCATCCCCTCCGGCCTACATTTATTAGCAATCTGGAAGAGGGGATGAATAATGAAGTGATAACATTTGTTGTTGCCAAAAAAAATCATTTGTATTAATCAAGACTAGGGAGGATTTATGAGAACTCTGGTAGGAATGAAAACCACAAAACAGTATCAACTGATGATTCACAGACACGTGCAAAATAATGCATGTCAAACTGAACAATCGAAACCCCAGTGATAGGATAATCACACCTTTGAATATTAAAAAAAATTTCTTTTTAAGCTTTACATACTAGATCAAAATGTAAATCTGGTTTTTAAGATGCTATGAAGGGCGCAAACCCCCACACACGTGACAAGGAAACGCAGTTTAGCCTCTGATTCATTCGGTGTACCTTTAGAAGCCCACCCAAGTGTCCCTCTGTTTTATCATTTAAAAACCTGTAATTATTAGTTCCCATCAACCGTGAAAACCTTTATACTTATATACTATTATATTATTATTATAGCCCTTTCCTACCTACCTTTCTCTCTATATGCTCCTTCCCTTTGCCCTCCCTCATAGATTCTGCTTAATTTCAGGTACTCTCCAACAAGTCTTTACTTTCCACTTATAACAGACAAAGTGGTGGGTCTGTGTTTGGGTTATTTTTACTAATATGTTGACTTTCAGTTTCCATTCATTTCCCTGCAAATGACATGGCTTTACTATTTGTAATGCCAAAAACTACTTTACTGCATGTGTGTGTGTGTATACATATATACACTCATATACATATACATACATTACACATCTTTTTTTTTTTTTTTTTTTTTTTTGAGACAAGGTTTCTCTATGTAGCCCTGGCTGTCCTAGAACTCACTCTGTAGACCAGGCTGGCCTCGAACTTAGAAATCCGCCTGCCTCTGCCTCCCAAGTGCTGGGATTACAGGTGTGCGCCACCACGCCCGGCTCATATCTCACTTTTTTATATCCACCTATCTCTTGATAAGTAAGATGGGTGTCAGGCTGATTCTATTACTTAGCTGTTGTGAGCAGTGCAGTAATAAACAGGAGTGCTCTTCTGTATGCTGGCTTTCTGGTTTTTTCTAAGAAGCGATGCTGGACTCCATGCTAATGGTATTGTAGTTTGAAAGGGCCGTCACGGCATTTCCGTGGCAGCTGTGTAATCTGCCCTCCTGCCCAGCAGTTCCTCGGCCTCTGCCATTTCTTTGTAATGACAAAGAAAAGAAGATTATTTACTGATTGGATTATGTATTCATCTGGTATTAGATTCCTTTACAGACTCTGGACACAGCCTGTTGCAGCGGTTTCTTTCACTCTGCAGGCTGTATTTTTAGTTGTGGTTAATCTTGATTGTTTACTTTGCTGTAAGAAGCCTTGCAATCCCATTTGTTAATTCAAGTTTTGAGTCCTACTCGGGAAACTGTTACCTGTATCTGTCTGAGCACAATGAGAGTGCCTGGTGCTCACAGAGCGCAGAGAAGGGCATCAGGTCCCCTGGAGCTGGAGCAGCAAGCAGCTGTAAACCAGGCAGGTGCTAGGGACTGAACCCAAGTGACAGCCAGTGCTTTGAAGCACTGGGCCGTACCTCGCCCTTTAGATGACTTCTACATTGAATGGAAGGTAGAGGGCTCTAGTCTCAGCCTTCTACATGTAGATCACCACTTTCCCTAACATTGTTTGTTGACGTGACTTTTTCCTTTTGTATATTTTTGGCAGTTTAGTCAAGAATAAGATAACTTAGACAAACAGGTTTATTTCTAGGTTGCCTATTTTATTCTATTGGTCTGTGTTCTTTTTATGCTAATCCTATACTATCAAGTTTTAATACTCTGGCTTTGTTTGTGTATCTGACATTAGGTACTCGGCCTCCCCTCCACTGTTACCCTCTTTGCTTAGGACTGGCTTTTGCTATTTGATATCATTTGTGTTTCCATAGACTTGCAGGTTGGTTGGTTTGTTTCCAGTTTTGTGAGGGTCATAGGTACTTTCATAGGGACTGCATTATGTAGTTTAATTTTGACATTTCATTTTAACAATATTAACTATTGCATACAGTGACTTTCCCCCACCTTGTTGTCCTTCTATTTCTTTCTCCAGTGTTTCATAATTTTTATTTATTAGATAGGGTCTCACAGTGTAGCCCTGGCTGGCCTGGAGGGAACTCTATAGCACTCATAGGTTCTGCCTGTGCCTGCCTCCTTAGTGCTGGGACTAAAGGCGTGTGCTGCTGTGTCCTGCTCACTGCTGTGCAATTACGACTGCCGAGGCCTTTCCCTTCTTTGCTGAGGTTTACTCCCAGGGCTCCAGTCCCCTATTAAGAATAGGATTGTTTTCCTGATTTTTTTCTCATTGAAGCATAATCTTTTAAGACAATATAGAAAGAACCATGGCTAAATATGTAGATATGTCATTTAAAAATTGATTTTTTTAAATATGGGGGAAAACCCCATCAAAACAAATCAATTCCAATTTTTCCAACTATACCTACACCAAAACCTGGAGATATTCTATTCCAAAAATCTCTAAGAAAGGAATATACCATAAACTTAATGCTAAAAAATCTTCTTCACATCTAAATTATAATTAAAGCTCAATATCATCTTTTAATTGGTAGAGAATGATATTTTTGATAAGTACACCAGAATGAATTGGAGGGTTGGTGGGGGTCTACCTGTCCCATCAACACCATTCATACCTGTAGTGTATATACATCAATTCACTGCTAGGGAAAGTGAAAAGAAATGAAGTTGGCATATAAGAGGTAATATAACTTCTGAAATCTATTTTCTTTATTCAATTAGGTTTCTTCAGTCTTTCTTGAGAAAAAAGTATATAGAAAATAAAGGGATCTTGTTAGTTTGAATGTCTTTTTTAAGAATGTAATCATTAAATATATTAGTTTCATTATATCTAAGATAGCATCAATTTAATTTAAAATAATGTGGAACACTTGTAGGATGTATACATTAAAGCAATTAAACGTTTTACCAGTAACACCTGTGTCTGTCTGCCAGCTACCTATAGAAGGTAGATGCTGCAGACGCATGCTTCCTTCAATAGTTCATTGGTTAAAATACGGGAACTAAACTATTTCAAATCTAAGTTTAACCAAAGCAAGTTGGTTCTTTTTCTTCAAAATGATTTCCCAGAAGATTCTGTTTTTGATTTTATGAGAGAACAGTCTTCAAGTAGTCTAGACTTATGTGCCAACAATACCTAAGCATCACTTGCTCTCCTAAAGGTAAGCCACAGCTGTCTCCTTCCATTTACAAACGAGTATTACCTTGACGAAAGCTACTCCATTGGGGGACACTGTGATGTCATGCCTAATTTGGTAAAGTAAATCTGGAGGTACTTTTAGAGAGGTACAGCCAAATTTGAACTCATCATACCTGTTAAGAAAGAAGATATTAAGCAGAGACTTTCTCAGGTGATAGTACAGAGCTTTTAGACATTTTTAAAATTTAATCACAACTTCTCTCTTTCAGACATGAAAACATTAATTCATGTAACTAGCAACATGTTTACTTGGTTTATTAACAAAATGCCTTCATATATGTATGATTTATAGAAAGAAGCATTTCTCTTCTGGAACTCACTCTGTAGACCAGGCTGGCCTCAAACTCAGAGATCCACCTGCCTCTGACTCTCAAGAGCTGGGATTAAAGGCGTGTGCCACCACCCCTCCAGAGAAGCATTTTGTAAGTGGCAGTACTTTACTACTTATGACTAAATAAACATTCGAATACAAAATTTCAACTCAACATATAATTATATTATATTAAACTCCCTAAGGAAAAATTCAAGTATAAAGTAATTTCAAATTTTCTTAATAAAAGACAAGATAAATGATACAGTTTCTTCAAGTGTTTCCTATGACAGAGAGGTGGATCATAATACGTGGTCTCAAGTATACAAAATCATTAAAAAAAGATTCTGTATTTCTTGTAATCAAGAAAAACATCCACTCCTTTGACAATTTAAAACATTATTCTTGTTTAACTTCTATGAATTAATAAACTGTAAGAGTTAACTTGATCTTTTGAAAAATCACAGCATGTTTCTAAGACAGGAGGAACTGACAACTGAAATCATTAGTTTCAAATTATTGCAACAGAAGCTGATTTAATAAAAACAATTCTCATTCTAAAGAAGACTACTGATATTCATGAAGAATAAGACAGATACGAGGCTCATCTCTCTCTCCTCATGACCCTCTTCACACGAGCCATCTATCTACAAAACTAAACACACCACAATTCATGTCCAATAGAAAGATAACTGCAGCAAATGAATTAGCTGTGCTATAACCCAATTCACCTTATTCTTAAGAACAGTGAAGAAAGTCTTTTATCTTCAAGCATATAAAGTACAACAACATGACTAAATATAAGAAAGAAATCTTACTTTCCCAAATTCTCTACATGGCCAAGGCAAGTGGAAAAGCAGTAGTTATATGCAATCACAATTGAAGGATATAGTGACTGGAAATCCAAAACAAGAACAGAGTTGCTATAGAAACGAGACTCAGGTTCCATAATGAGGGGGACACATTGTGGGGCTCTCATTTGGGATCTCTGTTGAATACTAGGTGTCACAGGAATATAGTTCATTGGTTTAGCAATACGCAACATCATTGACTCCACACGGTACTGCAAAGAGAAAAGAATACTGTTTAAATAATGAAAGTATACTGTTCACATATATGTATGCATGGATGGCTTTCCACATCTGTAAACATTGTTTATTAAAATTGCAAGGTGTCACTAAGACTGATGTTCACATTCTTTATTTTTATGTTAAAAATATCTATTAGGACTTAGAAAATGCCAAACTCAAGAAAATAGAAAACAAGATGGGGGTTCTTCTTTCTTGGTTTCTCTGCTACTAAGGGTGACTTTAATGATACTACAAGATTCAATTACTCAAGTACTGATAATAGATACAAAGTTTTAAAAATCTAATCATTTCAAGGAGGTCAAAAACATGTATCTCACTTATGTAGAGCTTTAAAGTATACAAGACAAATTTCTACCTGTGAACCTCTTGTTAATACATGTAAAAATTGAATGCCAAAAAGTCGGGCCATTTCACTGGTTTTTCCAATTAGGTCCAGCTGTTCTAACATCTGGAGATTTCCACGGACACGGCTGACATAATGATCAACCATTTTCCATCTGTCAAAAAAGAATGCATGCATGAATACATGTAAAGTGGGGCCGCTTAGGGGAAAGGCCACGACATCAACCTTTAAATAAGCACGTCAGAAACGTTCAAGGAATAAAACTCAGTAGTAATACGTAACATTTAAAGCAGTGCTTATGATAGGAACTATAAGGTGATCTGTTTCAAAATCTTCCTGGATTTTTTTTGATAACCCAGGCTCAGTTCTCTATTTCACTTGGCAAAAAAAGGTTTTTTATCCTGGATAATAGAATAATACCTAACTTGAGGTGGCAATAATGCATTTAGAACACTATACCATCCCTAAACAAATCAAATATAGTTTTAGTGTTAGGTTGAATGTTATTTATTTATGGGTTTATGTATTACTTTTTCCTTGAACTGTCACTGAGCTATAACCTAACTTCTCTGTAAAGATTTAATGCCAAACTCTAGTCCTTATTGTAGGTTTGTTCTGTCTTTTTGTTTGTTTGTTTTGTTTTTCAAGACAGGGTTTCTCTGTCCTGGCTATCCTGGAAATAACTATGTAGGCCAGGCTGGCCCTGAACTTAGATATCCACCTGCCTCTGCTTCCCAAGTGCTGGAATCAAAGGTGTGCACCACCACTGCTCGGCCCTTACTGTAATTCTATGTCACTTCCCTGAGGTTCCTCAAAAGGGAATGGAAGATGAGTAGAAACCATGAGAGAGAGAGAATGAGTGTGGGTCTGGGTAAGTGGGGGAGTGGCGAGGATCTGAGAGGACCTTTTTTTTCTTTTTTTTGGGGGGGGGGTTGAGACAAGGTTTCTCTGTATAGCCCCAGCTGTCCTGGAACTCACTCTGTAGACCAGGCTGGCCTCGAACTCAGAAATCCTGCCTCTGCTTCCCAAGTGCTGGGATTAAAGGCGTGCGCCACCACCACCCGGCTATGAGTTGTTTTTAAAAGCAGTATCTTTTGCATCTTTACCACCATTTACCTTTGCATTTTAATAAGCTAAAATGCACTGATTTTTAAATACTGGACACCTGCCTTTCTTTTTTCTTCTCCTGGAGTCTAAGTCCTGTCAAGTTAGAGGCATTTCTAAAGGAAACACCTAGAGTCTGGTGTGCAGCACTGCAAACACAGACCTGGAATTAAACAGAACAACAGCTGCTAAGAAAGGGGCAGGATACTTCCCATCCCAGAACCTAGGCCGAGAAGCTCAGCTGCTAAGGAAGATGCAGGACACTGCTGCTTGCCTCTGGGGACAGGCAGGAAGTGTGTCTGGAATTACGCGGAGCAGAGGCCTCCCCACTGTGTGGAGAACAGGCGTGCTGAGAAAGCTCATGCCTAGGACCCAGAAGGGAGAGACCAGGCCAGAAGTGAGTAACACACTCCCTTCAGTCCACTCTGCAGCCTACACAAAGCAACAGGAGATGGCGCCTGGTTTGTACAACTGTAATTCTTGTACCTGGGAGAGTGAGAGAGAATTCTAAGTTTGTGGTAATTCTGGGCTACATTATAGTTCAAGTCTACCCTAGGCTATGTATAGAGATTCTGTCTTTGAAAAACAGAATGAATGAATGAAAGGAAGAAGGAAGGAAGAAACTAAATGAATGGACAAATTACAAAAATGTCAATTATGGTTGCTTTATCAGAAACACTGAAAGGGCAGAAGGAAAGGCAATCAAAATCTTTATGGCAGGAAAGAAAGAAAGAAAGAAAGAAAGAAAGAAAGAAAGAAAGAAAGAAAGAAAGAGAGAGAGAGAAAGAAAGAAAGAGAGAAAAAAAGAAAGAAAGAAAGAGAGAAAGAAAGAAAGAAAGAAAGAGAAAGAAAGAGAGAGAGAAAGAAAGAAAGAGAAAGAAAGAAAGAAAGAAAGAGAGAAAGAAAGAGAGAGAGAAAGAAAGAGAGAGAGAGAAAGAAAGAAAGGGAGAAAGAAAGAGAGAAAGAAAGAAGGAAGGAAGGAAGGAAAGAAAGAAGGAAAGAAAGAGAAAGAGAGAAAGAAAGAAGGAAGGAAGGAAGGAAAGAAAGAAAGAAAGAAAGAAAGAAAGAAGGAAAGAAAGAGAAAGAGAAAGAAAGAAGGAAAGAAAGAGAGAAAGAAGGAAAGAAAGAAAGAAGGAAAGAAAAAAGAAGGAAAGAAAGAAGGGAGGAAAGAAGGAAAGAAAGAAAAAGAAAGAAGGAAAGAAAGAAAGGGAAGAAAAAAGGAAAGAAAGAAAGAAAAAGAAAGAAGGAAAGAAAGAAAGAGAAAGAAAGAAGCAAAGCAAAATTCAAGCCTAGAATGAGACAGTAAAATATCAGTCAAAAGTATTTTTTTTCTTTGATAAGTAAGGTTTAGGATAATTTATTTCCAGCAGATTTGTAGTGGATGAACTTCTAAAGGAAGCAAAGTTAACAGACACTAACCAACCATATGGCCTAGAAATATGTCAACTATAGAAACGAAAAATATATGTTCATATAGACTTGTGTACATATTTATAATAATAGTTTTATTCACAGTAGCTACAACCCACATAAGTGTCTATTGAGAGTTGGATGAATAAACGGTTGTGTATTTCATATAACTGAGCATTACTGAATAAAAGGAACAAACAACATGTGACATATTCAATCTCACAGTAGTTACAAGTTAAACAAATGATATTGAATTTCATTACAGAAGTCCAACAAAAAGCAGTAGATTACTAATATTTCCATTTATATGAGATTCTACAAGTGGCAAAAACAATTAGCTAATCGAAATCTAATTGGTATTTAGATGGATAATTAGGCTTTGAGTGGACTGAATGCAAATTTGTTTAAGAGTGTTCTCCTATAGTTAGTTATCATCTTCCTTATGACGAGGTTCTGGTTACATCTACAAAGTCACAGGACAACACAGTTTAAATGTGTGCCTTTTACTGTATGTAATAGAATGTGCAATCATACTGACTTTTTATTTTAAAAATTAACTTATCATTTTATGTATACAGGTGCTTTGCCGGCATGTGTGGCTGTGCCTGCAGAACCAGAAGACGGCACTGGATCACCTGGAACTGGAGTTACAGACAGTTGTGAGATGCCATGTGGGTGCTGGGAATCGAACCTAGGTCCTCTGGAAGAGCAGCCAGTGCTTATAACTGTGGGGCTGTCTTTCCAGCTCCTGATAATGCTTATTTGGAAAAAAAAAAGAGAGAGAGAGAGAGAGAGATGCCATATCCCCTTAAGAGTGTTGAGACTTTACCTGTAGAGGTCTGTCTTGTTGTCAAACCAGTCTGACAAGACTCGGAAGGTGAAAAGGGGGAAACGCTGATGGAGAACGTGAAAGCCCACATTCTCAAAAGTGTAATTAGTCAGGGCAACCTAAAAAAAGGGCAAGGCAGAATCATAACTGTGATTATCTTTCTGTAGAACATTTGTTGTCCTTTTTTAGACAACTCAGCTCATTTGGTTTTAAAAAGTTCTAATACCACTTAGAACTTTCCATAGACGACATGAAAGCTAAATGCAAAGATTATCTGTCACAAGTCAATCCTAATTAAAAATATGCATAGCTTATGAGACATAAATTTTTCTAAATTTACAACCCAGAAAGTATAAAACAGGGATTTAATTTCAATCCCATCCCAGTACAAGTGATCCAAAGTCACGCTTTTTATTTTTCTGTCATCTGCAGCACAACACCACACTTCAGCATTAAGTACACACGCATACTCTCCCTTTCCCTGTCTCTCTCTCACACTGGCTGGAGAAGGTAGAAAAGGCAATGGAGTTGAGGGGAAGACCCAACAAACCTAATTAAGGAAGGACTGCCAGGACACTGGTAACGGCGGAGTGAAGCCGCTGCTAAGGCGGTCAGTAGGCCGCACGTGTCACAGGTGGGGTTAGTGGAGCAGAGACTTAACCGAAGTGACTTTCTCAGAATGCAGACAAGGAGCAAAGGATGAAAATAGCGGAACGGACCATAGAGGACACATGACTAGAAAATAAGAGTGCTGACATACAGGCAAAGCAAGTTCTTAGAGAAATGGAATTTTTTTTTTCTTTTTTTAAAGATTTACTTATTTTATGTATGTGAGTACACTGTTTCTGTTTTCAGATACACCAGAACCCATTACAGATAGTTGTGAGCCACCATGTGTTTGCTGGGAATTGATCTCAGACCTCTGGAAGAGCAGTCAGTGCTCTTAACTCTCCGGCCCAAAACTGAAAAATCTCAATGGTCAAATCTAACATTCTGTTCTCTGTTATTGCCAGAATCTGAAAGTGGATGATTTAGAAGGCCTGTAAATATATTTAGTTTTCATGGTAACAGTCATATATTTCTTTGAGCAGCTAATATATATCTAATAAAAATTATTTTCTAAGAGTCAGCCAGTTTATTGTTAAGGACTCACAGGCCAATGGGAACAGCAGATATTTTATGTTTAGAAGAATCACACAAGTTACAAAGCTTAAAAGGAACCTTTAGAACTACTCAAATCCCACAAACAGAATTTGAATGTCTCTAGTATGAAGTAAATACTCAAGCCCAGCTCTGGTCTGAAGTCTTGATCGTCTAGAATGGCTTGAGATGCAGGATATGACTATCATTCAGGATTTTATGGAAACTGTCAAATTGCCAGTAATCAATCTTTTAAGAACAGAGGGTAATCTTTGCATGCGTTACAGAATAGTGCACAATCCGAGTCCTGGGGATACAGAATACAGATGTGCAATCCGAGTGCTGGGGAGCAGAAATGATGCAGACCAACGAGAGAACCTGTCTCAAGGTGCAGGTGACGACTTCTGAGAAACAAGGCTGACTGACCTCTGGCTTCCACACACAGGTGTACACGCAAATCCTCACAGCACACACTGCATGAGAATTAACACTGTCCTCAAGAAGAGTCATTAATGCATTGTTTCAAATTAGATTAAATGTGAGCCTAACTCCTGACTCATGGCACAAAGAGGAAACGGGAAAAGACTGAGGCTACCTAAATGTTATATAAGGAACCCAGGCTGTGGCTAGCATGTGACAGCGCTCCAGCATGCTTGCAAGTCAGTGCTGAACATACATTCAGGACAGTCACAACAATCAGTGAAGAGGAAGTTTATAATGAAAAAGTAATTTCAAATAGGAGACGCCACTGGAGAATGAATTATCATCTAAACATTTTAGCTATTATTACCCAAAAGTCCAGAATATGAAAACAATCAACTTATTGTAGGAAACTTATATTTCAATTAGAGAAAACAGACAACTTCAAAGATGTAACATCCAGTAAGCCCTACAAGTGTATTTTTATTGTGTGCAAAATAATATCTATAAAGGATTGCAAATTGATGGGAGGGTTTTTTGAAATCATTTAACTCCATAGCCCATCCAACTGGATGCTGGTATTAGCTACTTCTAAATACCTTCTCTCCAATTTGGCCCAGTATTTAAATTTATTTATTATGATAGTTTCCTTCCTAAGTCTAGACTAGATCTTAATGATGAAATTACATAATACTGAACATGAACATCATAATACTCCATTACAGCTGTAGACTTTATCATCTTTAAGGCTATTATTATACAGCCCAGGATAGAATGACATTCCTGTCTTACTTTCTCAGGTTCTGAGAAGTATTTGATATATATGATATTCATTACTTGAATTATAGATATTCAGTACTTGAATATATGATATTCATTTTTCTTCTAGGTAAGTTAGACATAAGTAGAAAAACAATAAAGGTATAATTCTTTTTCACTTAGGCATTTTAGATTTTGTAACTTTACATACAATAATAAATCACAAAACAGAGAATTTATCCTAATACTTTGTAATGAGTACACTATTATATTGGCCTAATCTTACTTCCAAGCATTTTACAGGAAATACCTTACCTCATTTCTCATGATTCTCCAAAGGTTCAGGGTGATTCTCCCAACAATATTGATTTCACTCATTGTATCTGATCCATAGTCATCTCTCTCCGCTGCAAATCTGTTTTCAATTTTGTCATCTATAGAAAAAGAATGTAGACTGCATCAAGACTCACAGAAGACAAGCATTTGGGAACTGGTGCCAAAGGACATGAGAACAATCTAAAGAACTACTAAGAATTAAGACTAAAGGTAAAATGGGATTCGGTTATTTCATATTAGAATAAGGGAATACTCATTAACTAAAAAAAAAAAAAATCAATTTTTCTTTCTTAAATCATGTAAACCTTTTGTAAAGTGAATATAAAGACACATGGCATTCTCTTCTTTTCTATACAGCATATACACTTGTCCCTTGGAATCTATGGAGGATGGTTCCTAGATATCCTATAGATAACAATGGTGGGAAGCAATTGCTTAAATAAAATGCCTTAGTATTTGTCTAGAACATTACCACGTTGGTCACAACCCGAGTCCCACCTGAACAGTGCTTAGAGCACCTTGACCGACAGTTAGCTGACTCCATGGATGGGGAGCCCAGGATACTAACAGATGACCATGTATATTTATTTTTGTCTAAACAAAACCCACAAAGGTTTAAATTTGAATATTTCTCAATGAAAACATTCAATGAAGTTTGAAATGTACTTTGAATGTAATTCCTACTAATGAAGTATCTTCAAAATTATATTTTTCCCTTTTTTCTTTTCTTTTTTTTTTATTTTTGGATTTGTTTTTTTTTCCCGAGACAGGGTTTCTCTGTATAGCCCTGGCTGTCCTGGAACTCACTCTGTAGCCCAGGCTGGCCTCGAACTCAGAAATCTACCTGCCTCTGCCTCCCAGAGTGCTGGGATTACAGGCGTGCGCCACCACCATCCAGCTATATTTTTCCCTTTTAAGTATATTATTTTGCATATAAGAATTTTATCAATAGTAATTAAAATTTCACTGCCTTATTCTGTAAGCTTGGAAAAATGTCATTTCCATGTGTCAATTTAATAATATGTTAATAAGAGTTTTTTTAATACTCTCAAGTATTTCATAGTTGGAAATGTTCTATTATTTTTAACTTTAAAAAAAGTACTATTAAAAATCCCAAAGGTACAATCGCGTTTTTAATGAATACCTATGAAGTTGTAGGTTCTGACTGTTAAATGCTTCACTGAGTCCCAGGGACTGACCATCTGTGGTTTATCCTCTCACTGATAACCGCACTTCCCCCTTTCCTGGAGCCATAAGCTTCACAAAGCACAACGGGCAGCAAGCACGAGGCCGTGCCCTCCGAGGGGTGCGCAGTGATGGCAGCTTTGGTACAGTGACTGCACCTGGCAGAGGGCAATAGCTATAGTAAATCAGCCACTAGTTCTGGAAATAATAAAGATCTTTTCCATTCCCTATGTACAAATGATGTTTCTATTTTGTATGCATTATTGCACAGTACCGGACATTCCAAGCCGCATTCATTGTTAATATTTCATTTTTCTTCTCCTAGCAAATCTGATGATGTGCTCTGATCGAACTGGACTGTGGTGGAATGGTACTGAGTAGCCTGTTACTGAAGGTGGAATCACAGCAGGAGCAACCACTGGGCGCCCTTGCCAATGATAACTCTGCGGGACTACTTTGTATTTCTGATAGATGTATTTCCCTTGGACAAAAGGAAGTTTTTTTTTTTTTTTTTTAACGATTTATTTATTATGTACACAGCATTCTGCCTGTATGTATCCTGTGGGCCAGAAGAAGGTGCCAGACAGATCCCATTACAGATGGTTGGGAGCCACTGTGTGGTTGCTGGGGATTGAACTCAGGACCTCTGGAAGAGCAGGCAGTGCTCTTAACCTCTGAGCCACCTCTCCAGCCCAGGAACTTTCTTTTCATCATAAAAGCCTTCCATTGTTAGCTCAATAACATTCTACCTTTTTGCTCACATCACCGGCACAAACATGCTGGGTGGATACTTTCATAGCCTCTTTTCTTTCTTTCTCTTCCTTCCCTCCCTGCCTTCCTCCCTCCATCCCTCACTTTTCTCCTAAAGGAAGGGGAGACACCCTCCTCCCATTGGTACCAACCTACCCTGACATATCAAGACCCAGCAGGGCTAAGGGCATGCATGCATGCATGCTCTCCCACTTAGCCTAGACAAAGCAGCCCAGCTGGGGAAAGGGATCCAAGGGGGGCAAGCCTCAGAGACAGCTCCAGCTCCAACTGTGGGGGACCCACATGAAGTCCAAGCTGCACACCTGCTGTACATGTGTAGGAAGCCTAGGTCCAGTCCTGCACACTCTGGTTGGTGGCTCAGTCTCTGTGAGCGTCCATGGTTAGTTGACTCTGTAGGTCTTCTTGTGGTGTCCTTGACCCCTCCTGCTCCCTCAAATCCTCCCCCAACTCTTCGAAAAGACTCCCCGAGCTATGTCTAATGTGTGGCTGTGGGTCTCTGCATCTCTCTGCATCAGATGTTGGATGAAGCCTCTCAGAAGACACTTATGCTAGGTTCCTGTCTGTAACCACAGCAGAGTGACATTAATAGTGTCAAGGGTTGGTTCTCTCCCATGGAATGGGTTTCAAGTTGGGACGGTCATTGGTTGGGCATTCTCCTGATCTCACCTCTATCTTCGACTCTGCACATCTTGTAGGCAGGACACATTTTCTTTAGTTTCACAGGACACCAATCACATCTATATCAGAATCAACGACTTGAGAATGTCTATTAAAAAGGCCATCTAATACAGACTTTCCCAGGACAAACCCAAGTGGCCTTCTCATTCATGTGACGATAAAGGGCAACATAAAATCTCTGCAGATGTGTGTGTGTCACTGCGTGGAAGGGGAGGGTCAGCCTCGTTTTTCCTAAAGGTACATTCACGGTGACTTGAAGATTTAGTGCTAATCAGTTTCACTACCATCTGTGCAGTAAGTGGTTAGTGCTCTAGAATGAGCATGTTCATTCCTTTTCATTTTAAATCTCTGTAATAACAAGGCTGATGTGAATTATCATATAAGATATACAGACATGAGGTAATTCTAATTTCAGATGCACAAGAAATAGAAATGTAGACGGGCAGTGGTGGTGCACACCTGTAATCCCAGAACTCTGGGAGGCAGAGGCAGGTGGATTTCTGAGTTCGAGGCCAGCCTGGTCTACAGAGTGAGTTCCAGGACAGCCAAGGCTACACAGAGAAACCCTGTCTCGGAAAAAACAAATCCAAAAAAAAAAAAAAAAAAAAAAAAAAGAAAGAAATAGAAATGTGATTTGGTACATTTGAAGACAACCTCAGTAAAGATGTAATATTGAAGAAGCACCCAGAGAGCTTCTGGGCAATCCCATTTTTAGGTAGTGGTGCATAGCTAGGCAAAGGAGTTTCCCATTTACTTTATAAATAGACTAGTTATCTTTCTGAGGACAACTTGTGTCTGCCAGTGTCATAGCTGAATTTGGACTATATAATCTCTCTAGTCATTTGACCAAAAATAAAAATAAAAAGTCTCTTGAAACCAGTGAACTAAATGAACTAAATTAAACGTGTGGGCTTGATAAAAAAAAAATCAAGGGCATTCAGGCATGGCCAGGGCTCTTAACCGCACGTCAGGACAGCCAGAATTAGAGGAGTGGCTGCGGCCCATCGAGTGTGGTTTAGTGACTTGAAGCAGCACAGGACCCACAGGAGGTGGGTGAACGTGCTGTAACGTGCTGTAACGTGCTGTAACGTGCTGTAACGGAGTAGAAGGCAATGGGTGGGTTCCAGCCACTGCTAAGTCAGGCTCTGTTGGCGATGAACTGAAAATCAATGTTTTGATTCTGGATAAATCATGAAGTTCTTCAAGGGTCCAGGGGTATTGCTGTCCATACACATTCTTGACGTTTAATCTGAGCTCAGCCACTGTTCAATAAATGCAGCACCTTTAGTCCGTTTATTTACTTGCAGCACCTTTTATTCCACCCAGCAAAGCCTAATAGCACTGGGAGTTCAGAAGCCACACTCCGTGTATTGGCCACTGGCTCCCCTTTTCCCCAGAGGCTCCTCAGTCCCCATGACCTCCAGCTCCTGTAACATGCTGCACTGAACGCCACACAGGAAGTCCCGGCGATGTTTAATTAATCAATAGCCTTCCTTCTTTTTAGTTTAGTAATTTCTGCTGCTACTTTTATTAACACAATGCTACAGCACTTTTATTTGTTTCTGTTTGTTTAGCGTGAAAAATGCCCTTTGCTGCTAAGTGTAATCCCTGGGCACAGTAACACCACAAGTTCAAGGTCGACATAAGTTGCAGTAAGACCCACCTTAAACAAAAACAAAACAAAAAGTCCTTTGAAAAACAGATAAACCCCCAAACCAGAAAGCTTGTATATGCTGTTATGTGTGCCTGCACAAGTATACATGGGAACCAGAGGGTGATGTCAGGTGTCCTTCTCCACTGCCCTCCACCCTACTGTTCAAGACACTCTCTTACGGATTGATTTATGGAGGCTAGCTGTTCATAAACCCCAGTGATTCTCCTGCCTCATCTCCCAGGGCTGGGATAACAGGTGCCTACCACCATACCTAGCTTTTACCAGGGCACTGGGGCTATAACTGAGGTCCCCATGCTTGTACAGGAAGCCCTCATAGAACCATCTTCCCAGCCCCAAGCATGCACACACACACACACATTCTCCCAGAATCTGAGATACTCAAGAAAATTCTCTATTAACTATTAAGTTTATGGAGAACTGAGAGTTCTTTAAAGCAAAGAGAACTGAGTCTAATCTTGTGGGCAATGATTTTCTGAGAATAAAAGTAACAATAGATTTGGTGAATGTTGTTGACTACAATAGTCAATATACATATTGTATGTTATACATCTATCATGTTCTAGGAACGTTACCAACATTGCTTCTTTACTTTAGCACCCCTACCATAAGTTTCCCCTTGTATTATAAAATTCTAGTTAGAAGCATTACATCTTGCCCAGGTCCTTATGGTAAGGAAGAAATAGTATTGTAAAGAAGGAACTCTACCCTGAAGGCCACATACACTCACCCACACACCTCTCCACATTAGCAACAGCATTCACACACTGTTCACTGTGTTCAGTCACAATTGCAATAACCCTGAGAGTTCTATCAGTACCTCCACTTTATGGATAAACAAATTGTGCCACGGAGCTGTTAAGTAATTTGCTCGACATTATCCAGGCTGCTAAGGCCCTAGCCAGATTTTGAACCCAGAGAGTTTTTTCTTCAGAATCTGCACTACACTGCTGTGCTACCTCACTAACCTCCTGTTGTACTCTGCTGCTTAACGCAAGGCTTAGCAAGAACTCTGAAAGGATATGAGCTCTCTCTCCTTCCTTAATCCCCCCTCTCCTCCTTTCCTTTCCTTTTCTCCTTCCACATCCACTTTCTGCTCTGTGGTACTGGGGTCAAACTCAAACCCTGAAAGACAGACCCTCTACTGCTGAGCCCCAGCCCTAATCTAGGACCTTTTCAATCATTCTTTTGATCTTTATCTCTTGCAAGCAATGTAACCAAACACTGTATCCGAGGGCTGCCTCTCCTAAACACTTGGAATGCTCTCCCAAAAGCTGTGGGAGCCCAAACTAATGAGTGCCCAGAGCGGGAGAATTAGTGTCTCCCAGGGACAAAACCCCAGTTAGTTATTCAAAACCAAGGGTCAGTCTTGAAATCACACACACAAGGAACACCAAAATTAACTCAACAGGTTATATTTATATATTATGTAAAAATATATGATATATACAGCAATCCCATCAGTGTGAGAGGGAGAGAGTGGAGGGGAGAGTGGGGACCAAGGACAGTCTAGAGTGAGGAAGGAGAGGGGATGATGTAATTAGCTTTGAATTAAAAATTAAATGAACTTTAAAAAGAAAAAACTAAAACTCAATAAAAAGCAAAATGAAATATGGATAATAAAAATGTTATAGTTGTAGAATAAACAAAAAACTTGCCGGGCGGTGGTGGCACACGCCTTTAATCCCAGCACTTGGGAGGCAGAGGCAGGCGGATTTCTGAGTTCAAGGCCAGCCTGGTCTACAGAGTGAGTTCCAGGACAGCCAGAGCTATACAGAGAAACCCTGTCTTGAAAAACAAAACAAAACAAAACAAAAAAAAAAAAAAAAAAGAAAAAAGAAACAAAAAACTTCACAAATCACAAGTAATTCTGATATAAACATTATTACTCCTTATCTGTAAACTCGGTACCAAACTTTTGGGCACTGCTCTTAAAATTCATAGTGTGTTTTTTGACTTGGACCGAAGTAAAAATTAAAGACCAATTACTAAACCATTCACCTTTAACTATTAATGCTTTAGTTAGGCCCTTCTTGTCCTTTCCCATCAATTTAAGGAGCAAAGATATAAAAGAATACAGAACAGTAAAATGGCTGTTTCTCAAGTCCAGGGGTTTGGAGCCTCACACAGCCCTTCATGGACAACATCCTAACATGAGAAACTAGTTCTGGGATACTGGATGAAGGAGGCACACCACAGGCGGAGCAGATGGCTTGTTATAAAGAGATGTTTATATGGAAACGGCCAAAGGTGGGAAAGAGCAGTACATGAAAAAGCACACTTTCCTCTGCTGCCTGAACCCTTTCCACACGAGGGTACGTCTACAAGTTAGCACGGTTTAGTTACACACTGAGCTAATTTTGTCATGGTTGTCTCTCTAACTTCTCTGTAGCTGTGACAAACATGTGCAGCTCTACATACCCGGCACTCGGGAGATCATCTGGCACAAGTCCACACTCAGGACGGCCGCCCTCTGTAAGAGGTAGCCCCAGGAGTGCATCTGAATCTCATAGCCTAGCAGAATGTCAGGGTCGTACCTAGAGAAGGAGAGTCAGAGCACACAACATTACATTTGCAACTGTGCCCAGAAGAACCATTTTTCTCAAGGTGGAGGACAAACATCACAATCCCTATTCGCTAATGGCCATTCTCTTGGGAGGGGTGCATCAGTAGCAGCGGGAGAATCACTGCTACAGAGTGACTTAGTGAGCGTCATCTCACTAAGACTGTGCTGCCCCACATTTCTTGGCAGAGTGTGATGACTTCGAAGGCATGACTGCAAATATGACATGGGCAGGGAGGGGGGAAATGTGGCCATGGTATTGGGATAAAATCTTCCAGGTCACAAACTGCCATTTTTATGTCTAAACCTATACAGCCTTTCAATAGTGTTAATGCTGAGAAAAAAAAACAAAAAAAAAAAAACCTGGGATTTCAGTGTTGACTGAGTTCTCACACAAAGTACTGTCTAAGAAATGCTAGGTCTGTGTTCTGAGAAGGAGCAGTCCAGTCAGTGGTAGATGAAACTGCTGAGGGTGAAGCTAAGGCAGGGAAACCAAGCGTGAGGGTCTACGGGAAGGGGCCCTCCTCGGCACTGCACGACTGTTCTGGAAAAGCCCAACTGACAACCTGCATCAACTTCAGGACTTACTCTGTGGCTCTTCTTAGGCCCTCCATGCAGTGACTATCAGGAAAATATTTTTTTGTTACAGTACAAGAGAACATAAACTTATTTAACTTCAAAGGGAAAACTGTAGGAAGAGACAAATTGATTAGAGTTATGTTTGAGACTAAAACCTACAGTTGCTCCATAAATAACCCTCGAAACTATCTTGGTAGGTTTATTTATTTTTTGATCTATGGGGTTCATTTGTATTATTTACTTGTACATGTAACTTATTAACATTACTAGCTGTATACAAGCTAGATAACTACCCCACACCTGATCTACATTTTCAACCCCTTATTATTTTTGAGTCTTACTATGTGGTCCAGGCTAGCTTCAAGCTTCTAATCCTCCTGTTTCAGCCTATATTGAGTGCTGGGCTTATAGAAATCATCATGCCTGGTTTATTTTTAATCAATTTTTATATTTAGCATATATTCTTATACAGTCAGCCAATGAAGTACTGACTGTGTGCCAGACAAGCTCTTAGTTTTTTGGTGCACTGACATATTTTATATGTTATTAATTTTTCAGATGCAGGTAATTAAGATTATGGAGGTGCTTTTAATAAAAATACATTACTAGATGTAGTTTTAACAAAGATTAATTATTAAAGTAAAAAAGAATAAAGCAAACTGATTCAAAAATACTACTGAAATAGTAGCTAGCTCCCAAGGTAGAAGCTTCTTTAAGTGAATAGCACAAGTGAACTTTTGTACCAATCCCCATTACTTCGGAACCATAGAAAAATCATCTTAAAATCCAACTGAGAAGCTAGAAGCACATCCTTCTCTATTGATGGAACTGGCCTGAGGGTAAGAGGCTGAGTGCGGTACCCTTCCTAAGGATGGTCACACCTCCTGGGGCCCTGGAAGGACTCCTGCCCTGTTTTATATCTTATGTCCTCTACATCAGCAGGGAATGACCCAATAAGGCAGATGGAAAACTCAGAAAATACAAGACAATACCTCTTTATTATATTCGTAATTTCCTGAAAGAGAGCCTTTTCATCAGCAGCATAGGTCACTTCTAATCCTGTAATTCCAGATCTGATAAGTAATGGGGTCTGACATCTGATATCTAAGGAAATAAAAAAATTGTTATATATAACATTATACCATATACTATTATATAAAAGTAGCATGTCAGCTGGGCAGTAGTGGCACATACCTGTAATCTCAGCACTCGGGAGGCAGAGGCAGGCGGATTTCTGAGTTCGAGGCCAGCCTAGTCTACAGAGTGAGTTCCAGGACAGCCAGGGCTACACAGAGAAACACTGTCTCAAAACAAAACAAAACAAAACAAAACAAAACAAAACAAAACAAAACAACAAAAACAAACAAACAAAAAAGTAGTATGTCTTTACTTTTGCATAGAGGAATATAAAAACAGTCCCCCCTAGAGTAAAATTTCCTTAACTGGTTTTTGTAATGTAACATATAATGAAAATCAAGTTTTACATTTCAGTTATCCCCTTAGTTACCAAGCAGTAACATATCACCTGAAAGAAAATTACTGTTTCTATGCTTGATTTCCCTAATGATAAAACTTTGTTTAGCAGAGGATATTTTATTCACTAGTTGCTAGAAAATGGTTAACAAACATTTCTTCACAAAAAAGCACAATACATGGGTCTTTGCTTGCCGATTTGCATGCTGTAAGGTCATCTCATCACAGTTAACTTCAAACTGACAACACTGACTATTAAGAAAAATTTATAAAAATTCAATAATTAGCTGGTGTTAGCCATGATTAAACATCAGATTCTTAATGGCTTTCTTTTATACTAATTCTTCCTCAGGAGACCTAAATAATTCGTAAGTGTTCCCTTTAAAACCAGAACAGAACAGAGAAATGGTGGGGTGGTGATTGGGGAATAGGCAGGGGGAGGGGGAGGGGGAGAAGAGGACTTATGGGACATATGTTGAGGGGGGAACTGGGAAAGGGGAAAGCCTTCGGAATGTAAACAAAGAATATAGAAAAAAAAAACTCAGAGAAATACTTGCATTTCCTAAAATGCTTCTATGGTGTAAGAAGAACCTTTGAACCAAAGTTCAATTACTTAGGAAGATATATAAATAAAAAATATGATAACTCACAAACTATTAATTTGTAGTAGTTAACAATATTCTAAAGCAAACATTCTGTGTTAGCAGCAAAATATCTGTAGATAACGAAGATTGCTTACCCAAGCTAATGATACATGGTTATTTGGATTTGTTGTGAATAATCAGTCGTTTATGAGTTATGTGTTAATTAAAAGTTTTATTAAGATCTTTGTGTCTCATGCTCCAGTATGTTCATAGCAGCCTTATTTATAATAGCCAGAAGCTGGAAAGAACCCAGATGTCCCTCAACAGAGGAATGGATACAGAAAATGTGGTGTATTTACACAATGGAGTACGACTCAGCTATTAAAAACAATGATTTCATGAAATTCTTAGGCAAATGGATGGAACTAGAAAATATCATTCTGAGTAAAGTAACCCAATCAAAAAAGAACACACGTGATATGCACTCACTGATAAGTGGATATTAGCCCAAAAGCCAGGAATACCCAAGACATAATTCACAGGCTACATGAAGCTCAAGAAGAAGGAAGACCAAAGTGTGGATACTTTGGTTCTTCGAGGAAGGGGGATCGAAATACTCATGGGAGGATATACAGAGACAATGGTGTGGAGCAGAGACTGAAGGAAAGATCATCCAGAGACTTCCCCACCTGGGGATCCACCCCATATATAGTTACCAAACCCAGACACTAGTGTGGATGCCAACAAGTGCTTGCTGACAGGAGCCTGATATAGCTGTCTCCTGAGAGGCTGTGCCAGTGCCTGACAAATACAGAGGTGGATGCTCTCAGCCAACCATTGGACTGAGCACAGGGTCCCCAGTGGAGGAGCTAGAGAAAGGACCCAGGAGCTGAAGGGGTTTGCAGCCCCATAGGAGGAAGAACAATATGAACCAACCAGTACCTCCAGAGCTCCCAGGGTCTAAACCACCAGCCAAGGAGTACACTTGGAGGGACCCATGGTTCCAACTGCATATGTAGCAGAGGACGGCCTTGTCAGCATCAATAGGAGGAGAGCCCTTGGTCCTGTGAGGTTTGATGACCCAGTGTAGGGAATGCCAGGACAGGGAAGCGGGAGTGGGTGGGTTGGTGAGTAGGGGGAGTGGGGATGGGATAGGGGGTTTTCAGAGGGAAAACCAGGAAAGGGAATAACATTTGAGATGTAAATAAAGAAAATATCTAATTAAAAAAAAGATCTTAGTGTTCACAGGATTTCTGGTGGTGCTGAAGACAGAACCCAGAGTGCGCACACAGCTAGGGAGGTGCTCCACCCCACCTCCAGTCTACCCGTGGTTGTAATAATTAAAGTAAGAATCACAAATCTAGGAAAACGTTATATATAGCTTCCTACTCAACCTCAGCCAACATTAGAAAAGAGTCTTCCTGCTTCCCTATGGTTCTGAAAGAAGGAAACTTTGTTAAGAGCCATTCCAAGCCTCGAGAGGTAGCTGGCAGGTGCCTGTTATCTAGCACTGGGGAAGTACAGGCAGGAAGGACCTATGCTCAAAGCTAGCCTCAGCTCCACCATCAGTACAAGGTCAACCTGGGCTACGTGAGAGCCTGTCTGTCCCTCTCCCCCCACAACCCCCAATTCGTGGGCATGCATGTCATTGATAAAAATGAAATACCTTGATGGGTGACTGTCTTGTCCTTATCAATCACGATTACACCGGTGAGTTCTGTTTTTTCTGTGTCTGGGAGTGGGGTGTCAGATGAAATGCAGTAGAACAAAGCACAGATGGGGTCAAACTCAGGATCAGGTTGTAAGTCTCTTCTAGTTCGAGCATGCAACTCCACACTGATTAAGGTGAGATTTTGTATCTGCCAAAGGAAATTAAAAATTATGCTTCAAGTGTTTTGCTGCATGAATGTTCAAAGAAGTGCTTTTCACTAACACTCTGAGCAAACAAACAAGCAAAAATATAGAATATATGGACATAAAAGACAAAGTCACAATTAGTCATGAATTTCTTAAACTTAAGATTGTTGTTTTCAAAATTAGATTTACTCCTGTTCTTATTTCCAACAAAGCTCGGGCTGCCATGTCATTTCTCAAGGGCAGCACTTAAAAGCGGTTGTTAAAATATATGCAGTGTGTCTTAATTTGGTTTTGAGGAAAAGAATTAGTTCAAATACTTATCCACGTTCAAAACAGTTTATCACGTTTCACAGTTAACTACATTAGAGATTTACCTTTAATTAAATTCAAAACAGAAACCGTCTTTTAGTTTAAAGTTCCTATGTGTTAATCTGCTACTATATAAGGATTACCTTAGTTCAGACCTTTTGCACATGAGCCAATTTTTAAATTTTAATTTTACTTTAAGAAATAAAGTCAAAAGACCTGATCTGAAATCCACTACATAATAAGCCATTATGTGACCATATACACAGAGCTGGCATTGGAAAATAAGACTATTATCTTGTCATAATTATTCAGATCGTATAAGTTAGAAAGGATTTGTCATTATCATCCATGAAGGCTAATTAAGCAGGTGAGTGCATGACTTCCATTAGTCAGAGGCATAGAACTTGGCAAATCTATTGAAGTACAATTTAGGAATATCTATCAAAATTTAAAATACACATCTCCTTTAACTAAGAAATTCTCCTCCTGAGAAGTTATGCTATAAACTCACTCATTTAATCAAAATTTAAATAGAAGGAAGTTCACTTGAAACTCTAAGAGGCTGGGCAATGGTGGTGCATGTCTTTAATACCAGCACTTGGGAGGCAGAGGCAGGAGGACTTCTGAGTTCAAGGCCAGCCTGGTCTACAGAATGAGTTCCAGGACAGCCAGGGCTACACGGAGAAACCCTGTCTCAAAAAAACAATACAAAAACAAACAAACAAACAAACAAACAAACAAGAAACTCTAAAAGCAAAGGACTAGGAAGGCCCTGAATGTTTAGGTGGGAGATTAGTAGTGGCTGAGTCAGTGCCGAAGGTCACGTAATGACAGAACACTGAGTAACTTTTAGCATTTTCAGAATAGAGCCAGACCTGTATTTCTTAATATGGTCACATCACTATAATATACTGAAAAACAGAACCACTGGATGGAGTCCTCTACATATGTGAAATGCACATACACAGAAAATTCTACAGAGGCATCAAAGTGTAAAAAGTACTCAGGGCTTTTGGGGAAGAAAACTGCTAGCCTGGTGTGGGACAGAGGCTTACTTTACCATGTCTATCTTTATTTAACACATACATGTACTATGTTTGTTAATATATTTCCTACATTGCTTTTAAACTATGAAAAATATTAATTATGTATGTATAAGGAAGGTACAAAAATAATGAAGCACCCCAAATCCATCACATTCCTAAGAACTGTGTATTGCAGTTTTACAAGAAAACCACAAAGAGTAAAGCTGTGAGCTAAGGGAAAGACTGTGCTTAGTTTCATTTTCCCCGGGATTTCATATACGTTAGGCAAGAACTCCACAACTGAGCTGGATACTCAGCCTCGGAACCTTGCTGGTGTGTGTCTGTAAACAGAGCGGTGTGCATTTGTGTGTGTTGGAAATAGATGGTGGTGTCTTCTCGCTGCTCTTCTTTTGAAGCCAGGTTTCCTGCTAAATTGGAGCTCACTCATTTACTAGGCTGACTGGCTCAGAACCCCAGGGATTCTCCTTTTCTTACTTCCCAGTCCAGAGACACTAGACCACACATGCTGCCACACCCAAGACTTACAGGTGGGTGCTAGGGATCTGAAGCAGCAAGCAGCTCGGTGACTGAGCATATTCTAAGTGTCCCCATGCCCAGAATGCTTTCTTGGAAATGGATATCTTTAGGATTTTATTGTTAATAATTAGCACACATTAACTTAGTAAACACAAACATTTTAAGTGGAAAACCTCTCTCCTAAAGCCAAATAGAACGAAATGATCAACTTAGTAAGGATAAACATGTATAAAGGGTAAAGAGAAGATTTGTGAAAACTTTAAGTCAAAAGACTAATTTCATTTTTAGAAATTTTACACTTGCCGGGCAGTGGTGGCACACACCTTTAATCCCAGCCCTTGGGAGGCAGAGGCAGGTGGACTTCTGAGTTCGAGGCCAGCCTGGTCTACAGAGTGAGTTCCAGGACAGCCAGGACTACACAGAGAAACCCTGTCTTGAAAAACAAAAAAGAAAAAAGAAATTTCACATTTACATTTTGCCTTTCTGGCCTGAGATCTAATATGCACTGCTGCTCTTCAGGGTGTGGTTTAAAGCAAACAGAGTGAAAACTGACTGGTTAGGGTAAGAGAGGGAGGAGAGAGGAAGTGGAACAGGAGTCTTCTGTACTGACTACTGAGAGCAGAAGGAAGACAACGGAAGTGTTCGAAAGAGGGTCCATCTCCTGTTTTGACCACTGGTGTCAATTAAAAATATGTCTTGAAGCTGAAGGAGACTGCAACCCCACGAGATGAACAACAATATCAACTAACCGGACCCCTCAGACTAAACCGCCAACCAAAGAGTATACACGGGTGGGTCCATGGCTCCTGCTACAAATGCAGCAGAGGACGGCTTTATCTGGCACAGGGGAGGGAGAGGGGGAGGGGAGGGGGAGGGGGAGGAGAGGGGAGGGGAAGGGGGGTCGTGGAGGGGAAACTGGGAAGGGAACAACATTTGACATGTAAATAAAAAAAATAATCAATTAAAAAAATGTCCTGAGAGGAGAAAGGCCTGTCAACAGTCAACACAGTATCATGGACTAACTTTAACATGCTATATAATCCTAAAACTTGGCTGTGCAGTAACATGCAAATAAGAAATAAAATTATGTTTTTCAAATAAGAAGCAAACAACCAAAGGTACAAGGTTTTCTGGGGCTAGAGTGATGGCTCAGTGGTTAAGAGCTTGGTGGTCAAGGATGAGGACAAGAGTTCAGATCCTAGTGGCCACAGTAACATCCCACATCCTGTAAACAGCAGTAACGTCAGCCATGGGATCTCATGCCCTTCTCTGGCCTCTGTGGACACTTACCAGACAGACAGGACACACATACACACCAGCATATATGTCCAAAAGCACAAATTATTTTTAAAAAACAAGTTTTTTTTGCTAAAGCCTATCAATTTTGCTTTACTAAATATTTTTCTTATCTTTAATTGCTAAATAAAAATTTTTTATTTAAACATGGGTCGTGTGTGTGTGTGTGTGTGTGTGTGTGTGTGTTGTGTAGATAAAAGGACAACTGTGGGAGTTGGTTCTCTCCTCCCACCACGTGAGTTCCAGGGACTGAACTCAGGTTGTCAGGCTGTGTGGCAAGTGTCTTTACTGAGTAAATCAGCTTGCCATCTCAATAATTACAGTTGAAAAAAACATTTCCTTTAATTTTTAATTGTGGGCATTTGCTAAGTACTCCTGAGATCAGGGCTTCTGGTGCATGATAGTGGGATTTGGCACCCTCTTCTGGCCTCCATGTGCATCAGACATACACAGTACTCACAGGTATGCAGACACAGGTATGCAGACCACTCACAAACACAGACGCAGCGAGGCTTGTGCCACCAGTTAGGCATGTGCTTTGCGTTTCCAATCCACACTGCAACTAATCTGCATTTTTGTAAGAAAGTGTCCTTGTCTTTCACATACATGTTTATAATGTAAAAATAAAGTACTCTGTATAGTTTATGTGAATCATTTTCTTCTTTTATAGAAAACTAATCTACGAAACCAAACAGAAAATAAAAATTCCAGCTGAGATATGATACACTTTAGAACAATAGCATAATAAAAGAGATTTTTAATATTTAATTCTAAAATTTCAAAATATTTTCTAGTTTAATTCTATAAACTAAATTTTAGTTATTAATTTTGCAAAGGTGGTAAGAATATAAATCAGTCTCGGTAACTGGTCAATATTTACTTTTTTTCTGTTTTACAGAACTACAGTAGAATAACAAGATGGAGATCAACAAAGAGAATTTAACATATCCCTTTCTGGTTAAAAATGTCCATACTTGTCCTATGGACGAGTCCTGATAGTTAAGTGTAGCGTGTGCAGCCTTACTGCTGCAGTTTTACCTCGTGCAAAGCCTTTGCCTCTTTTAAGTTTTGTATGCTGACTTTGAAACCGTAGGTATTGTTTAAGGATGGTCCATCAATCTGAGAAGTTTCTTTCTTTGGAGTATTTACAGCTGCAAACTGATTCTATTAAGAAAAGACACAACCAGAAAAAGACATAAGCAACCATTGTTTCTTTTGATTATTTTTGCTTAAACATTTTATGTACTTAGTAATGAATAGTGAACATGATAAACATAAAGATTCTCTGTACATTTAAGAAAAAGTTTATTTTTTATTTTTTTTGGTTTTTTTGAGACAGGGTTTCTCTGTGTAGCTCTGGCTGTCCTGGAACTCACTCTGTAGACCAGGCTGGCCTCGAACTCAGAAATCCTCCTGCCTCTGCCTCCCAAGTGCTGGGATTAAAGGTGTGCGCCACCTCTGCCGGCAAGAAAAAGTTTATTAATATTCATTTTACTTTAGAAACTGTAGAAATATGATACAATCTACAAACAAACCATGTGTTGATATTTGATTTTGATTTTACAAGCCCCAAATACTGAAAACAGTAGTCAAGTAGAGCTGATATTTATACTACATGGATAATTTATCTTGACCTTTCTTTAAAATATATTTATAACTACTTGGCTAATGTTTGTGAATGGTGTGAGTCTGCATGTGTGCCTTAGCCCATTGCTACACAAACTGGAGAAAGGCTTTCAAGCATTTAGAACAGACGCTTCTCATTTCTTTGACAATTTTCTTCTTTTCTTGCTCCCCTCTCTTTCTTTTGTCAGCCATGTCTCATGCTACAGGCCAGATGAGCCTGTACTCACGGGGTCCCTGTCTCAGACTCCACAGTGCTGGGGTTACATGTCCGACCCACCATATCCAGCTCTCTCTGATCTTAAAACACCTTTTATGTATTTATATATATTAATCATTTTCCATAACATGCTGATTTCAGTTTACCATGCACTGCTACTTGTTTTTAATATGAATAGGTTATAATTCAAAAACTTTATAAATCAAAGTTTGTAGTATAGCCTCAATACAAAAATACATCTTATACGTAATGACCTTTCTGAGTAGCAGATAATATGAAGGGGTTTCTGTCATTTATTCCCAAAGACAATACTATCACATTTCTTTCATATAACCTTATACTTCTCAATTAAGTACTATCATATCTTTAGTATTTGAATAAGGACAGTTATAATTTCTCAACTTCAAAAGTAGATAATGCTGCTTTCTCTTATAACTTGGTGAAAGAAAATTAAAAATTAAGTTATATTTGGAAAAAAAAACCCAGAGAAGACAGATGCAGGGAGATAGAGAGAGGCAGGTGAATCTCTGCTAGGTTGAGGCTAGCCTGGTCTACAGAATGAGTTCTAGGACAGCCAGGGCTCATTATACAGAGAAATCTTGTTCCTTCTCCCACTCCCCCAAAAAACTCTTCCTTAAGCTCTGCTGTGACGATACAGTTAGGTACTGCCAGTTACCAGCTAATGTATAGGCTTCGTCATAGTCTACATTCAGGCTGTCAAAGTCGCGTTCTCTGTAGCATTTGTATTTACACATAAGAATTTTTTATATCTTAACAATAAAAAATAAATAAAAATGTTATCTCTTATTTTCTCAACGATGTGTAAATTATGATGCAAACATAATGTAAACATTACGTTGAGACACAGCGAGCTCTCAAACACAGACGTGGCCTTGCAGTGAGCTGTAGGTGTCTGGCATAGTTACCTCCACGTGTGTTGTCAGAAGCACTCTCCTGAGACCGTCAGCATCACTTCCTTTCTTATTATACAACTTTTGCGTTTTTGGTTCTGTAGAAAGAAATTTCATTCTTAACATGTACATCTGCTTCTATTTCTTAAAACAAATTTTGTTGTTTCAAACAAATATCATTTGTGAATACTATTATATATATTTTTCCAGATTTCATAATTTTAAAATGAAATTAAAATCTCCAATTTCTACAAAATACCTCAAACATTTTACATTTTAAAATAAGTGCATTTATGTTTTATTACTGAGTTAGATATCTTAGTCATTATTGTTGGGGGTAATTCACTCGTTTATCACGTGTTTGAGTGACATAAAGTTTCTTTTGTGTTCTACAAAAAAACTGTAACTTCACCACACATACAGTTCTCCTTATCTTTGTAGATTGTTCTGAGACCTCTGGTGGATAACTTTAGATACTACTGACTTCTATTTATACTGTTTTGCTCTACCTTCCTGCCTACCTACTCCCCATAATAATAGCATTTAATTTATAAACCAGGCACAGTAAAATTAACAATACCCAGTAGTAAAATAGAATTATAATAATATACTCGGGGCTGGAGAGATGGCTCAGTGGTTAAGAGCACTGAATGCTCTTCCAAAGGTTCTGAGTTCAAATCCCAGCAACCACATGGTGGCTCACAACCATCTGTAATGAGATCTCACTCCTTCGTCTGGAGTGTCTGAAGACAGCTACAGTGTGCTTACATATAAATCTTTTAAAAAAATAATACACACTAATAAGTTACATGCATGCTATCTCTTTCACAAACATTCTTATTTTCCTCGCTGTTTCATAAAGGCTGTTCCCCTTGGCATCTATGAATCTATGGATCGTCAGCACCATTACTTCTGTCCTCTAGGGCCATGAAGTGAAATAAAGGCTATTTGAACATGAGTGCTCCAATCCCACAACAGTTGGATGGAGCACTGAGGCAACTACTAAATGATCAAAAAGGGTATCATGTATAGAATGCATACACTGGACAGAGATGGTTCATATTTCATGATACTCAAAATAGCACATGATTTAGAATTTATGGATCATGTATTTACAGTGTATTATAAGTAGTATTTTTGGACTGTATTTGTTTATATATAACTGAAATTCCTAAAAGCCAAATTCTGAGTGAGGAACTAATTGGGAATTCATATCTAATTAAAACTTGGTGTCTTTGAACTGAAATATGCATAGTAGGTATACATAGTAGGTATACATAGTAGGTAGTCTCCTGCTTGCCATGCAGTGAGAGTGTCTAAGAAGGGCTTTAGACACTTAGGCCAGAGACAATAATGAACCAGCATAAGGCTGTGGTGGCAGAGACAAAATGAAAGAACTTGCTAATAGACTGAAAACCAAGGTGCTTACCAAGGCAATCAGGTGGTGATATATATGTGTGTGTGTGTGTGTGTGTGTGTGTGTGTGTGTGTATTGTCTAACTCTGGTGACTGGTGGAATGATGGTATTAATCATTCAGACAAAGAGAGAAAGAGAGAGAGAGAGTGAGTGTGTGTGTGTGTGTGTGTGTGTGTGTGTGTGTGTGTAGGACTGAAAGATCAGATGTACTCATGGGGCACATGAGCCTGAGTGTATGGGTGAGGTGGTAGGGAAATGCAGAAATTGAGGCCATGACTTAAGGGTTAAACCTTGTAGTAATTTGAACTGTCAAGCAGAAATGCCATATGGTCAGTTTTCTACTGCCTAAATTCCCAACTGGAAATACAAATTTGCAAATTACCAGAATTAACCCTATGGACAGGAATTTAATAATTTAGGAGAAAACACAAGGAAAGCTTAAGACTTAACAAACTGCAACACTTAGAGGACAACTAAGAATATAAAGATATATTCTTAAAAAATCAAGTAGAAAAAGATACAAATAAAGACATGAGAAACTCCAGAAACTAAGCTCTGGTCAACAGGCCAATGACTGCTTAGAAGCCTCGATTGTAAGACCAAATGCATCAATTGGATTTAGTTATAAAATTTTTTTGAGAACCTTTTTTAAAGTAGAATAATAGGCAGAGTTCGGATTAGAGTAGGCTGATAAATGAATACAAATTATATAAGCAGAGCTGTTTTTAAGAGAACGCTTTAAAGAGAAAGTTGGCTTTGAAGAAGGAAATTTGGCTTGAGATATAAGGTTGAGGAAAATTTTTAGTTGTTTCTGTATTAATCGGTAGGTAGGAGGCTGGGGATACAGTTAGTAGTCAAGTGTATGTACAGGCCCTGGGTTTTTCAGACTCAGAACTGGGAAAACCAATAACAAAAATATTGTGGAGATTTGGGTGTGTGTGAAAAAAGCCAATGGGGAAAACAAGTTTGGAAGACTTCTGAGAGGCTCCTGTACTTTCCCAGGAGGTAGACAAATACAACGGCGTTTGTAGTAGAAAAATGGAAGCATTTCCATGTGATGACTTTCTAAAGTGTGACTTTCTAAACATGATCCTTTATCTCCTGAGCTACAATTCCACTTACAAGACAGGACTTTTACCATGTAGTCTAATGCTTCACCTCTACCTCTGAAGAGGAGGATACTGCCTTTCTACGATTTCTATACTTACCTAAGGATAAAGGGCTAAGGCCAGTTGCTTCAGGAAGCTTTTCCGGGAATTTTCTCTGCATAATTGGTGTACTATGAAGGCAAAGTGGATCACATTTCCCAGTTCTTGCCCTAGCATGGATTGGAGAGATGACTTGAGGCTCCCGAGATTCAGAGCAGGGGCTTTTTGGGATACCATCTTTTATTGGCTTTCGGAAGTTCTCAACAGCTAGGGAACAAAGCTCTTCTACCGGTGAGGAAGGTCTGTCATGCCCATTTAATGCTCTGAAGTCTGGGGATGCTGCTGGCTGCCAAGGTGGAATACCGGGAGAATCAGGGGAGCTGTAACTAACATAACAGTTATCATCGTCGTCTTCATCTTCCTCAGGAGCAGTTACAGAGGCAGGAGGTGGCAGTGTCTGACTGGCACTTACTGCCTGACCGCGTCCTGTAGTTGTTGGCAAAGCCATCTGAGACTTACTTACTTCTTCCTGGGGATGTGGTGTAGAAGAAAGCTTATGTGGGCATTTATCCACTTGTGGAGACACTGCACATTTGTCACCTGGATTAACTAAAGGGCTGTCATTTTCAGCAGATTTTGTCACTGGAGTTAACTCAGTTTTCGGGAGTTTCTTTGAACGTTCATATTCTTCTTTGGCTTGAAGCCATGCTTGAACCACTTGCCGACTTGGAGCATATTTGCAAGGCATAATTACAATTTTTTTATCTTCTACCATCTTATGGCCATTACTTGACTCTTTATTGACAACTGCTTGGCCATTACGAAGTGGGGACCCTGGTCTGGGATTCTGAGTCATGGCTGAGAATGCTGTTTTCCATAGGCGAAGTCCTTCCAAGGAAAAGTCTCCTTCAAATTCAATCAGGTCGTTCGGAAGTCGAGTTTCCACCATTAGGAGCCGTCCACCAATCTCCCTATAAATTCATTTTTAGAATAAATGTTTTTGTCTCAATAAACAATTACCCAAAATATGTTCCTACCTAACAGACTTAGGGTCGGTCCCCATTGGTGTCTCAAATATGACAATTTCTTTTTCCCCATTCACCCAAACTGTAGGAAAAAATACTCTATCTGTAGCTTCAACATGCTTTTCTTCATAGTTCTTTAACTACAAAATTAATTTCTTTTGGAAGGCAGCACCAATTCAAAAGAAAGAAGGTATAATCTTTCTTTCTGCTACTTTAGCGTCCTAGGACACTAACTCATCCGAATCCTTACCACTATTATTAATCTCTGTGTGTATTTGGGTGTATGTAGAGCCCAAAGGGTGACAGGCCTTCCTTCCTTGCTCTCTACCTTGATTTTTGAGATAGCAACTCAAACTAAACCATGAGCTCATCAGTCGGACTAGCTGGACGGCCAGTGAGCTGCGGGGATCTGCGTGTGTGTACCTCCCTGCACCAGGGTTATGGACAAGGGTCCACAGATTTCCTGTGCGCACTAGGAACCCCGACTCAGGTCCTCAGGCTTCTGCAGCAGGAACCTTATCAGAGTACCCATCTCCCCAGCCACTCATTGTTAACTTAAAGTAGTGTTCCACTGCCTGCATACACAGATATAAAACAATGAATTCATTTCTCCATAGCCTTTTTCTATATCTCCTAGTGCCTATCATAGTTTAGTAAAGCCAATCGATTCAAAAACAATCTTCTCTCAATATTAAAAAAAAGCATATACTTGCTGGTGGTTTTCCATGAAGGCTTGGGTTCAATGTCATCTATCAAACAAAATCCTCACCTACAGAACTAATTCCATTCCGACAGTACCTGAGTTTGATATAAACATATGAACTTTGGAATGGGCAGAACAAGGTAGTTTGGGATCTGGGGAGTTGCCAGAAACTTTAAGATAGGATTTATTGAGAGGTCTTTAGAGTATGGGCACGTGTCACAGGCTTTTCCCTGGCCAATTACATTAGAGCAGCAGGAGGCCTGTGATTGGACAGAGAAAAGGGAGGCGGAACAAAGAGTTACAGAGACAGGGAGTGTCTCAGGGGAGAGAGAGGGAAGGCCAAGATGGAGGCGGACTTGAATCAGTGTGGCTTTAATCAGCCACAGGGAGTTAGGATATCATAAGATTAGAATAATTGTGATAAAGCGTTTAGCATTTTCAATTGGTTCTGAAATTATTGTATTGGTATCATGTAAATTGATAATTTATTGATACATAAATCTGATTGGTTAATTTTAAAAAATATCACATGATTTTCCCTGTCTAATCACAGGCTTCTTGCTGCACTAATGTAATTGGACAGGGAAACTCCTGTGACAGGCACTGGTCTCTTCTTTTTGATCTTCTGCCATGTATGCCTATGCTGATGTGCTCTTGCCATAGAAGTAATAAACTCATCAACTTGAGTCCAGTCAGACCTCTTCTCTTTATAAACTGGGTTGTATCCAATATTTCTCACAGTGACAGAAAGCAGAGAAACAAAAACTTTAAAGAAACAATATTTTTTAAAAATTCCAAGAGCTTCATTTTAGTCTGGTGAGATGGTTCTACAGACAAAGGCCCCTGCTGCCAAGGCTGATGACCTGAGTTTGATTCCCTAAGACCCACATGGTGATTTCCACAAGTTGTCCTCTGACCTCCATACTGGTGAAATGCACATGCTTATGCACGCCGAGAGCACACACACACAAAATATATATGTATTTATGTGTGTGTGTATATATATATATATACATATATGTATATGTGTGTATATACATATATGTATATATATATATATTAAAGCCTAATGAGTAAAACTTCCACTTCAGAAGTGATTGTTGTGGGGTACACCCAGATAGAGTGCTTGCCTGTGATGTGAGGTCTTGGGTTCAATTCTCAACTTCAAATTTTCATATATAAACATAGTCTCTTCATCCTGTCCCTCCCGCCTTCTCCTGCAATACTTTGAGGTATTTTACATTCTTTTAAATTGGGCAACATGTCAAAGTGATCCCTTGCTCCTCTAATCCCCAAAGGCGACATGGAGTTAAGTATTAGTAAGTTTAAGTCAAAGAGTTATCAACTTAATTTCTCTAGGTACAGTTTTCTAGTTTGTAAATGTGCTTAATCAGTCTATAATTACAAATATATTTTCACTGTTCTTAAAAATGCAGTATCAAAGCTAGAAAACTAGCAATCAGTTATGAAATGTTATAGAAATAAAAATTATTCAAAGTGACCCGAGGGCTGAGGGGGGGGTGTAGGGGTGGTAGGATTATTTCTGATTACCTGGGCTTTTCTGGCACATCCGAAGGGTTACTGCAAAATGGTTCCTGATATATAGCTTCTGAGAGATCATGATCTAGCAAAGTTGCCACAATTTCTTCCCTGCTTGGTGGGGACATAAGTGGTTTCAGAATGTGAGCAGTTCGAGGAGTAAAACTGCCATTTTTAGACTGTAAGGGAGAACTGGTAGACCTCGGTGAACTATCAGGAGTTGGTGTCAATACATCATTGTTTCTTGAAACATACAATTCTAAATCCTCAGAAGCTGCATCCACAAGTTCCCCATCAGGGGAGGAAAGTATGGTAGTAAAAGAGGTATTAGCAGAGTCGAGAGACTGTTCTGTTTTTTCTCGGTTATGACCTTGAATCCAGTCTGAACTGCTTGCCTGTGGGAGACTAAGAAACACTTCCTTACTCACTGAACTCCTATTCAGTCTTGATTTTTCGGTTAGACAGCTCTCGGCTTGCTGGACACAGAAAGATTCCATTATTGAGTTAGAATGCGATGTCAGAGGATGAAAGCTATTTTTCCACTGGCTGTGCCGATGATTCTCATTGTTATCCATAGCTACTTTCTCAAAAAGTTCGGGATTTAAAGTACTGGCTCTAATCCATGGGTTTGAGTCAGAAACATGATGCTTTTCCTCACTACAACTTTGTTTGTCATGACTTAGAAGTTCATTCTTTTCTATAGCTTGTCCTGGAAAAAGATCCTGAACAGCATCGCTTAGAAACTTCTGTGGCAAATTCTGATCGGCTGGGACAAACTGACTACCAGAGTAAAAGCTACAAAATCCAGTCTGACCAATTGCATTAATATCGAAATTATAATTATGTTCAGGAGACAGGCTATCTTCAAGTGAATAACAACTTTCAAAACCTGGATCTGAGAAAAGGATGGGACTGTCATCTGATAGGGAATGATCCAAGTGGCCGGAGGTCTGCAGGTTTAGAGGGTCTACTTTCAGACGTCTGGGGGTTTGTTCCTTGGGTTTTGTTCTTCTGGGGTTTCGAGGTTTTCTTGGAGAAGTCACTGGTCGTGTTCGTTTATTTGCTTTCTTATGCTCATTAGAAACAGAAATATTCTTGTCTGGCTGATGAGTAGATGTTGAGTCTTGTACGGCATTTGCACTTTGTGCTTTCTGTTGTCTTTTTTGTAACAATTCTTTTAGAACAGCTAGCCCAGATTGTCCTTCACCAAAAACTGAAGATGTTGACACATTTTGATTTTTACATTGAGGCAGTGCTTTGGTTTGTGAAATTGCTTCTGACAATGACCTTTGTTTTACCTTTTCAGACTTAAAATTTGACATATCTAAAATAAAGCCCCTCTGTTTCTGCTCCCATGCTATTTGTTTGATGGGACTTTTCAAAGAAGTGACAAAACAATTAGGTGTCTGGCTCTCCTCAGAAGCTGCATTTCCTGGAGAACAAGTCTCACTGGTTTTTGACTGTTCTGACACACTCACAGTCTGCTGCTGACCGTCTTTGCAGTGTAAAAAATTAGGGGCACAGACTTGTTCTGGCTTTGATTCTAGGGAGCTGCGATACTCATTTAACTTGCCCACAGATGACCCACAGTTTTTTTGTGTATTTGAGCTCTCCTCTGTCTTTGGAGATATTATACCTGAACATACCTGTGTACTCTGTGCTACCTGAGACAAATGGTTAGAAAGGTCAAATATGCTTTTTTGAATCAAGGTTGTTTCCTTTCGAGTAAACATAGCACTTTGATTATGAGATCTCTGAATATTAAGTTTTGAGATTCCAGGCCCTATAGAACTATAAACAGCAGAAGAATGTGAATCATCTCTTGAACTGGGGAATGTTCGCAAATCTACAGACTTCTTGCTTTCTAAGAAAGAGGAGAAGCAGTTCGACAGCCGCTGTTGTGCATTCATTCCTGTGGGCTGGGAAGGAGGAAGTGGATGAGCTGTGACCGGGCCTGGCTGTGATATCTCTTTCTGTTTAGAAAGTGCCTGAGCGCCAGAACCACTCGTGAGCTCAGCCACACTCCGGTGGTTTGGGGTGAGCTCAGCGTCAGAATGTGGTTTCATCTTTTCGTCCGTAGGTATTACATGCTTCCTTGACAGACCTTTCTCATTGGCCCTCTGCTTCTGCTTTGCTCTTGGTTTCTTTTTTCCATCATCGACTAGTTTAGTAGTCTGACTCCGTTTGTTTCTTTTTTTAGTAACTACAGAGGAGTTAGCAAGTCTTGCTTTTGATTTCTTAACCTGTGCTCTTGCTCGACTAGCTTTCCCCACGCGAGGACTAACAGTCTTAGTGTTATATACATTAGGACCCTTAAAGAGCATTGATTCCTTTTCTGCAGCAGCCATAATTTCTTCGGCTCTCGGATCTGTGGGAGACCAGCAGCGAGGTGGAGAAGAATTGATAGGGCTTGTGCTTCTCTCAGAAAGAAAGCCGAGCTTCGACATAACGTCACTATAACTCAAGTCACAGTCTTCGGTTTCAGCAATGTACGACGGGGAGGGAGGGGAAAGGACAGCATGTGTCCGCTTCTTTCTGAAAGACAACGTTCTTCTAATAGTTTCACTATTTGCTCTGTGTTGCTTACCAGGTTTTTTCTTAGCAGATTTATGTTTTGACTTCCTTCTGTGACTCTTCTTTGGTGTTAGTGGATAAATGGGGTATTTGGTTGCGGGGGAGTCAGGAACTTTTGGCCAGAAATCCTTCAAAGGTGCAAGCTTTTTATAAAGTTCCATTTTTTCCTCAGTTAATATTACTTGTTTTTCTTTAGAATCTATTTTACCTAGCTTCACAAGCATATTTTTTCTCCCTCTAAATCTATTAATAATAATATACTTTATAATGACAGGGGGCAGCTTTTTAGACATTTTTCTTCGTTTTCGGGATTTGAGAGTTCCATCTAAATTTTCACCAATTTCCATGGGATGAGGTAGGCTAATTTTTGAGTTGTGAGTTACAAAACTTGACTCACTATCTTCTGTTTCATAATTCACCTTGCGTTTGGCTCTAAGAGTATATTTGTTTCCATATAGTCCAAAAGACTGTTCGGCATCTAAAGATCCATCTCCAAAATGACAGTCTATAAAATGTTCTGTAGGTGTTTTATTTTCAAATGTCCCATGAGTAGCTTTAACTAAGTCACTACTCAATCCATTATCCTTCTCAGAAGTACTGCTGTACGGATCGTTATGCATACAACTGTCTTTTGTGGCTCCAGTCTCACTACTTTTGGTAGAAGTTTCCTGAAGACCTAATAACTTCTTTTTACTCAGTTTTAACCGGGAAGGTTTATTGCCAGGTTGTAGTTTGTATGTGACAGGAGAAAGTTTCTGTGGCCTAGTGAGACAGTTAGAAAGAACAACACTGGGGAAAAACATATAATGTGCTGCTTGCTGGCTGAGACTGGGCTTTTCCATTTTATGCTCTTGGAATTCTTCATATCTGATTTTAAGCTTGTTCAGTCCACTCTCATCGGTGGTGCTATCGAGAGAATGAGCCACACTTCTGCTCTCCCCTGCAGACGGCAGCAGGTCACAGGTCTCCGTTACTGAAGAGGGAAATATACTACTGAGAGATGTGCTGCTTCCCTTTTCATTTCCTTCAAAGGACAATTTATTTTTTGAATGATTTAAGTCAGCAAAGTTGAAAGAGTTTTTTCCCAATGTATTCTCACTAGTGTGACGGTTCACATGTATGAAAGAGGCATCCTTTTCAATCTTTCTCATGTTCGAGTACTTTCTACTTGGTACTTGTCTTGTAACAGATGGAATATCTTCTTCATAATCAAAAACACTACTTTCACAGGAAGATACCGGCAAAGACTTGTCTTTCTTACAAATCTCTTTATGAGAATTATCTGAATGAACAGTACTACTTAAAGAGCTGGAGTACTTCATGGAGTAAGTACTTTCCTTTGTAAAAGTGACTGAATTATCTCGACCTTTTTCTGTACTGTTTGGTTGTGAAAGGTCTTCAGTTAAATCATCTTTGTTTAAAACATGGGAAGAAAGGGCACTTGTGTGTTTACATGGAAAGGTAATCTTAGCAGAAGATGGAGGTTCTAATGTAGCAGCATCTTTGTGAAAGATGGAGGGTCTTACTGATAGCTTGCTTGTTGCAATCACAGAAGAGTGGGTTCTAGAATTTTCATTGTTTAATGGATTGTCTAAAATCAGAGAAAAAAAGAAATGTACTCATTCACAGTGTTAATTTCTTAAGGAAGAATTTATATTAAGGTTGTATGTCTAAAACAGTGACCTGACAAAAAGAAATTATATAATCTAAAGAATCGAGAGACCATACTAGTCAGTATTTTAAACATATATTCCTTTTACCAGAAAAATGTTATAGTAGCTTTAAGGAATATGGAAAAATATTACCATATTTAAGTTTTTTTTCATAAAATGCTTCCTCATGTTAGCATATTTCTTAGTTTTTTTGTGCTACTTTGATGATACAATAAAGTGAATAAAGTTTACAGAGTTTCAACCCAGCAACTCACAAATATCCTACCTTCTTTAGAATAAGCAATCACATAGCTATAATCACATACAGAAAAAAACACAATATATAGTCATTTAAATTGTAGTCACTTAAAGACAAATTAATCACTTAAACACAACACAAATATGTCACGAATAAAATACATTTTGAGTCACTAAATAACCAAATACAATAGGTTTGTTTTCTTACCACTATTTTCATCTGCAGTTCCATCTAACTGAGGTATAGAAAGATTGGCAAAAAGCAAACTATTATCAGTCCACTCCATTTCCTCTTCTGAGGATGAGTCATCTTCTTCAGTAGAACTTCTGTGGGCATTTCTGCACAGTGACCTAGAGGACATTACAACTCATTGGTGAGTATGGTCATTAGAAACCGGTGCATCTGGGTTGGAGAGGTGGCTTAGTGGTTAAACACACTGGGCTATAGGTCCAGTCCCAGCACTCACATGGTGGCTCACAACTGTCTGTATCTCCAGTTTCAGGGCATCTAATACTCTCTTCTGTTTCTGTAGGCAATACATGCATGTGATGTACAGATACATATGCAGACAAACACTCATACATACAATTAAAGAAAATAAGACCTTAAAGGAAAAAGGTGCATCTTAGATACAAATTTTCTGACTTGATTATGACAGTAAAAAACTTAAAGATACAAAAGTAGCATTTTAAAAAGAAATAGAGGTTTATTTTGCTTTATTAACTTGCACTGCTACAGGACCTGCAAAAAGTTACCATAACAGGATTTATAATCTCATTCATGTGACATAGAAGGCATCATCATTATTTTGACTTTTTCCTTTTTTTGGGGGGGGGGTTCAAGATAGGGTTTCCATGGCTCTTCGGAAACTCAATATGCAAACCAAACTGGCCTCAAACTCATAGAGATCCATCTGCCTCTGCCTCCTGAGTGCTGGGATTAAAGGTCTGAGCTGCCACTACCCAGCATGTAATTCTTCATTGTAGCCACAACATCCTGGATTATTAGAATGCTCCCAACTCTCTTAGTAGCTGACTGTTTGTTGATATCACAATCACATGAATGTTTTCGATTTCCATGCAGTATTCATGCTTTACCATCTGTCATATAAGGAATGGATGTGTGCCATTTTCTACATGCTAACCTTCAATATGTAAATGTGATCATGTCTCCCTTAGTTCCCTAATTGGACCTATTCAATGTTCTTTTAAAATGGCAGTTTGGTGGGCAGTGGTGGTGCACATGCCTTTAATCCCAGCACTTGGGAGGCAGAGGCAGGCAGATTTTTGAGTTCGAAGCCTTCCTGGTATACAGAGTGAGTTCCAGGACAGCCAGGGCTATACAAAGAAACCCTGTCTCGAAAAAACAAAAAAGAAAAAAACAAAAATCAAACAAACAAAAAATCAAAACCACAGTATTCACCAATCTTTCTAGTCTTCCTTTTCTTTCCATTTGTTTTCTGTCCTCTTAAACTGTGATGCACATGGCATAACATTTAATATACATTTAGCAAACTTCTTTCTGTGTTTCTATTATTCACTCTCTCTCTAATGCGGTTATGAAGTGCTGAGTGTCGGAGGTAGACTCCAACTACTCAAGCGCACAGACGCTGCTCAGCTAACCACACACCATCTGTGTGGCCAATCTTGGTTGCCAACTTGACTTGGAATCAACGGAAATGTAGATTTTCCTGGTCAGATTATTTGAACCCAATGGTGGCAGTCCAGATGTGGAAGAGAACTTGCTTTTTGCCTGCTTGCCCTCAATGTTTCTGGCATGTCCATCCATCCCATTGTTGGGGCACTCCTTCACCAATACTAGAAATGATGTCTTTGGAATGCCAATGTAGAGTGTCCAGGAAGCCTCCTGGCTTTCAACAACCTAATAGGGCTGCTGAGACATCAACCTCATAGACTGAGTGACTACCAGTTTCTCCATTGTAAGACTTAATTAAATCCTGTAAACTAATCTAATGGGTTTCTCCCCCCAAAAAATATATTATACGTTACAGATACTCATTATAAACATAAACATACATCCCTGCTATCATTTCTACTCCCCAAGAGAACCCTGGCTAATACATCAATCACTCTTTTCTTTTTTTTGAGACACGGGGTCTTATTTGGTAGCTCTATCTGGCCAGGAACTTACTGTGTAGACCAGGATATTGAGACCCATTTACCTTTGCCACATGAGTGCAGGGATTAAATGCGTGCACCATCATACCTGGTTCTTACTGGCTGATCTTAAACCAGAATATCAGGCTGGGTGGTGGTGGCGCACGCCTGTAATCCCAGCACTTGGGAGGCAGAGGCAGGTGGATTTCTGAGTTCAAGGCCAGCCTGGTCTACAGAGTGAGTTCCAGGACAGCCAGAGCTACCTGTCTCGAAAAAAACCAAACCAAACCAAAACAAACAAAACAAACAAACAAACAAAAAAAAAACGAAAAACAAACAAAAAAAGCCCCTCAGAATATCAGTGCTTGCTTCAGAGACTTTGAGATGCTTCTCACTTTGTAGCCTTGGCTGGTACTACAGGCATGCATCACCTGACCAGCTATTTGCCTCTGTTTACTGTGTAATTAACTCGGGCTAATCAGCTATGAGAGTGACTGATTTTTAAGTGAACTCTGCACAGGGCTACTTAGCGCCATTAACAGTCACTCTCAGGAATTACTCTGCGTTCTGTGGTAAGGAGGGACTTCAGTTTTACCCATTTGTCTTTACACGCATCAGTACTTTATATAAAACACATGGTTTCTAGGTTTGTTTGTTTTCAAATGTAGCAGAACATGATATTTCTTGGAATATTAAATATATGCTACATGAAAAAAGTCATTATTAAAGGGGATTTTGAAAGTCAATTTAGTTCACAGGGCATTTACAGTATGAATAATAACAGTAACTTTACTAAGGTGTTAGAGTAGCTGAAATAACTTTTAAGAGCAATCACCTCTTTTTGGCACAATGTTCTTCGATATCACTGTCCCATCTCTGGGACATCACCACGCTGAGCTCCATCTCCTCCTTCTCAATCTGCGGTGCATTCTCTTCATCATCACTATTTTGGGGGTTCTGAGAGTCTCCAAATGACTGACATGGTAATGGCATCCTATTCTTTTCTCCTTGGTATCCATCACTTTCCAAACCAGCAAGAAGACGGACCAGCGACTCATCAGGACTACCGCCCACTGTAAAACAAGCACATCAATCACTAAAAACAGCGTACGGTTTCTAACTGTTCCAGCAGTTGAGAGCAATCCCGAGACGGTGCAATGGACACCGACGCATACTCAAGGAGCACAATAGGTGCGAGGCTCAGGTGGTAATGCTGGAGCTCTTTTCAAAGTCAGGCCTTCAGTCATCTGAACGACAAGAATTTAGTGACTTTATTTATTTAAAACAAGATTTTCAGATTCCATCTCTCATCTATTATGAGAGATCTTCTGAGGCAGGATTCAGGGGCAGGTGCTTTTAAAGAATTTTCCAGGCTTACTTAGGTATAAAGAGCACTAAAGAAAATATGGCCGTAAGTGTTCAAAATGAGGTATATTCAAAGCAATGATAACTATTTATGTATAAGAAATATACATGTAAACATCTTATCTTTTTACTTCAGGATACACACAGGATAGTCGAATAAAAATCTAGTTGAGATATGTAAGACTGCTTTTAAACAGGTAATAGTTGGATTTTTATGAAACTATATTATAAATGCTAAGATCCTTGAAGTTACAAAGTCACATTGTATCAAGTATTGACAAGGCTGTGATAAAGCTGGACTCTCAGTTTACTACTGCTCAGGTTGTCAAATGTCCTTGATTTCCAGCATAAATCTAAAATCCCTATAATCTTCAAAGTATCTTTTAATATGCTAAATATGACAGGATGGTGTTGACAACCAGAAAGAGGCAAGATTAGAGTTGACTCTCGGTCCTGTCCTCCAAGCTGCAGGGTAGTCAGAGTAACTAACTGATGGTTCACTTACTCACACCGGTCAGTCAGCCATGCCCACATAATGAAGCATTCACAGACCACAAAGACTGCACATTTTCTTTCATCTGTGGTTCCCAGATTTTATACAGACACATCAAATCTAAAATCAATCTCTCTCCCTCTCCCTGCATTTGCACCCCTCCCCCACATATAATTTCAAAGTAGAAGAAAAACTGTTTAAACCAGTGGCTCTCAACCTTCCTAATGCTGCAACCCTTTTATACAGTTCCTCATGTTGTGACCTCAACCTTTTTGCTGCTTCATAGCTGTAATTTTGCTACCATTATGAATTATAATGTAACTATCTGTGTTTTCTAATGGTTTTAGGTGATCCCTGTAAGAGTGTTCATGACCCACAGGAGGGAAGGTGAGGTGAGAAAAAGGGATTACCAAGAATGAGGAGGATATATTCAGTGTACAATATAAACATTTCAGAAAGTTTAAATAAACAACAGCACAAACACCACCACCACCACACACACACACACACACACACACACACACACACACACACGGAGAGGTATATTCCGGGAGGCTGGCTCAGACGAATAGGACACAGGAGCTCTGTGTCTTCTCCTATCCCTTGACTTACTCATTGATTCTGGCTGTAATTGATAACCTTTGTAAGAGCCTTTAACTAATTCAGTAATAAGTCAGCTTGCCCTAGTTTGGTGATCTTCTCAATCAAATTTATTGAGCCTGGGGAAGGGGTATGAGAGCCCTCACCTGTGAAATCTGATATAGTCTCCAGGTTGATGAGGGTTAGAACTGAATTGGATTAGAGAACATCAAGGAAATATCCATTCTAAAGCTCACTGCTTGCTTGGTATGTGGGAAAATGCCTGGACATCCAGTCACAGACATGTTCTGTGTTGACTGTTACGGTGAGGAATATAGGAGAAACTGAGTTTATTTTCCCTATATCCACACTACATAACCCATTAATTCCACTACCACATGTATATGCAAGAAAACTGAAAGTATTTGGATGGTTTTACACTGTTTACTTCTACTATTTGAGTCAGCATATGACCTGATGGTTTCATTCAGTCATTTCGACAGATTCATACCCCTTCCCTATGTTTCTGTCACCTTTTCTTCCCCTTTTACCTTCCTCTTGGTGAGTCCCCAAATCAAATGGCACACCTGATTTCATGCCATTCACATTTTTTCCTCTTTTACGTGTTTGTGTGTGGTATGGGTACAAATATGTGTGCAGGCGTCTGTTCATGTGCAAGCAGGACTAAGGCTAATGTTGGGAATCTCCATTTCTTTTCCACATTAGCTTTTGTGAACGCTACCTTCCCAATGAAGTTATTAATATAATGGGATTAATACCAAGAATATATAAAGAATTCAAGTATATGATATAAACACTGCAAAGGAGAAATGAAGCGGCAGCACAACCCTGCTGATACCAAGCACACTGAGAAGCAAAATGTGTAACTGGTTTACGGCTCACGTGCAGGAGTGGGTAAAACCACACCTGGAGAACCCTGCCATGCACTGTGATCTTCAGAACTCATGGCATACAGGTAAACTTCCTCAGACTACAGAAGCACCCACAATTATTACTATTACTGTGCTTCATTTTGATACTATTTTAAAATGAGTGAGTCTGGTTGCTGGGGAGTGGACTCAGGAGTTAATGTGCACTTACTCTGCAAGTGTGAGGACCAGGGTTTAGATCTCCAGGAACCCTGCTAAACACTGGAGGGCAGAACAGCCCACCTGCAGCTCCTGCCCTAGAGGTGGAGGAGGGGACTTGACTCCACAGGAGGCTGGCTACCGAGGTGAGCCATGGGTTCGACAGGCTGAAGAACCATTAAGGATGTTTCTAACATTGTTCTGAGGCCTCCAGATGCATGTACACACCCTGCTTATCCTTACACATGTTAAAACATGGACAACTGTATGCATACTACACACAGAGAAAACAGAAAAAGAAATCTGTTTGACCCCTAAAGCAACATGCTTTCGCCCAATATAATAGTTCAAGAAAAAAATGTTCTTTCAGAGCTGTTTATTTTTTTAAAGGAAAAACAAGGAGAAATCAGAACTACTTGATGTAATGTGACACACAATTTTTATACTCAGCATCTACTAAATGTGAAATGTTCACTTCTTCAAATCAAAGGAAGAAAAAACCAAAAACCAGAAACTTACTTTGATTAAAACATGAAGCCGGGTGGAGGTGGAGGTGGTGGTGGTGCACGCCTTTAATCCCAGCACTTGAGAGGCAGAGGCAGGCGGATTTCTGAGTTCGAGGCCAGCCTGGTCTACAGAGTGATTTCCAGACAGAGAAACCCTGTCTTGAAAAACCAACCAACCAATCCAAACCAAACCAAACCAAACAGAAACATGAAACATTAAGGTAGTGTTGATACTTACTGAAAACTGGCGTCTCACTCAGTCTTTGAGTCAAAGGCTGAAAAGTCTGACTATTTTCTATGAGGTTCAAAATTGCTTCTTCATTAATAAGTGCTTCTTCTACTTTATGTTTAGCATTACCTTAAGATGACAAAGAAGACAAGAGCATTAAGGCCATGCCACGGTTCTAAAACCTATCAGTTTACACAGTATTGAATTTGTATAAATTATAGAATAGTACAGTGTAAATCTCTTAAAATTTTGAAATATTACTGAAATATAGTAAATAAAAATGCAACACAAAAGTAATAAAAAATCCCAAATATCACCACCGATCACTTGTATTTTAAAAAGGTAAAATTAAAAGAGCAAGCTGCACATTGTAACACACATCTTTAATCCCCCAGAGGGAGGCACACGTATGCAGGCAGAGCTCCTTGAGTTCGGTGTGCTCCAGTCTAGCTAGACCTATACAGTGAGGCCTTCTCAACAACAGAAACAAACACAAGGCAAAACAACATGAATTTATAGATCACCAAATACCTATAACTCTTCTGCATTTTTATTATACACATATAGTTATAGTATTCTGATAAAAACCAGTACTGAGACATACAATATGTATGTGTTTCTGTTCTTGCTGTGTTTTCTGATAAGATCTCCTGTAGTCCCATCTGGCCCCTAACTTGTCATGATCTTAACTCTCGATAAGTCTGTTTCCATTCCTAAGTGCTGTGAATATATGCAGGTATGACCACTCTCAGACCTTGAACAATAAAGGTTTTTATTCCCCATGGTTCAAAAACAAGTAAATTCCTTTTTACATTAATTGTATATTTTTCAAAAGCTTCCCATTTGTTACCTAAAAATAGTTTCTTTCAACATGTAATAGAGGGTCTAATGCCCAGAAAGAATCAATAATTGAGAACCAAGACAAAATGAACCCCATATTAGAATCTAGTAAGGGAGAGAATGAGGATTAAAAAACGTATATTAAAGGGGGGAAGGGGAGGAGAGGAAGACTCGGAGGGGGAGGGGGAGGGGGAGGGGGAAGACTGACTACACATATGAAATCAGCAGCTAACTGCAAATATTACAGCTAACTGGAAAAATAGTTTTGCTTAGACATTTAAACAGACTTGACACTTAGATGCTTTTGAGTTTTTAGAGTTAAATAGGAAAAATATTTTTACATAAAATATACTACAAAATAGCAGATCTAAGACAGAGTATTTAATCAAAACAAACAAACAAACAAATCAAAACCCAGAAAACAGCTTTCTAAAATAAGCATTTGGTTAAAAATAAATCCTAGTAGTTATGGGGAAAGCATAAATACACAGTACAGTAAGAATGAAAGAAAGAGGAGTGTTACAGGTAAAATGTTAAATAAAACTATCCATGGTTAAACAAACCATGGAAAACTCAGGTTAAGTGGATAATATCTTAGGGGAAAATGACATTAAAACAGGTTCAAAGCAGAAGAGAAGAAGTCAGAGCAGAGTTAAGCAGCTGCCTCACCAGGAATGCCCTCACGAAATGGCAGCATCTGGACAGATTGCAACCACGCAACTTGTTTAACGAGGAACGTATGGCTCTTTTCACTGACACATTAAAATTCTAAGAAAACTATTAGAAAAATAAATTGATGTTCAAAAACCATAACTCACCATATTAATAGAGTGTAAAATAAAGACTGATTTCAATAAATTCAGAAGACTATTTAGTAAATCTCAATTTTAATATTCATCTTATATTAAGTGGCTACAACTTCTAGCAAAATAAGAATAACAAACTCGACTAACCTGATTAAAGTACATTTACTATGACCCTCTGCAAACTTCAATCTTAGTCAATTTTTTAAAAACATCTCCATACCTGCAATGGCAGCATTGAGAAGACAAGAGCAGAAAGACCACCCCAATTCCAGACCAGCCTGTTCTACATAGAACGTGCTAGGCTAGCCTAGGCGGAAAACGAAAATTAAAAAAACACAAACATCAAAAAACAAAAATCAAAAAAGGAGGAAGAAGAAGAGGTAGAAGAAAAGGCGGAAAATGAGGAAGAGGAAGAGGAGGAGGAGGAGGAGGAGGAGGAGGAGGAGGAGGAAGAGACAAGAAAAGAAAAAGAAAAAAAGCTTAGGTTTGAAGACCCTGATCATCAACATTTTTACTGTGCATCATTCTTGATGTTGTGGCAGACCAGTAAGATATGAGGGAAAGGGGCTATGAGAGATGGTTCAGCACTTAAAAGAACTGGCTACTCTTTTTTTTTTTTTTTTTTAAGATTTATTTATATTTTATATGAGTACACTGTAGCTGTCTTCAGACACACCAGAAGAGGCCATCAGATCCCATTACAGATGGTTGTGAGCCACCATGTGTTTGCTGGGAATTAAACTCAGGATCTTCAGAAGAGCAGTTGGTGCTCTCACCCACCCAGTCATTTCCTCAAACCCCACAACTCTTTCAGAAGATTACTTGTGCTTTACCGGAGGAGTGGATGCTGCTTAGCTTGCTTAAGTGGCTTAAAAATCATCTGTGATTAATAAGGGGTCAGCATCACTGGGATGAGTCTTCTGGGAAGTGTTTTCTTAGGTCAGCACATAGAAGTTGTAGTGGTGGTGGGGAAAGACTGCATACCAAGCTGGCACCTAAAAGTTCTCTCTCCTGGTACTGGTTTTGAAGTCTTAAGCATCCTTTTAATGGTAATATGCATATGTCAGATGCAAGACTGAAGAGAGAAGCTGAGGCCTAGCACCATGTGGTAGATGTGGAATCCCTGGAGAGGCCAAGAGTGGTCACTGATGATGATCATGCAGTGGAGGTCCAGCATGCCAGAAATGCCAGGTGTGAAGTGGAGCCCACACAAGTCTCTGAGACATGTCCCACATGCCAGGGATGGCAGAGAAGAAGTGGAACTATCCAACCCTTCGGAATCCAGGAGGTCACGAAGGGGTCGCAGGTGTTGGGCACTGGGCTTTATACATTATTGGATTTGGTTTTGATTTGACTGTTAACTATGCCATGGTTTTTCCCTCTTTGTATACAAAGCTTTATAGAGTTCTGTTGTTCTCATAGGTGACCCCAGCTAAGACCCTGTGGTGACTAGAATGAGATGGTCCCCATCATCTTGGGCATTTGAATACTTTGTCCAGAGTTGGTGGATCTCTTTTGGGAAATGTGATGTGTTAAATGAGAATGGCTCCAGTGGGCTCCTGTGTTTGGATATTTGGTCCTCAGTTAGCTTGGGCAGAATTACGGGTTGCTGGAAGAGGTGTGTCACTGGGGGCGGGCTTTGAGGGTCCTCTCCCTCTCCCTCTGTGCCTCATTCTTGTGAATCAGGATGTAAACTTTACCTGCTAATGGGCTCCAGGCCTGGTGCTGCCATGCCCCCTGCCATGCTGGCTATAGGCCCCCTCTTTGTAAGTCCCAATAAACTGTTTCATCTACAAGCTGCCTTGGTTGTGGCATGTTAGCAAAGCAAGAGAAAAATGACTACAACAGAAGGCTTGGAAGGCAGAGCCTGGTTGGAGAAAGTGTGACACGTGAGGGCGAACTTTGAGGTCTCAAAGTCCTCGTCATTCTTGGCTCTCTCTCTGGTTCCTTCTTGCTTACGGTTTAAGAAGTGATTCTCCACTCATCTGCCTGCTGCTACACTGTCCTGCCATGACCATGATGGTCTTCTATCCCTCTGGAACTGCAAGCCCGAACACTTTCTTCTCCAAGTTGCTTTGGTCATGGAGTTTTATAATGGCAATAGAGAAAAGGTATACAGACAACTCAGGATTTTTAAAGAGAATTTGAACTTTTAAATTGTTGGAATTTTTTAAGACTCTGGGGCTTTTAAAAGTTAGACTATTTTAAATTATGATAATATATTGTACATAAACCCAAAAGAAAATGCTATGGCTTAAAGTGGTAGGTTTATGTGTCTAGTTCAAAGGGTTGTTAATCTCCTAGTGAGTTTCAACTGTCAATACAATTTCCAGTCATCTGAGGGCATATCAACTGGTAACTGCCTAGATCAAACTGGCCCAGGGCATGTCTGAGGAACACTTTCTCCATCGCTCGTTGCTGTAGGATGGGCAGTGCCACCGGCGGGAAGGTGGTCTTCTGCTACATAGAAATGGCAGCTGGGGAAGCCAGAGGAAGTCAGCCAGTTAGCAGCTCTCCTCCTCCATGCTTCTTAACTCTACTCCTGCTCAGGGACCTGCCCTTACTGTCCTCAGTGATGGACTCTTACCCGGAAACGAGAGCGAAGTAAACCCGTCCTCTTGAGTTGCTTTTGGTCAGAGTATTTATGGCCGCAGCATAAACAAAGTAGAACATATACCTAAGCCTTAGGATAACTACGTTAGGAAACTTTCCTAACATCAGGATAGAGAAGGATTCATACACCAAGTACAAAACCTAAACCATTAGAAGACGTAGGTAAATGTGACATTAAAATTGAAGACTAAATGCAAATACTAATGAAAAATACTAAAGAAGCAAGAAACATAAGGAAGAAATAAGATGGATAAAATAAGCTTAAAAAATGGGAGCTGTCTACAGAAAAAGCTTTGATAGGGAGAAATAAAAAGTCTTTTATCTACAAAATATCAGGAAGTCTTATCTAGGAGCCCATGAGAGATGGTTCTCCCATTCTGTCCTTAACCCTCTTGCAGAGTTCACTCCCAAGCAACAACATCAGGAGGTTCACAACAACCTAGTCACTTCAGCTTGAGGGGGTGTGGTTCCCTATTCTGGTCACTGCAGACACCTGTACATTCATTCATTCATTCATTCATTCATTCATCCTCTCTCTCTCTCTCTCTCTCTCTCTCTCTCTCTCTCACACACACACACACACACACACACACACACACACAAACTAATGGGAAATGGTCTTTAATTGCGTCAACTTCCTGATAGAGAATGAAGTTTAAAATAAGAAAATGTCACTTCAAAAAACCACAGTAGCATAAATTCTTTGTATTTCATTTCAATCTATTATTCAGCACCTTAAATGTGATCAAGGGTCCTCCTCCTGCCTAAGCACACCACATCTGAAACAAGGAGACTACTCAACAGAACCTTCACTAAACTCTTACCAACCAACCGTGCACAAGTATAGCTTCTGCGTGCATCCGTTCAGCCAACTATCACTTGTGTTTGTAGAGAAAACTTTGCACAAAGCCACTAAGAGGGAAGACATAGCCCTGGGCAAAAGTGAAAAAGAGATCTAATACTTGTAGAGAGACCAGTAAGTATTAAAGTAAAACAGTCAGCAGCTAAAAGGAATAATCAATGATAAATTTTAAAGTGAAGATGTTGACATAAAAAGATGATAATCACTACTAGTAATGAGGGAAAGAAAAATTAAGCCTCAGTAAGACAGCATTTCGTCTACTCTAGGAGACAATATCGAGTGTTAAGTGAGAACACTAAGTCACCCAATGCCTTACACAATGCAGACAGTAACATAAACAAAGCGCCCACTATGGAAACAACTTGGCATTTCATTAAAAACCAAACACAAATTTACCACACTACAAATTTCCACACTCTGGTGTCTATTAAAAAGAAATGAAAACATACTTAGTTATGCATTACTTTATAGTAAAGCTTACTTTGCAATTGGTTTATTTGCTATTTTTAATATTTTGAAATTTTTCATATCACATTAATTTTACATTTCATATTTTATTTATACGAACATTATTTTTAATCAGTCAAAAGCGAAAGCAACTCAAACATCTACCAACTGATAAATGGATTAACAAATATAACGACTGATAATAAAAAGGGATGAAATATTGATAATTATCACAGCATAAACTCTGAAAGTGTTTGTTAAGTGACAGAAGAAAAAACCCATACTGTATGCTTTCATTTATACGACGTATCTAGGAATGTAGACAGACAACAGTCTACGAAAATGGTTGCTTGGTGGCTGGAGCTAGGAACGGCCATGGCTGCCAATAAGGGTGCCTGTGGGCTGATGGGTATTTTCTAAAATAGATTACAGAGTAATTATGTACATAAAATGAGTGAATTTGTGCTACTCAAATTATTTCTCAATAAGCTGTTTAAAAATACATTTTTGAATGTAAACGCTAGTTACTTAATTATGCCAATAGTGACATCATTTGTATAAAATTTGAAACATTAAGCAACACTACATACTGTGGACATACGTATATAAAAAAATCACAAAATTTCACATCATAACAGTTTATAGAAATTTTACTATAGTGTTTAGAGATTTAGAAAGGGTCAAAGAACAGAAAGAATTTTTGCTACATCCATATTTACTTCTGAGGAGAAAAAAAAAAAAACAAGGAAACAGCCAAATATTAACCTAAGTGTCCAATATGTTTGTTTTAGTATTTTTTGTTTAATCGATCAGATAATCAGATAATCTCACCTTTGCTCAGATCTGTGTCTTTGTGGACTTCAATCATATTGGCTGGTGAACACGGAAGCATTTCAGGAGAAAGAACCTCGGAGTGCAGTGTTAATTCAGCAGAGAACTCTTGGGATCCATCGCTGTAGCCCACAGATCCGGATAAGGTCCTGCTTCAATTAAAACATAACGTTTATAACAAACCCCTTAACAAAGCAGTAAACTCAGCTCTGAGACTTCTAATAAATAACCACTTACACTGAGAAATCATTCTGTTTGAGAATTTCTTGAAGTCTCTTCTGAAATTTTTTTTCACTTTCTGTTGCTGGCACAAATCTGTAATCTTTAAATTTAAACAGTACATTAGGTAGCAAGCAGATGAGACACTTTTCCTCTCTCCTTAAAGGAGCTTTGAAAATCACAGCCGTTTGTCTTCCTCCTCATTCCTACCCCACCACCTAATGCAGCCCTGTTATAGAAATGCAATGAAATTAAGAACTTATCACCACTTCAAGTTCTATAATCATAACCTACAACAAAACAGAAGAACACCAACAAAACTATTGCTCTCTATTCATAAATAATGTACCCTGAAATCAGAAATTTCCTCTTTTGTAAAATATATTTGTATTTTAAAGGGCATAGAAAGAAACACATTTTACCAATACATTTTGGGTACTCTAGATATTACAGCATAATTTAAATTTCTGATTGGACTTCAGTAGAGACTTATCACAACATTTTTTTTTTCTGAGCTGTCCTTTACACTTTTAGTTTTATCTTTAAAACTTGCTGTATCCATGGTGTGAGCCCTCGAATTCTTTCAGAGTACACAACATTTAATGATGAAGGAACATTTTCCTGCTGCACATGTTGATCAAGGTGAGAGTTTTTAATGACAGTTTCAGGGAAGAGTGAGGACAGTGTTTCATGGCCAACATTTTCAAAGCAGAACAAATAAAGGTGTTTCTGAGTGGGGGCCCCTGGCTTTTAGTGCCTTGCGTGGAGAAAGAACACAGAAACACACACCAATGATGGAGAGGGAACAGCTAGCTGTTGTGTCAAGAAGGCAGGTCACACAAGAAACGGGAGCACAGAGACGGAGGGATGACTATAGGACACTGATATTTTGGAGGTAATTATAAAGATGTACTGGCTGTATAGCTATGACCACAGGAGGTTTACATAGAAAACTTAGTGGTAATATAAGACACAACATCTAGTGTAGAGGGCAAACTCAATGACTCTTTTCCCATTGCAAGCATTTACTTCGCTCTTGAGAGTCACTAGGCTTTTACCTTGTGATTCAGGCTGGCTAATTTGAGAGCTTTCACTCCTGTCTCTTCTTCGCTGTTTCTCATCTTCCCATATGGCCTGCAGCCCAGGGTTGCCACCAATCTGAGCTGCAATCACAACAATACTACAAGGGTCAAAGTGAAAAATTCTTCTCTATAAAGTGTTTAAGCTTTAATAAGTATGTGGTGGGGGTAGTCTGCTGCGTATCCCAGGCTGTCCTGGAACTCATTATGTTACCCAGGCTGGCCTGGGACCCCACAGAGATCTGCCTGACTCTGTTTTCTCAGTGCTGGGATTAAAGGCATCATGATATTAGTTTTTAAGAAAAACATGGTGTGTGTTATAATGAACTAATTATCTCAATTCCATGTTCATCTTGGTGCTTCCTTTTTTATTTTTCTATTTTGACTGAAAAAAACAAAACAAAACAAAACAAAAAACCCACACACACACCAAGTAAGTAAAATTCAAACACTGATGAGAGATGACTTCTCTCCACGGCATATAACCTGCAGATAAAACAATTAAAAGGCAGAGTATGTAAAATTATTTTATACTGGCTAATTTTACTTAGTGCCACCTATTTCTCTTTCCTATTTAGGTAAACATAGTAATGTAAATGGAAATATAAATAACTATCTATTGTGATTAAATATGAAACGTTCTCTGAAGAGTGACTTGCTGACGGCTGTATGGAAGAAGTGACAGGACTGACTTGGTGGCTGTAGAGCTGAGGGGGGAGGGGGAGGGGTGCTGCAGCAGGCATCATGTCCCGGTCCTGGCTGTCTATCAGCTTCCACCAGGAGGCAGGCGATGCTGCTCACCACGCCCTTCTGCCATGACATCCTGTCTTACCAGGGGACTGGACATGATGGAGCCAGACAACCCGGGACTGAAACCCCTGAAACTCAACAACCCAAAGAAGTCTCTCTTTAAGACGGTTTCCCCAGGTATTTTTGTCAATGCAACAGAGGCGGCCAACACACCTCCCATTGAAAACAGAGCAAACTTCAAGATATCTTGCCTTCTTTTTTTGTATCTTACTTCTCTAGCAATGCCTCTGTTTTGCTTTCTCATTACATTTTATGAGTAAAAATGCATATTAAGAATAATCATGTGCATACCCTCAATGTCCAGCCTATTTAAGATGTCAGCAGCTACAGCATCCACTTCTAATTCACATGTACTCAGAGCTTCAACACCTTCCAACAATAAAGAACTGTAGAGAAAGAATATCAATAAGTACAGTAATTAGCACAAACTTCCCAAGTTGTTGTTGTTGTTGTTGTTGTTGTTGTTGTTGGGGTCTGAGATTTTTTTCTTATGCAGGAAATTCATGCTTCGGTAGTAATGAGAAAACCTGAGAATATTAAGGGAATTAATGGTTATTCATGATACTACGTGTATGAAATTACAACGGAACAAGAAAAATTACATTAATAACTTAGGGATATCATTTAAAATTGATACCACTTACTAATCATATATTCAGAATCATATTTTATATACGAGGAATATTTAATATTTAGCATGTGGATCTGGCTAAAACATGGTTAAGACAACACAAGAACTCACTAAAATTCATGGATATTTAAAATAAGCTACCTACGGCCATTTTCCCCTGCATGCATACATGGTTTTTAGATAAGGGGAGGTGAGCATAGTGACAGGTAGGCAAGTGACATCCCCTCTTCTCGTCCCCAGCCACTGCTGAGCTGGAGGCACTGACTTTCTGCCCACTTCTGAAGGGAGGACCACAGGAGCAGTGAGCTCCAGCTGGCACAGGTGACAACCGCTCCTGAGGAGCACTACAGACAGTTCTCATGGACACATTTTGACCTGAAAACACTGCTTGTTCCTGCAGAGCCACTGAAAGGAAACAGAGGAAGTCACCATGGGACTGTCCACTCCTCCCAGAATGCATAGAGACCTGGGGCAGATCTGAGATTTCCTGTTGCAAACTTTTTATCTCATGCCTGGGAGAGATTAAATAAAAATGAAAGATCAGAAACTTTGCTTGTAACAGGGGATGCAGGTTTTAGTAATGTTTTATTGTAAATTTTTAAGGTTTTAAAGAGAACATTCAGAAATTTTGATTTTCTCTAGCCTTTTCCTGAAGAGAATTTGGTGGATATTAGACACTAAGTTGTCATGGCTGGTGGCATACAGCTTAACAGAAGAAAGCCTGCTGGGATGCCTGAGGTTGGCTCTCATCTTCTCCAGTACCCTCAGGACCATAAGAGAACAAAGAAGTTAATTTGTAAAATCACAGCAGGGCCCTGGTGGTGCATGCCTTTAATCCCAGCACTAGGGAGGCAGAGGCAGGCAGATATCTGAGTTTGAGGCCAGCCTGGGCTACAGAGTGAGTTCCAGGCCATCCAGGGCAACACAGAGAAACCTTGTCTCAAACAAAACAAAACAAAAACAAATTGTTAAATCACGGACACACACAAAAATCTTTGTGTCGTTTCTAAACATAGTAAGCCAAGCTATCACAAAATGTCCCTTTACCTTTTAGAAAGAATAATTCCCCAAGTAGGCTGGCCTCCCTGTGCACATAAGTGAACCAAATCCACGCTGTCAGGAACCAAGTGCTAGGTACAAGAGGTCAGAGTTAACAGCTTCCTTCTTACACCCTGTGAGACGTGGAAGCGTTATATTGACAAGTATAGGAGTTATGACAAAAAAAAAAAAAAAATCACTAAGAGTGATACTTTAAGGGAAAAGACTTAGAAACACTGAAAAATTATAACCTCACATAGGTAACAATTTGTTTCTTTTTGAGACAGAGTCTCTCTACATGGCTCTGGATATCTTGGAATTTATGGTGCAGACCAGGTGGACCTCAGATTCACAGGGATCTGCTGTCTCTGCTTCCAAGGGTTGGTGTTAAATGTATACCACCATGTCTTATGGTTGGTTTATGATAGCGTCTAGCTAAACATATAGCCCAGGCTGGCCTGAGACATGCATGGGATTATAGTATGCATCACCATACCTACTCTGGAAATCAGTCTGGCGGTTCCTCAGAAAACTGGGCACGACACTTCTGGAGTACACTGTTATACCACTCCTGGGCATATACCCAGAGAATTTCCCGGCATGCAATAAGGACACATGTTCCACTATGTTCATAGCAGCCTTATTTATAATAGCCAGAAGCTGGAAAGAACCCAAATGGAGGAATGGATACAGAAAATGTGGTATATTTACACAATGGAATACTACTCAGCAATTAAAAACAATGAATTCATGAAATTCTTAGGCAAATGGTTGGAACTGGAAAATATCCTAAGTGAGGTAACCCAATCACAAAAGAATACACACGGAATGCAATCACTGATAAGTGGATATTAATTAGCCCAGAAGCTCTGAATACTCAAGACACAATTAACACATCAAATGATTCCCAAGAAGAAGGAAGGAGAGGGCCCTGGCCCTGGAAAGGCTTGATCTAGCATTGTAGGGGATTACCAGGACAGAGAAATGGGAGGGGGGTGATTGGGGAATGGGCTGAGGGAAGAGGACTTATGGGATTTATGGGGAGGGGGGAACTGGGAAAGGCATTTGGAATGTAAACAAAGAATATAGACAATAAAAAAAATTAAAAAAAAGAAAACATGAATTTGAAACTAGTTTTTGTCTTTATTACAAAACTATTTCAGAAATTCCATACAGTACTTCAAGAGGGGAAAATCTTTTAAAAATAAATTATTTTCAGTAGAAATAATGATAAAGTTTTGGGTCATTACATAAATGCAGAAAATTCATTTTGGTTATTAAAATTAGATAAAATTACAATGGAAATTACAGGATTTTTCCTAAGTATTCTCTAAAACTGAATATAAGAGATCAATTAATTAGAATCACAGCAGACAGAATTTAAACACTTAAACTCTAAAAATACCTACAGGCTGGTTCAGCTTGTTTTACAAGTATGGCAGCCGGAGTTCAATCTCTGAAGCCACACCCATGCAATAGGAGGAGAAATTCACTCCTTAAGATGTCCTCTGATGTTTTTAGCTCCTTTGTCAAATAGCAAGTGACCGTAGGTGTGTGGGTTCATTTCTGGGTCTTCAATGTTATTCTATTGATCTTCCTGCCTGTCCTCCATACCAATACCAAACAGTTTTTATCACTATTGCTCTGTAGTAGAGTTTGAGGTCAGGGATGGTGCTTCCCCCAGGAGATCTTTTGTTGTGGAGAATAGTTTTTGATATTCAGAGTATTTTATTATTCCAAATGAATTTGAAGATTGCTCTTTCTAGCTCTCTGAAGAATTGACTTGAAATTTTGATGGGGATTGCATTGAATCTGTAGATTGCTTTCAGCAAGATAGCCATTTTACTATATTGATCCTGCCAATCCAGGAGCATGGGAGATCTTTCCATCTTCTGAGATCTTCTACGGTTTCTTTCTTCAGAGGCTTGAAGTTCTTGTCATGCAGATTTTTCACTTGCTTAGAGTCACACCAAGATATATATTATTTCTAACTATTGTGAAGGGTATCCTTTCCCCAATTTCTTTCTCAGCATGTTTACCCTTTGAGTAGAGGAAGGCTACTGATTTGTTTAATTTTTTATCCAGCTACTTTGCTAAAGTTGTTTATCAGCTTTAGGAGTTCTCTGGTAGAATTTTTGTGGTCACTTAAGTATACGAACATATCATCTGCAAATAGTGATATTTTGAGTTCTTCCTTTCTAATTTGTATACCTTTGACCTCCTTTTGTTGTCTAATTGCTCTGGCTAGAACTTCCAGTACTATATTGGATATGGAGAGAGTGGGCAGCTTTGTCTGGTCCCCGATTTTAGTGGGATTGCTTCAAGTTTCTCTCCATTTAGTTTGACGTTGGCTACTGGTTTACAGTATATTGCTTTCACTATGTTTAGTTTGGGGTCTTGAATTCCTGATCTAAGACTTTTATCATGAAGGGATGCTGAATTTTGTCAAAAGCTTTTTCAGCATCTAATGAAATGACCATGTGGTTTTTTCTTTGTTTATGTAGTAGATTACATTATGGATTTCTGTATATTGAACCATCCCTGAATCCCTGGGATGAAGCCTACTTGAACGTGGTGAATTATCGTTTTGATGCATTCTTGGATTCAGTTGGCCAGAATTTTGTTGAGTATGTTTGCATCAATGTTCATAGGGAAATTGTTCTGAAGTTCTCTTTCCTTGTTTGGTCTTTGTTTGCTTTAGGTATAAGCATTATTGTGGCTTCATAGAATGAATTGGGTAGTGTTCCTTGAGTTTCTATTTTGTGGAATAGTTTGGAGAGTATTGGAATTAGCTCTTCTTCGAAGATCTGATAGAATTCCCCACTAAACCCATCTGGTTCTAGGCTGCTTTTTGTTGGGAGAATATTAACAACTGCTTCTATTTCCTCAGGACTTATGGGACTATTTAGACGGTTTATCTGATCCTGTTTTAATGTTGGTACCTGATGTATCTAGAAAATTGTCCATTTTGTCCAGATTTTCCAGTTTTGTTGAGTATAAGCTCTTGTAGTAGGATCTGATGATTTTTTGAATTTCCACAATTTCTGTTATGTCTGTCTCCCTTTTCATTTCTGATTTTATTAATTTGGGTAGTACCTCTGTGCCCTCTGGTTAGTCTGGCTAAGGGTTTATCTATCTTGTTGATTTTCTCAAAGAACCAGCTCCAGGTTTTGTTGATTCTTTGTATAGTTCTTTTTGTTTCTATTTGATTGATTTCGGCCCTGAGTTTGATTATTTCCTGCTGTCTACTCCTCTTGGGTGTATTTGCTTTTTTTGTTCTGGAGCTTTCAGGTGTGCTGTCAAGCTGCTAGTGTAAGCTCTCTCCAGTTTCTTTTTGGAGGCACTTAGAGCTATGAGCTTTCCTCTTAGCACTGCTTTCATTGTGCCCCATAAGTGTTGGTATGATGTGTCCTCGTTTTCATTAAATTCTATAAAGTCTTTAATTTCTTTCTTTATTTCTTCCTTGACCAAGTTATCATTGAGTAGAGCATTTTTCAACATCTATGTGTATGTGTGTTTTCCGACATCCAGTGGAAAAAAAGGCAGCATTTTTAACAAATGGTGCTGAATCAACTGGAGGTCAGCATGCAGAAAAATGCAAATCAACCCATTCTTATCTCCTGTACAAAGCTCAAATCCAAGTGGATCAAGGACCTCCACATAAAACCATATACACTGAAGCTTATAGAGGAGAAAATGGGGAAGAACTTTGAACACACAGACACAGGGAAAATTTCTTGAACAGAATACCAGGGACTTATGCGCTAAGAACAAGAATCGAAAAATGGGACCTCAGAAAACTGGCAAAGGCCACTGTCAATAGGACAAAATGGCAACCAACAGATTGTGAAAAGATCTTTACCAATCCTACATCAGCTAGAGGGCTAATATCCAATGTAAACAAAACTCAAGAAGTTAGACTCCAGAGAGTCAAATAACCCTATTTAAAAAATGGGGTACAGAGCTAAACAGGGAATTTTCAACTGAGGTAACTCAGAATGGCTCTGAAGCACCTAAATCAGGGAAATGCAAATCAAAACAACACTAAGATTCCAAGTCACACCGGTCAGAATGGCTAAGATGAAAAACTCAGGGGACAGCAGATGCTGGAGAGGATGTAGAGAAAGAGGAATACTTCTCCATTGCTGGTGGGATAGCAAGCTGGTAAAACCACTCTGGAAATCAGTTTGGCAGTTCCTCAGAAAATTAGACATAGTACTATCTAAGGACCCAGCTATACCACTCCTGTGCATATACCCAGAAGATGCTCCAACATGTAATAAGGACACATGCTCCACTATGTTCATAGCTGCCTTATTTATAACAGCCAGAAGCTGGAAAGAATCCAGATGTCCTTCAACAGAGGAATGGGTACAGAAATTGTGGTATATATACATGATGGATTACTATTCAGCTATTAAAAACAATGAATTCATGAAATTTTTAGGCAAATGGATGGAACTAGAAAGTGTCATCCTGAGCGAGGTAACGCAACCACAAAAGAACACACAAGGTATGCACTCACTAATAAGTGGATATTAGCCTAGAAGCTTGAAATACACAAGACACACTTCACATATCAAATGATGCCCAAGAGGAAGGAAGGAGAGGCCCCTGGTTCTGGAAAAGTTCAGTGTAGCAGTGTAGGGGAATACCAGGACAGGGAAGTGGGAAGGGGTGGACTGGGGAACACGGGGAGGGAAGAGGACTTATGGGACTTTCGGGAAGGGGGGATCCAGGAAAGGGGAAATCATTTGAAATGTAAATTATATATATGAATGAATATGAGAACCATGGCACCTGATAATTTCTACTTACAACAAAAAAGAAAGCAGAACATGTGAGTTGGCACTCCCATCTTCTTACAACTTTGTTATTTGCTATGGCCTTTGTAATAACGTTTATAAAGGGATATTAAATAATTCACTGTATTTTTTTTTAAAGGCACCCAGAAGAACATGCTAGAACTAAGGAGAGAAATGAGACAAATCAATTCTACTAGTTTATGAGAAAACTTCTGGCATTATCTTTTATTTATATTTAATGAAATCACAGATATTCAGATTATTTAAATATTGGGGGAAACAAGAAGCTCTAAAGCAAACAAAAACACATTAGGCTAGCAAGGAGTGGTGGTATAACACTTGTAATCTCAGCATGAGGGGAGAGGAGGCAGGAGGATTGCTACAAGTTTGAGTATACACAGTGAATTCCAGGCTAGCTAGCCACAACTACACTGTGAGACTAACAACACATACATTACATACATTACATACATATATACATACATACATACATACATACATACATGTTAAAGAAAAGTACCCAGTCATCTGTGTTTAACTGAGTTAATAATTTCAATGAGTAGAACTTTACTAGTTTGTCTAGTTATATCTTTCACCAATAGTTTTGTTTGCAGAACTTTTTTAAAAAAGTAAGACTTCTTACAAACATCCTAAAATTCAATTTCTGTCATAGTAAAATTCCAATTTTAATACTAGTCAGTGTACCTTTATTATACTTTTATGATATAACAAGAAAGAAGATTATTGGATGAGGCTTCGAATTGTTGTTAATAAGCATAATTCAGGGATAGTGATTATTATCCTTATTACTTAAAAACCTTTAAAAATTATTCTGATAGGACAATACAGCAATACAAAGATTTTTCACAGAAACTGTAATCCAAAAGTGACCAAGACTATATCTCAAAGTGGTGGCCAAATTTCTGACCTAATCTACTGTGGGTAGTGGCAAACAAGCTAAGGAAACCAGACAGAGCAAAGCAGTAGGCAGCATCCCCATGTGGTTCTGCTTCAGTTCCTACAGCCAAATTCTTGCCTTGAGTTCCCTTCAGGATGCACTGAGCTGTAAGATGAAATGACTCCTTTCTTTCCGAAGCTGCTTTTGATCACAGCAGCTGAAGCTAAGTCAGGGCAAGCAAATAAGCTCGCAGGTTTGGACTGGGTTATCTGGAAGGGTTCTATTAGAGCAGCTTTAGCCTCAAACTTCCAATCTTTGTGCTTCAACTTACCAAGAGTTGAAACTATAAAGATGTTTTCAGCACTCAAAACAAGTATTTTCATGGTCATTTTAAATCCAACCAGTGAGTTCTGTTTCATTTTGTATTGTTTTGGTAGCCCTGGCTGGCCTTGAACTCATTAGGTAGACCAGGCTGGCCTTGAGCCTGGAGATCTGCTTGCCTCTGCCTCCGAAGTGCTGAGATTACAAGTGTGTGCCCCCACTGTCTAGAAACACATTTTTCTAATATGTACTAGAAATACTGTCAAGGAATACTATGTCCTCACCCACTTCCTCAGACAGAAACGCACAAATCTGCTTAAAGAGAACAAAATCATTGGGTCGGTGGGCTGAGAGAAACCCCACCTGCCACACAAACATGAGAATCTATGTTCAGCCACAGTATCCCTGTAATGAGCTGGGCAGAGCACCCCCAGTCTGTAACTCCAGCTCTGAGGAATAGAGAGGACGTTCTCTGGAGCTGTTCAGTGAAAGACTTCTGAAAATAAGATGGAAAGCGATTAAGAAGGATCCCTGACTGTGACCTCTGGCCTCTTCAACACATATACACACACCAACAAACGAATGAACAAACAAACAAACAAACAAACCCCACAACGATTAGTGAACTAGTGAGATGGCTCAGCAGGGCACTTGCAGGAAGACCACTAATAACCTAAATTTGATCCCCAGATCTCACAAGATAGAAGGAAAGACGCAACCTAACATTTGTCTTAGGACCCCACTGATGCACCAGAACATATATGCACACACACTCAGCAAATACATGATTACATATATACATATAAATTAAATATAAATTAAATATAAATTAAAAAAAAACAGGGCCAGTAAGATGGCTCACAGGGTAAAAACATTTGGTATTAAACCTAATGACCTGAGTGCTATTTCCAGGATCTACAGGGTAAAAAGAGAAAACTGACTCCCACAAATTGTACACTAATTTATGTGCATGTGTACACATATATAACAAATAAATAAATGTAATTTAAACTTTTTAAAGATTGGATGAATACATGAAGTTAAAAAAGAAGAAAACTATAACCATCTTGCCAGAACTACACAGTAACCAAAATAAGAGGCTCATGAAAGCTTTGGGCAATGCTTTGAAGGACAATCTACATTATCTGTATAAAATTAATTTTATAATAATTAGAAAGGTAATTTAGAAAGGTGGTGATTATGTGTCTGCTTTGTGATAGGAAAATCTAAGCATTTGGAATATACTACAACTTTAACAAAAAGTATAATCAACAAAATAGTTAAACAAGTTGTATTTTGTTGTGTATTTATTTCCGTACTCCTTAATGTTTAGAAACCTAAAGAGCTATTTTATTAAACATACGTGCTACTTTAATTTAAAATTGCTATTTTATAATAACTGCGTTTGTAACTTGGTAACTTGAAAAACCTCAATTTAGACTGCATCATGGGGCTGGAGAGATGGCTCAGTGGTTAAGAGCACTGACTGCTCTTCCAGAGGTCTGAGTTCAATTCTCAGCACCCACATGGTGGCTCACAACTATCTCTAATGGAGCCGATGCCCTCTTCTTGTGTGTCTGAAGATAGTGACAGTGTACTTATATAGACTGCACGATGATGGTTAATAATGGCAAGAAATGTAACAACCTACCTCAGGTTCTTTTATTAATTAGGTAACAACTATGTCTTTCTGCCTCCTGTCTTTTATTTATTTTTGAGATTACGGTTAATTTCATACCGTTTATCTGTGTCTCTGTGTGCGGGTGTGTGCACCATCACTTGCATGTAGCGGTCAGAAGACCTGTAAACAGGAACTCGCTCTCTCCTTCCACCATGTGGATCCCAGGGATCAAACTCAGGTCATCAGACTTGGCAGCGAGGGCCGTTCCCTCCTGCCAAGCTCTGTTCTTTAAACCCATACTTCCATGCTATGTTACTGATACATTTTAAATATATCGGTAGTGAAGGGCTAAGGTCTCACTGTGATGACCCCTGCCGACTGACCACAAGCGTGCACAGGTAACGGTCTCCGTCTGACAGCATAGCTAACCTTGGGATTTCATCCTCTTCCCACCTAAATACAGTGCCAGCAGGAGAGCTTCCTGACAACTGACGCTTCAACAATCCAGTTGCATGTGATGCATCACCTAGAGAAAGAGAGGAGAATTTAAATACGTTACACTTGAAAACTTCTTATTTTGTCTAATTGATCCATTTACCATTTACTTATTGGTGACTGGGTCTCATTACACAGCCTTGGCTGACCTAGAACTCTCTCTGTGGACTAGGGCAGTCTCAGACTCATACTTTGCATCCTAAGTGCTAGGATTAAACACACGAGCCACTACATCCTGGCAAATTGTATTTATAATTTGTACAAAATTATCCTCTTTGTAAAATAATTTACAAATCATGTAAGAACACCCAAAATATTTTAAAGATTCCCTGATACACAGGATTACATAAACACACTTGAAAGCAATAACTCTTAACTAAGTAGAAAAAAAGTATTTGCAATGAATTGATTTGAGAAAGGAGCACTCATAAAATTTCATAGCATAATAAGTATATCCATATGATTAAACTTCTAATTAAAAAAATAAAGAACTAAGGTGCTAGGGTGGGATAGTACCTGGGGGGACCTTCCCCTTCTCAGAGATGAAGCAGGGAGGGGCCGTGGGAGGAATGAGAGGATACAGGTGGGAGGGCTGTGACTGGGATGTAAAGTGAGTGAGTAAATAAATAAATAAATAAATAAGGGGAAAATGGGGGGAAAGAACTATACACATGTATATACATACATACATATACATATATAATGTTATGAGACTCTATGACAATTTGTTTCAAATGACCACTGCTTCATATTTGCCATCAGCAATGAGAGTTGCTATGGTGTAACACACAGCCAGCATTGGTTATGACTCTTTTGAACTGTGGCCTTTTATACTAGGTGTGTAGGGATAAAACTTTCTGGATTTAATTAATATTTTCTTATTATTTATTGTTGAATATCATCTTTGGCATCAACTTTAGGGTAGAGAAAAATGTGTTTGAGGTTTTCGGTGAGGTTTAATTGGGTTGCTTTTTAAATTGATTTTCAGAATTACCTAAACACTATAGGTATAATTATATATTAAAAACAAAAATATTTACAGTGAGATTTCTTCGCATTTTAAACATGATTTACTTATCGTGACCATGTTTTGTGAACCCAAGTAGGCTCTCTGTGCTCTTTTTCTTGGCTGCTCTCAATGTGGGCTACCCAGGTCTTGTCAAAGTTTACTAGGGCCAGCCACCTCCTCTTAACCTGTCTTCCTCCCTCTGGGACCTGCCAGATCCCAGCCTGACCGCCTCAGGGACACTCCAGCCACCACATATGACGCGGAGTCCAGAACCTTGTCAGCTGCCTAACTGGGACCACCCCTCATCTTATCTGGCTCTGAGACCCCGGACCAGTGCACGCTAACAGGACAGACTTTTCCAGGTTCCTTGGCAAAGTGACAAAGGTACTGTACTACAGCAGAGAAATAGAAGGGCCAAGGCAGAGGCTGTCTCCTCAAAACCACACAACCAGAAACCGAGACAGCCCTCCTGAACATAACAAATACCTCTGCTGAAATTTGACATAAACAAAACAAACAAACAAAAAACAAAAACAAAAAATAAAAATTTAATGAACAAACAAACTCTAAATGCTCAATACCAATGCAGAAACAAAAGTAATGAAAAAAATCCAAAATAACACATATCACCTCCAAAACATAAAAATCGCATAGTAATTGGATAGAAAATGCCAGGGGCAAACTCTACCTCAAAAAACTGAAAGAAGAGGAAAAAAAAAAATGAGTAACATAAGAAGTCAATCCAAACATGGAGATAGTTTGAATTTTTAAATAATACCAAAACTGAAACGATGCTAGAATTGAAAACACCAATAAATCAATTACAAACTTCAGAGGAAAGCCTCACCAACAGAAAACAGAGGCAGCGATGGAATTGGAAATGGATTCCTTCATAAAGGTCAATGAAATAAAAAATAAACAAGCAAAAGATCAGAACATGGGAGAGTGTGGGACACTGTGAATACCATCACCCTTTTAATGATGAGCACAGGAGAAGATGACCATAGACGAGAACAAGCCCAGAGAAAGAGGTGCATGTCCAGATACCAACGGACTACAGAACACAGAAGAGAAAGGACCAGAACCCCTACAGTACATACTAGTTGAAATATTAAAAACACAAGCCAGGCGGTGGTGGCGCACGCCTTTAATCCCAGCACTTGGGAGGCAGAGGCAAGTGGATTTCTGAGTTCAGGCCAGCCTGGTCTACAGAGTGAGTTCCAGGACAGCCAGGGCTACACAAAGAAACCCTGTCTCGAAAACAAAAAAACAAAAAAACAAACAAAAAAAATTTAAAAACACAGAATTAAAAAAAGTATTAAAAGCTGCAAGGAGAAATCAAGTGACTTATAAAGTCAGGCCTCTTAGAACACCTGATTCTTTAACAGAAACATTTAAAGCCAACAGTGTCTGTAAAGATATATTCCAAGTCTTAAACAACCAAAATTGTCAACCTAAACTATCACACTCAGCAAAATTATCTGTTAAAATTTAAGGAGAAATAATTTGCCACAATAAAGCAGACTAAAGGAATTTATGACTATAAAGCAAGCCCTACAAGGGTACTAAGAGAAGGATAAACACACCTAAGAGGTCACAGGAAACAAATAATGCCAGGACAGGTAATCAGAGAACTGAGAAAATACATCAAAACCAATAAAATGACAAGAATTAATACACACCTATCAATAGCAACTCTGACTATTAATGGTCTCAATTCCCTAATAAAAAGACATAGAAATAACAGACTGGATTAGAAAACAGGATCTATCTTTTTGTTACTCCCAAGAAACACATCTTGCCAACAAAAACAGACATCACCTTAGTAAGAAAAATGATAGAAAGAGATATTGTAAGCAATGGAACTAAGATACAAGCAGGACCAGTTATTCTAATATTTAACAAAATATACTTCAAGTCAAAATTACTTGGGAGATATAAGAGACATTTCATACTCATTAAAGGAAACATCCACCAACAGAATATAACAATCCTAAATATAGACTCACTAAACATAGAGACACCCAATTTCATAAAGAAAACATTGACTGGCTCTAAAACAGTAGATTAACCTCAACACAGTTATACTAGACTGGGTGATTTTAACACCGTACTCTCACCAACAGACAGGTCATCTGGAAATAAACTAAACAGAAACCCTGGAGCTAAATACATGAAAAAATCAAATGGATCTAACAGGTATTTATGAAGCTTTTCACCCAGCCTCTATAGAATACACATTATTGTCAGCAGGTTATGGGACTTTCTGAATTCAACCACATATTAGGACACAAAGCAAATTTCAACAAGTATAAAAAACTGAAATCATACCCTGCATTCTATCTGACCACAATAGAATAAAGTTGGATTAACAACAACAGAAACAACAGAAAACACACAAACAGAAAATAAACAGACTACTGAATAATAACTGGGTCAAAGACAAAATCAAGAAGAAAATATAAAAATTCCTAAAAATGAATGAAAATGAAAATGCAGCATTCCAAATTGTATGAGACACACCAAAAGCTGTTTTAGGTTCACAGCACTAAGTGCCTACATCAAAAACTTGAGAGAGGCACTCCCTGAAGCCTCCACCATCTTCCTGGCTGTTTGAACCTAGCAGGCCGAACCAGGTACCCGAGATATCTTGAGTTTAAGACCTCGGGGGACTCAGGCTGCCAGACAGCAATCTGTGAGCAGGAGCCGCACACAGAGCAGCGGTTCAGGTGCCCCAGCCAGGCATGGGCTCTGTGCCCTGAGGGGGGACCCTGCACTCCCTGCAGCCTCTGCCATCTTCCCGGCTGTTTGGACCTAGCAGGCCGAACCAGGTACCCGAGATATCCTGAGTTTAAGACCTGTGGGGACTCAGGTGACCTGACAGCAATCTGTGAGCAGGAGCCAAGCAGAGCAGCGGTTCAGGTGTCCCAGTCTTGGGGAAATAGCCTTAAGAGCCCACAGGAGGTTCAAGCACCAGGTAGTAACTACAGGACCAACTAACACCAGAGATAACCAGATGGCAAAAGGCAAACGTAAGATCATTACTAACAGAAATCAAGGCAATATGGAAGCATCCGAAACCAGTTCTCCGACAGCAATAAGTCTCGGATACCCCAACACACCAGAAAAACAAGATTCGGATCTAAAATCACTGGTCAGGATGCTGATAGAGGAACACATAGATAAATCTCTTAAAGTAATACAGGAAAAAATGGATCAAAAGTTAGAAACCCTAACAAGGCAAACACAAAAATCACTTAAAGAAATTCAGGAGAATACGGATCAAAAAATAGAAGCCAATAAAAAAGAAATACCAAAATCACTTAAAGAAATACAGGAGAACGTGGGTGAACAAGTAGAAGTCATGAAAGAGGAAACACAAAAATCTCTTAAAGAATTACATGAAAACACAAAAAAGCAAGCGAAAGATCTGAGCAAAACCATCTAGAATCTAAAAACAGAAGTAGAAACAACTAAGAAATCGCAAAGGGAGACAACTTTGGAGATAGAAAACCTTGGGAAGAAATCAGGGGTCATAGACGCAAATAACAATAGAATACAAGAGATAGAAGAAAGAATCTCAGATGCTGAAGATACCATAGGAACCACGGACTCAACAATTAAAGAAAATGCAAAATGCAAAAAGCTGGTAACACAAAACATTCAGGAAATCCAGAACACAACGAGAAGACCAAGCCTAAGGATTATAGGTATAGATGAGAGTGAAGATCTACAACTTAAAGGGTCAGCAAATATCTTCTACAAAATTATGGAAGAAAACTTCCCCAACCTAAAGAGAGAGATGTCCATGAATATACAAGAAGCCTACAGAACTCCAAACAGACTGGACCAGAACAGAAATACACCCCGTCACATAATAATCAAAACCCCAAATGTACTAAAAAAAAGAAAATAAAATATTAAAGGCAGTAAGAGAAAAAGACCAAGTAACATATAAAGGAAGACCTATCAGAATTACACCAGACTTCTCACCTGAGACCATGAAAGCTAGAAGATCCTGGGCAGATCTCATGCAGACTCTAAGAGAACACAAATTTCAGCCAAAACTACTATACCCAGCAAAACTCTCAATCGCCATAGATGGGGAAACCAAGGTATTCCATGACAAAACCAAATTTGCATGATATCTATCCACAAACCCAGCCCTACAAAGGATAATAGGGGAAAATCACCAACACAAGGGGGGAAACCACACCCCAGAAGAAGCAAGATAGAACCCCCCTCTCATCAAACCCAAAAGAAGATAACCACTGAAATATAAAAAATAACGTCAAAAATGTCAGGAAGTAATAATTACTATTCCTTAATATCTCTCTCTCTCTCTTTTTTCTTGTTTTTTTTTTGTTTGTTTGTTTGTTTGTTTTTTGGAGACAGAGTTTCTCTGTGTAGCTCTGGCTGTCCTGGAACTCACTCTGTAGACCAGGCTGGCCTTGAACTCAGAAATCCGCCTGCCTCTGCCTCCCAAGTGCTGGGATTACAGGTGTTCGCCACCACCGCCCAGCTTCCTTAATATCTCTTAACATCAATGGACTCAATTCCCCAGTAAAAAGACATAGACTAACAGACTGGATACGGAAACAGGACCCTATGGAACATATGGTGAGGGGGGAACTGGGAAAACCTTTGGAATGTAAACAAAGAATATAGAAAATAAAAAATAAAAAAATAAAAAAAGTTAAAGGAAGAAAGAAAGAAAAGGACTGACACAATTTTGTAAAAATAAAAAAAATCTGCCAGGCGGATTTCTGAGTTCGAGGCCAGCCTGGTCTACAGAGTGAGTTCCAGGACAGCCAGGGCTATACAGAGAAACCCTGACTGGAAAAACCAAAATAAATAAATAAATAAATAAATAAATAAATAAAATAATATAAAATAATCCTTCTGTACCTGAAAAAAAAAAAAAAACCTTGAGAGATCTCTAATTAATAAATTAATGATGCACCTAAAAGCCTTGGAAAAACTTGAGCAAATAACATCTCAAAAGAGTAGACAAGGAGAATAAAATCAAATCAGGGTTGAAATTAATGAAAGGAAAAAAATGTACAAAAAACAAAAATCAATGAAATGAAGTCAACTCTTCAAAAAGATTAACAAGACTGACAAATCTTAATTTAAATTAACTAAAATGAGATGATCAAAATTAATAAAACTAACACAATTAAGGATATAAATGGAGATACTACAATTCAGAGGATTATAAGGATTTGGAAATTATAATTTATGTTCCACTAAACTAGAAAAAACTAAAGAAATGGATGGATTTCTACATATATATGGCCCATGAAAGGTAATTCAAGGTTAAATAAACAATTTAAATAGACCTACAAAATACAATAGAAATAAAAGCAGTAATTAAAACTCTCCTGACTAAAAATAACCTCAGATTCAGTAGAGAATTCTAGCAGGGCTTTAAAGAAGACTACCAATATTCCTCAAATTATTCCACAAAAAATGAAGGAACATTTACAAATACACTTTACAAAGCCACAATGAACCTGATAGTAAAATTATACAAAGACATGGAAAATAAAAATTATACATACAAGGCCACAAAATTTCAATAACATGTTTGCAATTTAAATTTAAAAACAAAACAAAAGCACCCAAAATACTGTCTACCACGATGAAGCTGGTTTCCTTCCAGGCATGCAAGGATGGTTCAACATATATTAATCAGTAAAAATAATACACCATATAAATAGACTCAAGGACAGAAACTATGCAATCATATTACATGTAGGAAAAGTCAATTATATGACAAAATCCAGTATCTTTTTATGATAAAAGTCCTAGAAAAATCTAAGAAGGCAGGGGATGTTATCATAGCATAACAAAGCAAGTCATAGCCAACATCTTGTTAAATAAAGAAAAACTCAAAAGAACTTCCACTAAAATCAAGAGAAGACAAAAACGTCCACGTCTCCATTCCTATTTAACCTTTCGATCCATGCCAAGGAGAGAAAAGGGGATCCAAATAGGAAAGAACAAAAAATCAAAGCCTTCTTATTTTCAGATATGATTGTATACATACAAGACCCTAAAGACTCCACCAGAAACCTCATACAGCCAATAAACAGGTAAAATAACAGTACAAGAGCATGCGCGTGCGCACGCGCGCACATACACACACAAATCACTATATAAATGAGAAACATACTGATTAAAAAATCAGGGAAATAATTCCATTTACTATATCCTAAAACACACACACACACACACACACACACACACACACACACGTATATATCCTGGGGCTTGAGAGGTATCTCAGTGGTTAGGAGCACTTACTATCATTGCAGTGAACTTGAGTTCAGTTCGAATGCCCACACTGCAGCTCACAAACACTTTTAATTCTAGTACCAGGGGATTTAATTTCCTTCTTGCCTCTGCAGGCATCAGGTACACACGTGGCAAACACATGTAAATGAAGGCTAAACATGTGTGCTCATAAAATAAAAGTAAACAAACCTCTAAAAATATATCTTGAAATAAATCTAACCTAAAAAGGTAAAAAACATGTAGACTGAAAACTTTAAGACACTGAAAAAGAAAACTGAAAAGGATCTCAGAAGACGGAGAGACTATCCATGGATAGCCCATGGTTCAGCAGGAAGAATAGCAAAATTCACTTCCTATCAAAAGCAAAATAGAGGTTCAATGCAATCCTCATCAAATTTTCACAGAAGTTTCTTTACAGAAACTGGAAAGGAAAAAAAAAGTCTTAAATCTCATGAAAACAAAGGACCCAGGACAGTCCAAACAATCCTGGACAAAGAAAGACTGGCTGGGAGTCTAGATTCCAAGTTATATCACATAGTTAGACCATTTGTGTACTGGTTAGTTTTGTTGTTATTGTTGATTTTCAAGTTGACACAACCCAGCGTAACCTCAGAAGAGTGAACCTCAATTGAGAAGATGCCCCCATCACAGTGACCTGTAGACAAACCTGTAGGCCATTTTTCTTGAGTGATGTCGAAGGGTACAGATCACTACAAGTGGTATCATCCCTGGGGAGGGGGTCCTAGGGTGTGTAAGAAAGCAGACCGGGCAAGCCAGGAGCGAGCCGATAAGCAGCATTCCTCCATGCCCTCCGCCTGGGTTATGCCTCCACTTCCTGTCTCGGCTTCTCTCAACAGACTGTTACTCAAGATCTGCAAGCCAAATCCTTTCTTCCTCACCTCAAGTTGCTTTTGGTCATGATTTTTAATCACAAGAACAGAAAGGAAACTAGGACACTACAGTAATAAAACCAGCATGGTGTTGGTATAAAAACAGAGGCACTGACAAATGGAAGAAAACTACAGACCACATAGACTCACACTCCTACAGCAATGCTATTTTTAACAAAGAGGCCAACAGCGCATTAGAGCAATCATCTTCCACATACGGTGTTGGTCAAAGTGGATAGTTACATGGACAAGGATGAATTAGATCCTTATATTTCATCCCGCATAAAACTCAACTCCAAATGGACCAATGACCTCAAAGACCTGATATTCTGAATCTGACCAAGAGAAAAGTAGGGAATACACTTGAACTCAATGGCAGAGGGTAAGTCTCTGAACGTCACCCCAACAGGGCATGCATGGAAGCAACCAACTAATACATGGGATTTCATGAAACTAAAAGGCATTTTTCAGTAAACACAGTACCACGTCAGTAACAAGGTAACCTACAGAATCCAAAAAAAAAAAAAAAAAAAAAAAAGATTTACCAGCTATATATATTAAAGGGCTAGTTCTAGAATACACAAACAACTAAAAAACTAAACATTAAGAAAACAACCAAATTTAAAAATGGGAAAAGGAAGTAAAACAGTACTTTCAAAGAAAAATCACGCTGGGCGTGGTGGCGCACGCCTGTAATCCCAGCACTTGGGAGGCAGAGGCAAGCGGATTTCTGAGTTCGAGGCCAGCCTGGTCTACAGAGTGAGTTCCAGGACAGCCAGGGTTATACAGAGAAACCCTGCCTCGAAAAACAAAAAACAAAAAACAAAAAACAAAAAAAAAAAAAAAAAAAAGAAAGAAAGAAAGAAAAAAAAAGAGAAAAAACACAACTAAGAAATTTTTTTAAAGAATATTTTGCATCCTAAGCTATAAGAGAAATGCAAATTGAAACTACTCTGAGATTTCATCTTACTGCAATCAGAATGGCTAAGATAAAAACAAAAACCAAAATAAACCCCCCCCCCAAAAAAAAACAAAAACGAAACAAAACAAATGACAGGGTCAAGTGGCACACACCTTAGTCCCAGCACTGTTAAAAAGGATTGTGATTTCCAGGGTAGCCACAGCTATGTAGAGAGATGCTGTCTCAAAAAACAAACAAATGACAACAAATACTGTCAGGTTTGAGGGGAAAGAGGAATACTGACTCATTGCTGGTATGAATGTAAAGTTACACATAGCCGTTATGAAAATTAGTGTGGAAGTCCCTCAGAAAGCTAGCACTACTCCTACCACACCCATGGTCCATACAGGTAGACTCCTGTTGGGCACAGACCCAAAAGACTCCAGACATCCTACTATAGAGGCACCTGCTTAGCTATGTTTATTGCTACTCTATTAATAATAGCTAGGAAATGCAAACAGCCTAGATGTTCATCAATTGATAGATAAGAAAAATGTAGAACATTTACTCAGCTATTAAGAAAAGCGAACTTATGAAATTGACAGGTATATCGTGCAGCGTAGAGAAAGCCCAGGTGAAGGAAGTCTGAGGGAATGTGTGTTTTCACATGTGCAGGTGCTGTTGAGAACTCCAAGACCAAGTGGCCTATGGAATGCTGGCAAAGCCGTTATCTACATGGGCCAGGCTCAGGAGGAATGGCAAAGCTTTCCCAAGAGTCTGAGTAGGACGCTTGTGAAATACTGACCAGTATGTAAAGACTAGCAACTGCAACTTCTTTCTGAGGGATGTCTACGCCTTGCCTACAGAAGCCTCCTACTCAGACTACCTAAGCCCTCCCCCAGGGCTGAACCTAATAAATGTGCTGGGGTTCCTATGGTGATAGAGGTGGAGGCTACAGAAAGCCGCCAGATCCCATTTTCTTTGCAACTTTGTCTGTCCTTTCTTCATCCCCTCAATGCCACATGCTAAGGTTCCAGGACCCAAGACAATTGTGATATGGCAGTAAATGGAGAGAGCTAGGGACAATCATTCTCAGGTAACCCAGACCTGGAAAGATGAATGTTTTCTCTCCTTTGTGGGTGTGAGCTTTTTCAGATATGTTTGCTCTATTTGCAAACCCATAGAGGTCAGGAAATTAGTAAGGTGCTTATAGTGGGGAGGGCTGTCCCAGGGAGGGGTAACAGAATGCAGTGGTACCCTGGCTAAAGAAAACCAGAGCAGAAAGGATTAAATGGGAGTGGGAATGCGATGCTAAGGCACAGCAGGACTATGTGCAAAGTCTTGGTCACTCTTCTATTGCTGTGAAGACAGACCATGAGCAAGAAAACTCTTATAAAAAGCTTGTAATTGGGTTTGGCTTACAGTTTTAGAAGTTACTCCATTATTATCACCGCAGAGCATTGATGGCATGCAGGCAGACATGGTGCTGGAGAATTAGCTGAGAGTTCTACATCCTGATCTGTAGGCAGAGAGAGACTAGGCCTGGCATGGGCTTTGAAACCTCAAAGTTCACCCTTAGTGACACACTTCCTCCAACAAGGCCACACCTTATAATCCTTCTAAATCATTTTAAATCATTTAAATCGTTTCACTCCCTGGTGCCAAAACAGTCACATATATTAGCCTATGGGCATCATTCTTATTCAAACCACCACAAGGCGGGCGGGATAATACACACTAAAACATTTCAAGGGGTCACATGAGAAGTCTCATTAAATATATACATACACAATTACAATCACTCCATAACAGGGCAACAGTGTCCCTACTGAACACCAGAGAATAACAAATAAAAAGCCCAGAGCCAGAAATGGGCTAGCTTTCTGGGGGTTGTTACCAAGTAAGGTAACATCCAATAGTCACCAGACTGAGAGAATAATGTTGACAGCAGTGCAAGATGAAGAGGCCTGGCTTATGAAATTCTAGAGGGAAGTTTTACGAGCCGCTTAAAGATGATCAGAGGTGCTTGTGTGATATCTGTGAATTATAGGGTATTGCCAATGATCTTAATTACTCTCCAGAACTTGAAGGTAAGACCCTATGGTAAACATATCACAAAACTGACTCATAGAACACAAGGAAATCAAACTGCTACCCACCTAGAAGCCTTATCCCTACTGGCTAGGCTCCATAGTGCTTGAAGGGCACTCTGCTACAAGAACAGAAAAGTAACCACCAATATTACTCAGCTATGAATTCTCTCTGGCACAACAGTGGCACAAAGGTCCTAGGAGAAGCCATTACAGCCTGGTTGTATTTAAGCACTGTTCCACAAGTCAAAAGCCAGTATCTGGCACTGATATATGGACATGAACTGGTAGCTAGACAGGTCACAGGCCCTAAAGGAGAAGCTACTATTACTTTGCTAAATTGTCATAGTATTAGACACAATCCTACCTATTTAAAGTAAACCCATAGATTAGTAGTACAACTGTCAACTCTCATCAGACAGTCTTGCACTGATAATAAAGAATTGCTGTATAGTCACTGGCTGGACAGGGAGACAGGGCGGGACTTTTAGGTTGTGTGGGCAAGAGACCAAGTGAGAGGGAAGAAGAGGATCACAGTCCACGACTGGAAAGTGGAGGGGTCAGAGGTAAGAGCTGCAGCAGAGAAAGCAACCAGTCATGTAAGGATTTGAGAAAGTGGCTCTGGGGCCACTCCCAGTTGGGCCTGGGTGGCAGAGATGAAATGTGGATTTAGCAAGTTGAGTCAGGAAAGCTGGAGGGGAGAATGTAGCTAGCTGAGGGGAGGATTAGAAATGCCCAGCCATTGAGCTAGTCATGGCATATCAAAAGTAGCTGGTGTGTGTGTGTGTGTGTGTGTGTGTGTGTGTGTGTGTGAGAGAGAGAGAGAGAAAGAGAGAGAGAGAGAGAGAGAGAGACAGAGAGACAGAGAGACAGAGAGAGACAGAGACAGAGATTGATTGATTCATGAATCAGGAGAGCTTTGGGGTGGGTGTGCAGCCCGCCGAAAGCCAAGGCAGTCTAACTAATTCACCACTACGGGTACTTATGCACAAACAGAAAGTTTATTATTGATTGCTCAGGAGTTGCAGGGTTAGGAAGTTTGTGGATTTCAGTACCAAAGTACAAAAGAGTTTCCTTCAAAGTGACTAAAATATTTGAAATCTATGACAATGTCTATATAGTTCCAGACATATGAAAAATCTTCAAGTTTTCTCCTTAGGAGTGAGTGGGTGATTTATATATCATGTAACTATCTCCATAAACTAGTAAATGTGTGCATATGGGTTTTTTTTTGCCTGTAAGAATGCCTATTTACCAGTTGTGTGCTTGGTGCCTTAAGATGACACTGGATTCCTTGGAATTGGAATTAAAAATAGTTGTGAGGTACTATGTGGGTGTTGGGAATCAAACCTGTATCCTCTGGAAGAGCAGCCAATGCTCTTAACCACTGAGCTCTTAACCTCTACAGCTCCAGAAAAATGTCTTCTGCAAAGCTCTTCCTGACACTCTCAAACCCCACTGTCAGCATTCCTCTATTCCTGTGTAAGCCACTGGTTACACAGCACCCTTAATCTGAACTTGAAAATTAACCATACCTTTCCTTCTTGCTTTCCGGAACTTGACAGCAGCCAGGTTTATTAAATTCATTCCATAAAGATTGTAGTCAATGAAGAGCTGTAGGAGGTAGGGAATATGCGCTTCATGAGGCTGGTAAAATTTATTCATTATGGCTCCACTTTGCAAAAGTTCACATATCCTAAATGAGAAAAAGAAAGTTATAGAATTATGTTCTTTATCAAATGAAGCAATGATTACAGAAATATCCCCACTAATACTCAAAATTTTCATTTCACTTTTTCTAGAAATATGTATTTGATTTCAAGTTAAAAGTTTAAAGCACAGTCTTAAAGTAAGGAAAATGAAATCTTCTCAATGAAAAAATAATTCATGGATTAAATGGGGAAAAATTAAAACCACATAAAAAATTAGAGCAATTCCTACTAGGCATGGCAGCGCTTGCCTGTAATCTAAGCACTTGGCAGGCAAGGAAGGAAGCAGCCCGTGGCCAGCCGAGGCTTCCCAGCGAGATCCTGTCTTAAATCACCGAGATGGAGCCAGCCCTTCCAAAGGTAAGTAAAAGCCAATGGGTTTGTTTATCCAAATATTTTTTACTTAAAACAATTAACTTACTTTATGTGCATAAGTGATTCCTTCTGTGTATTTTAAGTATGCTTCATGGAGGTCAGAGGCGATCCCATGAAGCTGGAGTTACTGATGGCCATGAGCCACCATGTGGGTGGCGTGGAACCCAACCTGGATCTGCTCCTAACTGCCGAGCCATCTTTCTACCCCCCAAATGGTTCTTAGACTTGGCTACCTGGCACTAGTTAAACATGTTAAACATAGAGACACTTGTGAGTCTCAAACTACTCAAAGAAATCCAAAAGTAGGGAAGCGTCCCCTAGACATCTCATGCGGGGAGAAGAAAAGGGCACGGACACCAACTATATGGGAAGCTTGTCTCTAGAGAATTCACACGGTTCTAACACATCAGACTAACTTAAAGGACGAAGCTCAGGCCTAGCTCCTGAGATCGATGGTGGGTTGAGCACACCTTGAGCAAAACTGTTTACATGTGTATGTATTAGCTTTCTGATTTTACTCTTACTTCAGGATGTTGAAAATAAACTGGTACGTGTGTAAGGGGAGAGGGTTTCCTAGGTAGATGTCTTTGTCCCTCATGCCAATTGTGGCCACATTGGATAACTCTTTTTTTGGCTTTCCAATATTAAAAAACAAATGCAGAAATAACTTCATATATACCACTAAAAATTCCCCAAAGAAATAGCAATCATAACTCCACCATTCAAGACAGTGTTACCATTGAAATATTTTTCCTTCATAATAGGGAACATAAGCAACAGCAACAATGCACATCAAAAAAAAGTGCTGTGCCAAGAACTGAGGGCAGAGGTGTTCCCATAATGCCTTCATGAGGAGCAGTCTAAGCAGGAAGCTAACTACACCACAGGCTCAACTCTCTGAGGAGAGGGAAGAGAGTTTCACATTAACATAACAGGATACAGTAAAGGCCATAAGGAAGCAGGATATTCAGAAGGGAAGCCACAGATACTGTATGTGGCCTAGTGTCAAAACTGAAAGAAATGTCAGAAGTCAGATTATAGATAGTCTACTCAAAATGTGAAGTCAGGTTACAGTCAGCCTACTTAAATATGAAGCCGTAGTACAATTTGCTGGAGAAGAAAATAGCAGGCAAATCAAGCAATCCTATCAGGAGGCTATGGTGGAAAACCTAGATTGATAGTTGTAAGACAAAACTCGGCCTAAGATTCAGGAGAACTGTAAGGGTGACATGGTCCCACCTGAAGAACTGACTGGAGGAGGATGGTAATAAGGAGGAATTGAGTTGAAACCAACTGGTGGCAATGTGTTTACTGAAAATGGAATGAATGAAAGAAAAGTAGTTTTGGTTTGGTTGTCATCTTGTTTTCGGAAAACTTAACAAGAGCTTTAAGTATTCTGAGTTTTAGTATAGTGGGACATCCTGGCAGAGGTTTGCATACTGAAAATGAACAGAAATGATCACAATATGCTTTGACGCTGCAGAAATAGCTAACATACTTTCGAGCTCTATATCCTGAATAGGTTATATGTTACAAATGCTTAACCTCAAGCAAACCTTACGTCAAGCCCACGCTAACATTTTACAAAGTGATGAACCTTCAAGACATTTTAAATGGTATTAAAAATCACACAAAAGGGCTGGAGAGATGGGATGGCTCAGTACTTAAGAGGGCACATTAGTCTTGCAAAGGGCCCAGGTTTGGTTCCTAGCACCCACACTGGGTGGCTCACAACCACCTGTAACTCCGGCTTCCCAGAACCAAATGACCCTGGCCTCTGCAGGTACCTGTACTCACATGCACAGCCCACAATGTATATTTTTAAAACTCACACACACACAAGTGAAAAGGCTAAAGCTCACATCAAACCTTCTCTGTGAGTCCTCATTCTTAACTACACTGCTAGTCTATTTATCCTGTTAATGGTTTCATATATTGATTGGGAACTCAAGAGAAAAATTGAGACCATAATAACTTAAGGTCACATGGATAAAAATGAATAAATAATGTAAATATGGAAGGGAAAAGATGAAGACATAAAGGCAGTCCCTAAGGAACAATCACCAATATTAAAGAAGAAACAGCAACAATATACAGCAGCACTAAGATGAATGATCATGTAAGTATGAGGATAACCAAAGGAGGCTTTAAAGTCTCAGAAACCAGCATATGCAGTTATTTGGAGTCTCCTAAGTAGTACCACAAACTCAAGAAGTAGAGACACAAAACGAATTTAGTGACAGTGAGCAAATATTTCAGTGGACTAGTTTGGGTAGAAACCATAAGAAAAGAATGGATGGGAGGTAAGACATTTGATATGTAAAGATAAATCTTTCAAGAATGGATATGGGAGAGATGGTGTGTTTACATGTATTAATGTGTGTATATGAGTGTTCCAAGTAAAATTATGAGTATTAGCATTTAAATGGGAGATGAGCCAACTGACACAGATAAAGACATCGCTGACGAGGAGCAGCAAATCAGTCTGGCGGTGGTGCAGACATTAGAATCGAAAACAGGGAACCATGACATGAAGAAGGGGAAGTTTCTTGCCTACAGTCACTTAATTAATAATAATAAGCCAAAGTGTCAGATGTTTAACTTAGATAATTTAAAGAAGTTTTGTGTTGCATTTATTTATTGTTATGTATATCCCAGGGCCCAGAGGGCAATTTAAAGGCGTTAGCACCCTGCTTACATGATGTGTGTCCTGGGGATACAGCTCAGGTGTCAGACTTAGCAGCAAGTGGCTTCTCACTGAATCATCTGGCTGCCCCCAGACCCCAGGCCTCACCCCTGTCAAATTTATCTTTAGAATCTGGAATTCAACTACTTGATGCAGAGAATGGAGTAAGGGCAAAACAAAAACAAAAACAAAAACAAAAATCAAGATATCAAGCATCTAGTACTCAACAAAAAGTGTTCTCACTGCAGTCTTCCTTCCACAAAATTCTCCTTATTTTGAAATTACAAGATTATGTTGGTTTTAGTCTTGAACATATTGACTGGTCAACAGGCCACTAATATTGTATCAGACAGTTATCATCTCTTACAAAAAATTCAACAAACTCACAACATCCAAAACAGAAAAATAGGCAGGGGCCATAAACAAATGACCTACCTTTGACATACCCTTCAGACAACCTAAGCAGTGGCTCTCCTTCTACTCAGTATACAGACACTGTACATTCTTTATTGTAACGGTGGTATAGATTACAAAGCCTTTCTTCTACCATCCTCTTTCTATTACTATAATGTTTAAGACATGTTTACTCATAGTCTGGCTTCATTTATCTTTGTACCTTTTCACCATTGCAGGATTGTAAAGATAGATCTTCATGAAGTGTCTTTCCTTCTCATGATAGCCATAAAAAGGCCTGAAATACAAGAAAAACACATTTTAAAACATTTCTGTAATTTGAAGATGAAATACAACTTATTGTCCTAATTAGGCTCTGCTGGCCAATTCAGTCTTCTTACATTTAATATTATCCAAAACACATTTAAAAATACCCCCAAGAGCTATCAACTAAACCTAAATTAGAGATTTATATATGAAGAAACACCAAAGCATTTTTAAGATTATAAAGATTCCCCTTTGACAAAACTTGGGACCAAAAGGGGCAGTGAAGCATTTCTACCTTACATGTAATCACCACAACTCTATGGAGAAGCTGTTCTTGTTTACTGTGGTGGTTTGACCCAGAATGGCCGGCACAGGCTCATACATTTGAATACTTGGTCCTCACTTGGTGGAACTGTTTGGAGGATTTATATCACTTGGGGTATGCTATTTTGAAGTTTCAAAAGCCCACACCAAGCCCAGCCCCAAACCTCTTTTGTAAGTTACCTTAGTCATGGTATTTTATCACAATAGAAAGGTAACCAATCAAGGGAACCCATCAGGAGTCCCTCTAGACACAGAAGAGGAGCTGCACAACTGTGGGTTCAGTCAACTGAGGTCCCCACAACATTTCCTGTCTAGTTTGGCTTGGCCTGCCTGAGGACCCTGGGTAATCAACTAGACAAACCTAGTGGTTCTCCTCTGACCAAGAAGTAATGGAACAACCTATTCTTAGAAGCTTGATCCCACACATCCATTCTAACTCTAGAAAACAGCTGGATAAACTTTTCTAGGAAGGTCATCCTTCAGGGGTCCAATGACATCACTGATGTAGCTCTTAGGCACTGACTGTATACATCTCTGTGTAGCCTGATCAAACAAGCATCTTTGATGCTGTAACCAGGCATGTTACACTCAACCCTATCTTGACCTAGAAAAACTTACTCACATCACAACCTAGCTGGGTGCAAGCTAAGGAAACTACTTTCTGGCTGGCAATATAACCCCAAAACCACCACTGGCTATAGAAACTTGCTGATACTGCTAGTTTGATTACAACTGAAAAAGCTGAACACACACACACACATACACACACACACACACACACACACACACACACATCTCATGAGATGAGGAACACAGGTCAGCATAGTGCATTCAATCAAAACAATAGTTAGTCTCTCACTACCAAAGTCACCCCACAAACTGGTATGGGGAAGTAATCAACCACCGGATGCACAGATGCTAGCATGAAGAAGCAAGAAAACTAAAACTGCATTACGGTGCTTCTAAGGAAGCACAGTAATTGCTAGTGAGAGCACAAAGAAAAGGATATAAATTAGTTGGCAAAAATTTGAAAAAATGAATTTTCTGAAAAACTAAGTACAATATTAAGGAAAACCAGACAATTAAATAAACTTAGGAAGAGAATTTAAGACCTAACTAAAATTCACTAAGGAAAGATCATAAAAAAAGAACTCATTAAAAATCTTGAAGTAAAAAACATAATGAAGTTATATATGTAGCTGATTGAGAATTTCAGCAGTAGATCTGAGCATATAGAAGAATTTCTGGGCCTGAAAATAGTCTTTTGCAATAACTACCCAGATTACTGAATTCCATTAAGCAGGTCAATGTTTACTTCATGAGATTTCAGAACAGGGCATTTCAGGAAAGGGCATTTTAAAACAAAAATCTAGCCAACAGAGCCCTTGAGGGAAAATGCGATGACTGGCCAGGCAATCGTGGAGGTTAAAGGCAAGAGGGTCAGGAGTTCACAGTGGACCTGGTGACATTACACTGATATTCACATCCAGAAAGCTCAAAGCACTTCTAAAACATTTTATTTAAAATGCATCTTTCTGAAGAATACTATAGTCAAAATTCTGAAAACTCAAAGACAAAATAAAAAGTCGAAATAAGAAAAGAATGACATCATTAGAATAACAGCAGAAGTCTCAGGGGGACTGGTGTCTCTTCACAGCAACAGGACACTAAGACTCTTGCTGACTAGGAACCAGGCTGGCAGCAGTCCCCTCCCCGCCCCACCCCGCCCCTCTAAGAGTGGAGTTATAAGCATAAGAGAGATGCGCATGAAGACTCTAAGTGGGTGCCAGAGCCCGAGCTCAGGGTCTCATGCTAGAATGAGTAATGAATGAGTGTGTCTATGTATGGCTGGGGCGTAAGAGCCCTGTGTTATCTCAAGAGACTGAACAGGAAAAGGGAGATGCAGATGATTATACTATGGAAACGTGTTCGATGACGGCCTAGGAAGCTGAGGTTTCCATTTAATTTTAGGAGGATATAAAACTCTACTTATACCTATAATACACTGACTATGATTTTTCAAAGATGATGTGATTAAACAATACATCAATGAGGAGCTAGGGAAATGACTGAAGGGGTGAAAGTGCTTGCCATTCAGAAGCACAAGGACCTAAGTTCAAATCCCAATAATGCATGTAAAGGCCACCTGCATAACAAGTATGTGTAATCTCATTGTTCCCGCAAGAAAGAGGAAGGCAGACAAGAGAACGCCTAGAAGCTCACGGGCCAGCATATGCAGTCTAACACACACACAGCAGAAAGAAAAGAAAACCCTTCTCTCAAAACAAGGTCAGAGGTGAAGTTGACACCTGAGGTTGTCCTCTAACTCCATGTACACACCATAGCACATAAGTGCCCACACTCACACAGACACCATGTACGAACTCACATAATAATAATGTTTTAGAAAGACAGTTACTCATATTCTGGGTCAGAGCCATCTCTATTATTGTTACCAAGTAATTTCTGTAAAATTTTTATTTTGCTAGTTCCCAACATCTGAAATGTGCACACATCCATCCTTGTTTCTTAGGTGAATCCTGTCTTATCACTCGCTATCCCCCCCCCCACCCCCCGCCCGCTCTAGAGCAGGTTAGGCTCTCTAATTTGATCCCTCCTCGCCATGTATTCCCTTGCTGGCTATCTCAGCCTGGAAAGCCCTGTCCCTGGCTTTTGCGTAGCTTCCTTTCATTCTCATAGATACAGATCTCAGCTTAACTAACCTCTCTCAGAATTGTATTCTCTGATTGTCTTTCTCCATCTTTCTCCCTTTGTGTTAAGATATATTTATTTTCATGTGTACATGAGTGTGCTACATATCTGCCTGGTGCCCAGTGGGGCCAGGAGAAAGTGTAAGATTAGATGTCCTGAAACTCAAGTTATATGCCTGTTAGCTACACATTCTGGGTGCCAGGAAACAAACCCTGTTCCTCTGCAAGAGTAACGAATGCTCTTAACTACAGAGGCATCCCATCATCCCACTTCTATCATTTTATAAATAATACTAGCTACTTCGTCCTATGTATGTGTGTGGTGTGTATGCTCACGTGTGTACACACATGTGCAGGATACACACATATAGTATGTGTGCACACACATGCCTGTAGAGGCCAGAGCTCAATGTGAGATGTACAATATTGTTTCTAAAATTTGCTACTGTTTCCATGAAGAAAAGAATCAAAGATGTGTGTTGCTGACACAGCTCTTCTTGGATGTGAACATGACTACCCTGTAAGGATCCTTTCTGATTAGACAGTTTCAGGTAGGAAGACCATTCTGAAAGGACGTGGCAAGAAGAAGCTTTCTGCCTGTTTGCCCTCGGTCTCACTGGCAAGTTCACTTACCCTGCTGCTGAGGTGTTCCTGTGCCCCACTTCTTCAGGGTGTCACTGTATACTAAGGCGCAGCTGAGACATTCTGCCTCATGGGTTGAACAATCAATGGATTCTTGGACTTTCTGTTCGGAAATAACTACTGGTGGACTAGGACCACAGCCTGTAAGGCACTCTTAATAACCGCCCCCCTGTTGTACATGAATACAGATTCACTCTATCAATTCTGTTTCCCTAGAAAGCCTTGGCCAATATAGATGGGATCTCATTTTCTTAATGGCAAATTTCAACCTTTTCCTACTATTATGGTATTTTTCATATACATAAATGCAGCCAGCTCTTAGGAGGTAGGCCATCTTTACTCAAATAAACAGGAAGACAATCTACACTTATGTGGTCCATATTATCTTCACTTTGTCTTGGTTTTGTTAACAACCTTTAGTGCCCCTTTTTTCAGTCTCTTAATTTCAAACACTGAATAAATATTTAACTATTAAATCAATATTATTTGAAAATATTTGATTCAGGTATCATATATATTGCCCTAAAATATAGCTTAAAAATTCTATACATTGTCTCTGAATAATTTTATCTTGCTAACTTGGGGAATAAGAAAGATCTGTTTACATGCAGACGAGCACCATCCAAATCTCAACCTGAACAAAAAGATAGAAAAATGGAGATTTTTCTCTGCTCTTCCTAGAACTGGGATGCAATTATCCTCCTGCTCCTGCTGACCACAGCTTCAAGAGCTCCAGTTTCTGTACATGTTGACTCTGCTTCTAGGACTTGTATCAAACGTGTGCAAGGTCTCAGGCCTTCAGCCTGGAGCTGAGAATTATACCATCAACCCCTCTGGTTCTGAGGCTGTTCAGACTTGGGCTGGCTACCAGCATCTAAGGGGTTTCAGCACAGAGCCTCTCTAACCATGTGATGCAATCCCTAACAAACGCTGTCTCAATATCTGTATCTGTGCTCTTACCACAGCTACTCCTGTATCCTATTCTTGCCTCTCTTTTGCCTAATATAGTGCTCAACACTGTGAAAAGGTGCTGGTGTGTACTAGTAAACAAGTAAATGTGGTTATTTCTTCAGTTGAACTATTAGCTAGTGACGAACAAAAACTAAAATAATTCAAGTTCTTTCAAATGCTAAAAAAATGAGCTAATATATAGACTACAGTTAGGATGATCATGACACTATCCTCCTTAGATAGCAGTCGTGCTTGAACAGAGAGCTCGGTGGGAAACAATCTGGTACACACAGGAACGGAAGGCAAAGACCAGTGCTTCTGGTGGAGCACAGCAAAGTAGTGATAGAGGTCAGGTCAAAGCTTAAATGTTATTCCATCAACACTAGGAGAATTTAAAACTGATCCAATTACATTCTAAAGTGAGTATTTTTACTAATTTGGAATCAGAAAATAGGAAAATAATAATTCAGTTGAAAAATACTATCCAAAAGAAAGTCTAGATTAAGATGTAAGAAAGTAGAGACATTTAAGATCTGTACTTTGAGTGTACACATATAAAACTGAAATATCTGGATCTTTCCTCCAGCGTGCTCCACCAACACAGACTCAAAACTCTGAGCAACACAAAAAAATCCTGTTGTCATTCTTGACACATCTCACAACTCTCAACTAACTGAACAGCAAGTCTTGACTTAACCTTCAGAATACTGGATGTATTCTGGTATATTCTGATGTAGACTGGAATGGAAGCTGATGATTTTGCACAATTTCCTTGCAACTTAATAAAGGTGATAATCTAAACTGATAAAATAGCCAAACTGAGCTTGGAGCTTCTCTGTCCATGGCTTCCCACATCTTTGGTCAACTACATCGTTGTTAAAGCAACCCGAGTAAATTTAAGTCAGACCCTAGATGTTCAATATCATGCAAAAGCTCAGAAGAAAATTCAAAGTTCATAGAATAGCTGCCTACAGTGATTCTCAAATTTGAATACGCATCAGAATTGATAGAAAGGCTTTAAGCTGTCTGAGAAAGAAATGCCATGTACGAAATGTATGAAGGAGAACCCACGTGAAAGGACGTAAGCGGAGATACAAAAGGCTAGGATGACCATCAGGTTTAGATTCTGACCTGATCTAAGACAGAGGAAGAAATGGAGGCAGGAGCTGGGAGTCATCTTGCACTGCAGTTCAATTCAAAAGAAAGAATAGAGCTAAACTATTGTAGAATGCCAATCTTCTAATAAGAGACTGCCTTAGTGTTCTCATACTCAGAGACTGGCTACCGGAGCCTATGGGAAGCCTGGATTTCACCACCCCACCCCATTGTTCAGGTACAATCTTGTTCCTTCAAGAGATCTAAGAACCACAATCTCAACTGTCAAATCAAACAGAGCTAATGGGGGAGATACTAGAAACTAGTGTGAAAACTCTACCTTGAAAATTAGTGGTCTACATGATTTTCTTCTCATCCGCATCTGCCTATCCTCTGTCATTCTCTCCTACAGTCTCCTACTCTGGCCACCTGGACTCTTGCTCACTCCCTCACTTCCACTGCATTCTCTCACATCGTACACCATTTGGTAGTTAACGTCACCAATCTTGTCAATGAGACCCTTCCTGAGCACCTGGTCTAAAACTATGCAGGTTCTTATATTCTTATAGTGTTTTCTGTCTTCTTTCCTTCTATGCCAATTACCATGTAACAAAATAAATCTATCTCATGTAATATGTACTGGTTATTACTCTTTTCTTGCTACTAGAATATAACCTCTATGAAACTTTTGTTTAGCAATATACAAGTAAACAGGCTAGATCTTGAATGTCCTCCAAAGGTCCACAAGTTAAAGGCACTACTGAGAAGGTACCTTTAAAAGGTACTAGGTCAGGTGGAGGGGCGGGGAGGATTTTAGTCATTAGGGGCATGTTCTCAAAAGGATTTATGAAACAGGTCTCTTCCTTTATCTTTCCTATGCTTCCTGGTCTATGGCAAGAAATTTGTTCAGCTACATGTTCCTGTAATGATATACTCTCTTAACACAGGCCCAAAGCAACTGGACCAATGTATCATAATATAAATGGAATCTAATAAAATGTGACCCAAATCAGGTATTTTCTCTTTATAAATTGATTGTCTCGGGTGTTTTGGCACAGTGACAAGAAACAGAGCAGTATACCAAGGACCTATAACAGTATATACACGACAAAAAGGTGCCATAAAGTAAGTAGTGATTACATGAATTTCTACAGTTATAAGAAGCAGAAAAATGGAAAGGGGTTAAAATAAAAAACTGGTAGCCATTTATTTTTCATTCCAGTAAAATTTACTATGTAAAGCTTCAAAAAGAAATTCACCATAGCTCCATTATTATGACAGTAAAAAAATATGAACAAAATATATTTCACAAGTGTTTTCTCTAATTAAAATAACAAAATAAATACAGAGAAGTGAAATTTAAAGATATTATCATACTTACATTCCTGATACTAATGACACTTTGAACACATGCTGAGCAGTGGAAGATGGATTGCCTAAAGCCACATTAAGTGCTCTGTCGATACTGAATGCCATCTGAGAAAGATAGCTTTCTGGCTGCTGTCCATAACCATCGTATGGCACATAGAGGTAAGGAAAGATGCCATGTAGATGAAGACATGTCTTCTGACCTAAAATGTAACACATTGTAAAGTTTAGTCTGGAGACACATGCAGCAATGTAACATTTCAGAATGCAAGTCATTTCAATGTTCTAATGGCGGCATAGCTTATGTAGGGGAGAAGAAAATTAGTTCATAGCCACTGTGTTAACCATATTTTACAATAAGACATTTGTAAGCATGTTGTAACCCTAAGCACCACAGTATGTTACTTAAGTCTGCATAGCTTTACATAAGGACATGGGGCTCCTTTCCTATTGCAGTGTGACTAGTTCCAGGCACCTCACCAGATCTTACAAAGCTGATAAAACTCGCTCAATACCTACTAAAGCCAACGAATACCTCTTTGCATTAATGTTTTCAACTGAGAAGCTTCCTTAAAATAAAGATAGCTCTAGAAGAAAAAAAAAATAACAAAAAGGAGTTCTTGTGTATGAAGCTTTGCTAGTGGGGACAGGGAGGGAAGTAAAGATAAAATTTAGACCAGCAGTTTTGAAATTTAATTTCATAGAAATGAAAAATCATTTTAAATTAAAAGCAAATTGTTATAATAAATTGAGTTCAAAATAAAATTATTCTCTAAAATTATAATTTAAAATTCTTCAAATAAGAGAAAATTCTAGTAATAATGATGAATGATTTAAAAAAGATATCATCTACAGATGACCTGCCTACATGCTTCCTAAATATCTCATAATGAAAGTTTTAAACACTACCCTGGTAGATATAAACCACAACTGAATTAACAGCAAATATGCCAAACTAGAGGATAAAGAATTCAGAGACAGACATGTTTCCTTGAAGTTGGCAAATAAATTCAAGACTTAAAGAATCACTACTAACACCCCACAGGCAACTGTAAGGACTTAAGAAAAGAATGCTTAAGAGAAACAATTACAAATTGATCCCCATTAATAAGGTATCTTTAAAACAACTCTAGACTACACTTTTCATATTTCTGCTTAGTAGGAGTCAGGAAAACTACTTTTCTATTCATAAACTTTGGAATTACAAAAATCTGGGAAAAGGCAGAAACCATGTAGAAGGTACCAGGCTGGATGTTTTGTGTCTATTTCTTTCTAAAACGTGGAAACAGCTTTGCCAGCTCTGCAGTGGTTCTCAGCCTTCCTAATGCTGGGAGTCTTTAATACAGTTCCTCGTGTTGTGGTGACCCCAACCTTAAAATTATTTCATTGTGACTTCATAATTGCAATTTTGTTACTGTTATGAATTGTAATGTAAATATCTGATATGCAGTCCTCAAAAGGGTTGAGACCCACAGCTTGTGACCTGCTGGTCTAAGACATAGGGATTTTTAAATTTGAAGGCAGATTGACAAATCTGAAACCAACCATCTTTTTATTCAACATTAATTAAATGCTCAATTTCTAAAAAGTAAATGTTGGCTTCCTTAATCTTTAACTTCTCAGTTCTTGATTTGTATTAAAATGGTACTTCCCTAACTCATTTGATGACAAATTCTTTGGAACTCAAAAGAAATTTATGTTTGAAGAACACAGCAATTTCAGGACTAACGTACCAAATACATGCAGTGTGTTTACTAAATGCTTGCAAAATGAAATGCTCAACAAAATAGAATAATTGATCAAGGGGAGAACATGAAGTAAGAGCCTGAATGTATCTGAAGAAAAAGGAATCCATGAACACAGCCACTGGGACACAGGAGGAGATGGCATGTGAGTCTAGTAAGAATTCCCGCTTATTTAATTTCCTACTCCCCATGCTTCACCCAACTCACGGCCACACTGACAGCATCAACACAGCCTACCATCCTCTGGTCCCTGGGGATGGCTTGGTGCCTCACACATACCATTTCTCCCGCAAAACCAACTGCATGAGAATTCCGGCCATAATACTAACAACCCTAATATGGAATGGGCATCACAGAAAGAAAACAAGGAGAAATAAAACAAGAAACTCAAAAGTGAGAGTCTAGTGAAGAGCCTTGCCGTCGGTCCAGAAACCTAGCACTACACTACACTAAAAGATGTGACGGAGACAGCATTCGTTTAAGAATATTTTTGCAAATTAATAAAGATTCAAATTCAAGTATTTTAATCTAATAAATGGCTTTGAATTCTTACAGATCTAGGGTATTAGCTCTTTCTAGGTGACATGTGGATCTAAAGAAACATTTATTTCCTTGTCTCCAGAAATTTTATTAGGGTATAGTTTATAGTTAAAAACAGAATTTTATGGTATATGCTTTGATATGTATATATTGTAAGATGATTAAATAAGACTAATATATCCATCCCCTTGCATATTTATTTTGTGGTTAGAATCTTAGTATTTAAGTTAAAAGAAATCCTAATATTTTAACAAATTTTAATTTTTTTCTTAATTTTTTCATAAAAGCTGGGACAAAGTTAGAAGGACAGAAAGTGAGCAAAAAATTCCACTCCTAGCCAAAAAGCCACTTAAATTGATAGCTGCTGGCGGGGAGGGATGATCCGTTTTCTTCAATGCAATGACATGGGGTGTATCAACCACAGTCTAAGACGGGCCTCATGCTCTGGAGTGAGTGGGCAACACAGGTCCAAGCCCATGTATTTTGTGGGGTTTGTTATAGTCATTTTAAGAGAAAGAAAGAACACAAAGTTGGGTTTGTATGTGGGGAAGAGGGAGTGATCTGAGAGGAGCTGGAGAAGGGGAAATAATATGACTGAGATATGTTGCATGAAGTTCTCGAACATGTAAAAACATTCTTTAAAAGCTTGGAGAAAACCTAGCTCAAAGCCTTTAAAAAAAAAAAAAAAAGCTGGTCAATCAGCTGTATCAGACTAACTGTGCAGAGATCTAAGAATGGAGACTACAACTATCAGCCAGCAAAATTACTAAAGAAATAAAAACAACAAACAAATATAAACACCAATGGTGTGGAAAACCTGACTTAAAAAAACTGCTACAGTGGTTAAGAGCTCTTCCAGAGGTCCCGAGTTCAATTCCCAGCAACCACATGGTGTCTCACAACCATCTGTAAAGGAATCAGATGCCCAATTCTGGTGTGTCTGAGGACAACTTCAGTATACTCATATATAAAAATAAGTAAATATTAAAAACAAAACAAGAAACTGCCACCAACTTGAAAATGTCTAGTTTTCTTTACTTTTTAAAAAAATATTTATTTCATTTATATGAGTACACTGTCACTGTCTTCAGACACACTAGATGAGCATCATCTTCCATTACAGATGGTTGTGAGCTACCATGTGGTTGCTGGGAATTGAACTCAGGACCTCTGGAAGAGCAGTCAGTGCTCTTAACCGCTGAACCATCTCTCCAGCCCAAATGTCTAGTTTTCAAAGAAAATACTATAAACGAGACAGAACAATATGGTCTTATAAAAGGGCGTAAAAAAGCATCTCAGAGAAACTGTACCTGATGTATGGAAACCACAGAACTTACTAGACAAAAGTTTCAAGGCCAGTTACTACTAATATTTCAAAGAACTAAAGCTACAAAAAACAAAATTACACTTTTGACTCTAACTGTTCTATGTCATTTAAGAGATAAGAACATAAAGTCATAATTATAAAATCACATTGAGGGGTTTAAGGTAAGAAGATGTACTTTGTATGACAGCAACAGCACAAAGAAAGAAGAAAATGGACCCACAGTTGACTGAAATTATACAATAAAACTACATAGGAGCTAATCCAAATAATACCACTTTAAGATGGGGAAGGATAATTACCACAAAGAAAATGACCCTAGAAACTGCATAGAAAACAATAAGGGACATAAAAAGAGAACAGTAAAAAACAAAAACCCCTAAGATAAAAGTAATGGAGGTACAAAAACAAGAAATAAACTCCCAAACAGGAGATGTACAACTCTGCAGAGTCGCGACGGTAGCAGCGTAAGACACTACGTCTCAGTCCATCCACTCCACCCTGTGGCTGCCGCAGCTCCTCTCCACTGCCAATGAACAGGTCTGTCTTTGGACGTGGGTGTTAACCGAGAAGGCCTGTCCTGACTGTGAGCAGCACCACTGCGCAGGCTGGGACCGCAGGAAAGGACAGAAAGACGCAGGCCCACTCATCTCTGCCCCCACTGTGAACAGGAGCACTCACACTCCTGCCACACCTTCCTGAGAGCCACACACACCTTGGAAGCCTTGGAAGAGGACTTGCGACTGAACCTGTCAGAAAATTGTTTTATTCTTATCTTACATTCTTATAATTCCTTTCAAATGCTAGCTATGAAAATACTTATAATGTCCTTGTATCTTCCTCTTGTTGTAAGGGAATTAGAATGAAGTGAATTAAGGTCTCTTTCTAGGTTGAACAACTATAACAGAAAAGTATATTACAAATATTCTTTAATAATTATATTATAAAGTTGTTGAAATAATACCTAAAAGGTCATTTAATTGTCATATGAAAGAAATCAGTAATTACTTTGACTTTTGGAAACTATGAAACTCAATTTGCATATTGCCAAAAGCAAATGGTAGGCCATTTTCTTTTTTGTAAAGCCTGGTCTTAAAAAAAAGAAAAAAGAAAAAAATTTAAACAGCCAACAGCAGTTGTAAGGTTGAACCTCTAAGAAAATGTAAATTTCAGAATAAATGTCATTAAAATAACTAGTATTTGTTAACCTTAGGTAAAAGTAAAACTAAACGTTTTGTTCAGATGTTTTGGCCAGAATGGCCACACACATTAATTTCTGTGGTCTTTCAATCTAAAGATAAATAATTGAATCTCAAAGTAAAATTAATATTTTGGTTTTGATTTGAAAATTCAGCTGGGCTTTCACATCTTTAATCTCAGCAGTGGGGAGGTAGAGGCAGGGAGATCTCTGTGAGTTTGAGGCCAGCATGGTCTACAGAGCAAGTTTTAGGATAGCCAAGGATACATAAGAGAAACGGTCTAGAAAGAAAGGAGAGGGGAATGGGAGGAGAGGGAGGGAGGGAAAGAGGAAAAGAGGGAGGGAGGGAGGGAGAGAGAGAAAAAGAAAAAAGTAAACTCATCTTAACAGTGGTAATAAGAAAACAAGAAAGACTTATCTAAGTTTGTTTCGGTAAATGCCTGAATACTCAGGGGCTAGAGGGGAAAGGGCAGCCTACTCTTTCACAGGACCTGCGGTCCAGGTAAGGGCCTCAGCCTATGGCACTCCTGCAAGATGACAAAAATCCTTAGGAGGTAGAGCCTAGAGGCAGGAACTAGGTCACTGAGTGAATATCCTCATTCACGGGACGGGATGCCAGTGCCTCCTCGTCCCTCAGCTTCCTGGATGACCTGAAGTGATAGCTTTCTCCAGGACACGGCTGTCACCTATTTTCCGCATCACCAGTTTACAGGTAATGGTGTAAAGCAGCCAGCACCCTCTTAACAGTGAGCCAGAACACATCCGGACTCCTTGAAAATAAACTCCTTGGGTTTTTTTTTTCCCCTAAGAATGAAAAAATGAATAGCATAATGAGCAATAGATCTAAATAAACATTTTCCAAAAAGAATGGACAATAAGCACATGAAAAGATGTCCAAAACCAGCAACCATCAATAAAATGCAAGTCAAAGTCACAATGAATACTACGTCACTACCCACCAGGATAGTTAACATATAAAAGTTAGAAAAGTTAGAAACTAAAAATCTCACCCACTACATATCAATACAAAAACGTGTATATGAACATTCATAGCAACATTTAATTTTCACTTGTCCATCAACTAACAAAAAGATTAACATAATGCAAAATACCCATCCAAAGAAATGTTATTCACTGATTTAAAAAAAATGAAGTGTAGATATATATTATACAGATGACCCTTAAATAAAGCCAGGCACGAAAAAACTATGTATCATATGATTTCATTTATAAGAAATATCCAGAACAGTTTTTTAGACATATTATATATATATATATATATATATATATGTGTGTGTGTGTGTGTGTGTGTGTGTGTGTGTGTATAGTGTATATATATATATATATATATATATATATGAGAATAGAAATAGGAGGGCATCAGATCCCATTACAGACAATTATGAGCCACCATGTAGGTGCTGGGAATTGAACTCAGGACCTCTGGAAGAACAGCCAGTGCTCTGAGCCACTGAGTCATTTCTCTAGTTCCCAGAACAGAAAAAATTTTTGAGGCTGAAAACAAGATAAATGGTTGCTCATGCCTAGGAAATTGGTATAAAAATGAGGAGTAACGGTTACTAGGCAGTGAAAATACTCCAGAATGTGTCACAGATCATGGACTTGAACAGATTAGGTGAGGCATATGGCATAGGACTTACAGCCTAACACAGCTATTAGAATAGGTTTACATCTATCCATACTGTTGACTTTTGAAGCCTCTAATTAGGAGGCTTAACTTCGAATATGCCATTAGAATAGATGTATTTTTCAAAACTATTGGATTTATAACAAAAATTATGAAAACATTGGGAAAATAATAAACATTAGGCACTAAAGGCATGTATGGATCTTTATTTCTCATCAGAGATACATTAAATATAAAACTGGCAAACTTAGGTCACTTTATATTTTGTTAATTTATAGAGATTCAATCACCATTAAATAACGAAAGTTAAAAATCATTAATTATGAATATGAGAAAAGGTTTAAGAAAAACTAACTTGTTTTAGTTAGCTTCTCCCATTCTTTAAAACTTTCTACTCATTTTTAATATCCTACAACTTTTGAATATGAATTTAAAAGAAGTTTTCTTAGGACTACATTTAATTAGTCACACTGAACTGACAGCCTAGTGACTTCTACTAAACATGAATGATCACTGAGAAGAATAAAAAAGAAATTATAAAATTCACAGAATAATGTTTTAGGCAGAAATAGACTACCTAAACCTGCTAAATATAATGCAAACAGGCCAGGGACCAATACCTTTAAAGTTTTCTTTCTGTGTTTTTCATTGGTTTTGGAAGAGAAGCTGTCCTTTTTTTTTGGAGGGGGAGGGTGTATCCTAAAGTTAGAGTATATTTACAATTAGTCTAACCCACCTTCGGACATTACACTATTTTGCAAAGTGTGCGACTACCCTATGACAGTATTCTAAATGCCGCTCTCCCATCTCCCACCCCGTAGAACAATGCTACCACTCACTGAATGCCTCATTGCCTTTGTTGTTTTGAACAGAAATCCATCAATTAAAATCAAGGAATGAAGCCTGGCGGTGGTGGCACACCTACAATCCCAGCACTCTGGGAGGCAGAGGCAGGTGGATTTCTGAGTTCGAGGCCAGCCTGATCTACAGAGTGAGTTCCAGGACAGCCAGGGCTATACAGAGAAACCCTGTCTGGGAAAAAAAAAAAAAAAAAAAAAAAAAAAAAAAAAAAAAAAGAAAGAAAGAAAAAAAGAAAAAAAAAGATCAAGGAATGAAAACTGGGCTGTGTTGATGCACGCCCATAATTCAAGCATTATTCAATTCAGACTAAGGCAGGAGGTTTGCTGCAAGTACAAGTCTGGCTAACAAAGTTAGATTACACCCCCCCTCCCCAATAAATAAATAAAACCAAAGAAAGGCAGGGTGATTTGTTTGAGTAAATCTTATATCCAGCCACTTGGCTGGAGTTGTTATCAGTTGTAGTTCTCTGGTGGAGTTTTTGGGGTCACTTAAGTGATCTGCAAATAGTGATATTTTGACTTTTTTCCAAATTGTATCCCTTTGACCTCCTTTTGTTGTCTAATTGCTCTGGCTACAGAGAGTGGGCAGCTTTGTCTAGTCCCTGATTTTAAAAGGATTGCTTCAAGTTTCTCTCCATTTAGTTTGATGTTGGTTACTGGTTTACTGTATATTACTTTTACTATGTTTAGGAATGGACCTTGAATTCCTGATCTTTCCAAGACTTTTTACCATGAAGCAGTGTTGAATTTTGTCAAATGCTTTCTCAGCATCTAATGAGATGATCATGTGTTTTTTTTTCCTTTGAGTTTTTTATATAGGGCATTACATTAAAAACATCTGGAGGAAATCACATCTCTAACCTCAAGCTGTATTACAGAGCAATAGTGGTAAAAACTGCATGGTATTAGTATAGAGACAGGCAGGTAGATCAATGGAATGGAATTGAAGAACCAGGAATGAACCCACACACCTATGGTCACTTGATCTTTGCCAAAGGAGCTAAAACCTTCCAGTGGGAAAAAAGACAGCATTTTCAACAAATGGTGCTGGTTTAACTGGAGGTCAGCATATATAAGAATACAAATCGATCCATTCTTATCTCCTTGTACAAATCTGAAGTCCAAGTGGATCAAGGACTTCCACATAAAACCAGATACGCTGAAACTAATAGAAGAAAGTGGGGAAGATCCTCAAACACATGGGCACAGGGGAAATTTTCCTGAACAGAATACCGATGACTTATGCTCTAAGATCAACAATAAGCAAATGGGACCTCATAAAATTGCAAAGCTTCTGAAAGGCAAAGGACACTATCAATAGGACAAAAATGTAACCAACATATTGGGAAAAGATCTTTACCCATCCTACATCTGATAGAGGACTAATACCAATATATACAAAGAACTCAAGAAGTTAGATTCCAGAGAATCAAATAACCCTATTAAAAATGGGGTACAGAGCTAAACAAAGAATTCTCAACTGAGGAATATCAAATGGCCAAGAAGCACCTAAAGAAACGTTCAACATCCTTAGTCATCAGGGAAATGCAAATCAAAACAATCCTGAGATTCTACCTCATACCAGTTAGAATGGCTAAGATCAAAAACTCGGGTGACAGCAGGTGAGGATGTGGAGAAAGAGGAGCACTCCTCTATTGTTGGTGGGATTGTAAGCTGGTACAATCACTTTGGAAATCAGTCTGGCAGTTCCTCAGAAAATTGGACACAGTACTACCTGAGAACCCAGCTATACCACTCCTGGATATCCAAAAGATGCTCCAACATATAGCAAGGACACATGCTCCTCTATGTTCATAGCTGCCTTATTAATAATAGCCAGAAGCTAGAAAGAACCCAGATGTCCTTCAACAGAGGAATGGATACAGAAAATGTAGTACACTTACACAATGGAGTACTGCTCAGCTATTAAAAACAATGATTTCATGAAATTCTTAGGCAGATGGATGTAAGTAGAAAATATCATCCTGAGTGAGGTAACCCAATCACAAAAGAACACACATGGTATGCACTCACTGATAAGTGGATGTTTGCCCAAAGCTCAGAATATCCAAGATACAATTCACAGACCACATGAAGCTCAAGAAGACCAAAGTGTGGGTGCTTCAGTCCTTCTTAGAAGGGGAAACAAAATACTCAAGGGAGGAAATACAGAGATAAAGTGTGGAACAGAGACTGAAGGAAAGGCCATCCAGAGACTGCCCACCTGGGGATCCATCCCATATACAGTCACCAAACCCCAACACTATTGTGGATGCCATAAAGTGCTTGCTGACAGGAGCCTGATATAGCTGTCTCCTGAGAGGCTCTACCAGAGCCTGACAAATACAGAGGCAGATGCTGGCAGCCAACCATTGGACGGAGCACAGGGTACCCAGTAGAGGAGTTAAGAGAAAGGACTGAAGGAGCTGAAGAGATTTCCAACCCCATAGGGAGAACAATAACAACCAACCAGACCCCCCCCCAGTGCTCCCAGGGACTAAACCACCAGCCAAAGAGTACACATGGAGGGACCCATGGCCCCAGATGCATATGTAGCAGAGAATGGCCTTGTCAGGCATCAATGGGAGGAGAGGCCCTTGGTCCTATGAAGGCTCGATGTCCCAGTGTATGGAAATGCCAGGACAGGGAGGCAGGAGTGGGTGGGTGGGTGGGGGAGCACCCTCATAGAAGCAGGGAGAGGGGGAAGGGGAGGGGGGCTTCAGGAGGGGAAACCAAGAAAGGGCATAACATTTGAAATATAACTGGGAAAAGATCTTCACCAACCCCACATTCGACAGAGGGCTAATATCCAATATATACAAAGAACTCAAGAAGTTAGACCCCAAAGAACCAAATAACCTTCTTAAAAAATGGGGTGCAGAGCTAAATAAAGAATTTTCACCTGAAGAAATTCGGATGGCTGAGAAGCACCTTAAGAGATGTTCAACATCATTAGTCATCAGGGAAATGCAAATCAAAACAACCCTGAGATTCCACCTCACACCAGTCAGAATGGCTAAGATTAAAAACTCAAAAGACAACAGGTGCTGGTGAGGATGTGGAGAAAGAGGAACACTCCTCCACTGTTGGTGGGAGTGCAAGATGGTACAACCGCTCTGGAAATCAGTCTGGCGGTTCCTCAGAAAATTGGGCATGAAACTTCCAGAGAATCCTGTCATACCATTCCTGGGCATATATCCAGAAGATTCCCTAGCATGTAATAAGGACACATGCTCCACTATGTTCATAGCAGCCTTATTTATAATAGCCAGAAGTTGGAAAGAGCCCAGATGTCCCTCAAAGGAGGAATGGATACAGAAAATGTGGTACATTTATACAATGGAATACTACTCAGCAATTAAAAATAATGAATTCATGCAATTTGTAGGCAAATGGTAGGATCTGGAAAATATCATCCTAAGTGAGCTAACCCAATCACAAAAGAATACACATGAAATGCAATCACTGACAAGTGGATATTAGTGAGCCCAGAAGCTCTGAATACTCAAGGTACAATCAGCAAATCAAAAGATTCCCAAGAAGAAGAAGGAAAGAGAGGACCCTGGTCTCGAAAAGACTAGATCCAGTTTTGTAGAATATCAGAACAGAGAAAATTGGGGGGGGGTGTGATTGGGCGAAGGGAAGAGGACTTATGGGACATATGGTGAGGGGGGGAACTGGGAAAGGGGAAAGCCTTTGGAATGTAAACAAAAAATATAGAAAATTAAAAATTAAATAAATAAAAAAGAAAGAAAGAAAAAAAGAAATGTCAAATCCGGGGGGGGGGGTCAGGACTGCTAAATTATAAAGGGGGGGCAAGATGAGTGTTTTTTTTGCTTATTCTACTTCTGAGAATGAAACTCAGAGTTAGTACTCTACCACTGAGCCAGACCTCCTGCTGAGGAACCAAATGGGGGTGTCTTTGAAACATTTTAAGACCTTTTTTGTGTATATAGGTAATGTCCTTGTTTTGTATGTCATGTTTGGAAACTATTTAACACGTGCACGGGTGTCTTATAGTTCTTATAGTTACACTAGAACCGTTGAAACAGGTTGGGAGAAGGGATGTGTCCTATAGTTCCGTAACTGGACCTCAGCTGGTAAGTGGGCCTGTAGCCTAGGCTAGGCTTTCATAAGCACTTCTTAGCTTTTCTCCCCCTTTCCATAAAATAAGAACACTAGTGGTGTTTGCAAGTGGGTTTCTCTTTGCATAAATTACTAGACTCTGGGTGGTTTCCCATCTCCAGCCTCCCTGGAAGAAGCTCAAAGGTCCCCCACCATCACCACCTTCAATGACAAGTCTAACGGAAGGGAAGGGCGGGGGCTTCCAAATACCGAGCCCCAGCAGTCTTTAATGCAGATGTTCACGCTCGGATTCCAGCTACTTAGCCTTCATTTCCTCACCACTTCTCGGCTCTCCTGGCAAGACGTGGCTCTCCGTACTCACTTGTCTTCTAGTTTGGACATTTACCTTGTGACTCTGTTTTTTGGTTTGTTTGTTTTTATTGAGACAGGGTTTCACTATGCAACTCTGGCTATCCTGGAATTCACTATGTAGACCAGGCTGACCTCAAACTCATAAAGATCTGCCTGCTTCTGCCTCCCAAGTGCTGGGATCAAAGGTGGTTTGGATTCTTTTAAAAAATAGAGTTTTGGGTTGTTCAGTTTCTTTTTTATTGTGAAGACAAGCATAATAATTTCACTTCTCTCCTCTTCCCTTTCTTCCTCATAAGGTCTTTTATGGAGCTCAGATGGCCTCGAGCTGCAGGCTGCGCCTCGCCCTCTCAAGTGCTGGTGTGTGCCACCAAACCTGTCACAATTTCTAATTTCTTTATATAGCTAAATTGAATCATTAATTCCAATATCTAATTCAATTTCTCTTTCTGGGAATGCTTTGGGTTCATCTTCCTTCGCCTCAGATATAGAATAAGTGATTTCTCAAGAGACACCCCTCCCTTTTTAAAAAATAGATAATGTTTAGAAATCAGAATCTGGAAACAGTGTAATCCCAACACTGGGAAGATGTTCAGGAATTCCCCCTTGGCTACATAGCAAGTTTGAGGCCAGCCTGGACTACATAGATTTGTCTGAAGGTTCCCACTCTTCCTAAGCAGGTCTTCTACGGAGCTCAGATGGTCTTGAACTCTCAAGTGCTAGCATCAAACTTGGCACAATTTCTAATAATTTCACCTACATTTATTTCTGTTTCTATCCTTTTTTTTTTTTTTTTATGGTTTTTTTTCGAGACAGGGTTTCTCTGAGTAATCCTGGCTGTCCTGGAACTCACTCGGTAGACCAGGCTGGCCTCAAACTCAGAAATCTGCCTGCCTCTGCCTCCCAAGTGCTGGGATTACAGGCGTGCGCCACCACGCCCGGTTTGTTTCTATCCTTCTATGAAAAACTATGAGCTCAAAATGATACCTCTGATCTCAACCCAATACCGCAGAGACATTCTGGTCCTCTATAGGTTTCTCTCCTGACCAATAGTAAGAAAGCTGATTCCTTCTATTCTAAATATATGATTTATAATTATATATTTATAAATATATGGCTTTGTACAAGTTTAGCACATACACATACACACAATCTCAGAGTTACTAATCTTCACCACTGAGAAAATTTTATTTAAAAACCACAATTCAGTGTTTACTTTTCTGAGTGTAGAAAGTTCCTATAGAGTGAAATCTATAAATGCAAAATAAAGTGAACTCTGAATTTTCACAAGTGCATCTGTCGTGTGATACAACATTTTCATCCTCTGTGTTGTCTTGTTGTGCATGTTCTCATTTATCTTGTCACACAGTGGGTCAAATGTTTAAAATCAAGAGAAAGCCCATTTTGATGTGTTTGCCTCATTTCATATTCTTACAAGCAGCGCACCAAGGCCTGAGTTACACAATACTCATGCCAATGTGTGAAGCTAGGTAATTTGTTGTAGTCATTTTAATGGTTGTATAATGATACATCACAGTGGCTTTAATTTGCATTTCTATAATGACAGGACTGTATAAAGTATCTTTCTATACTTGCATACTAGATATTCAAGAGTATTCCTTAGTGAAATGTCTATAGTCCTTTGCTGATTTTTTAAAAATAAGCTGCCTTATGATTTAGCGTAGAGTTGTTTAGACATAGAAAAGTTGTTAGCTATGTGTTTTGGAAATATCCCGAACTCTGTGACTCACTTATCTCACTGTCCTATGATCTCCTTGATGGAGGCAGGTGCATGTGTGCTGCATGTGGCTGGGTTGCGATGGGGATCTTCGTGTGGCAAGCTCCCAGATCACAGGGGCTTGACTTTTTCCTGAGACTCTCTCACTTCCTAATCAGGAATCTCCCACTGTCAAGATCATTGCCTACAGCATTTTTTACATAAATGATACATTACATTTATATAGTAAAGTATCAATAGTCAACACAAAAACAAGCACCAGTCATCAGACTGACTTCCTCAGGGTGCTCATCAGAGAGGGCACAGTGCCACGTGTACAGGCGGCACACAGGGCAGTGGCTGCTGGGCCCTCAGTCCTAAGGGCTCTTGTACTCTGGAGCACAATCACGGGCAGCTGCAGCATCTGAGAGAAGAAGTGTTAAAGATGACTTTCACAATACGCTTCACATAGCAGAGACCTGAAACGCAAGGAGCTTTATGAAAACCCCATGCAACTTCTTTGCTGTGATCAATGGCAACCACGAAGACAAAAGAACTGGTCACGTAACTCTCAAAGCCATTTTGACTCCGGGTGATAATTTCTGAGCTTAATTTTTACATTTTGCAAGGGGGACAAGTTAATTTCAACCATACTTAATCTTAGAGTACAATACTCATTGTTAACATATTGAAGAGGAAAATTGTATTTACTGCAAAATTACAAAGATCCTTCACAATTTGTAGTTACATGGGTGGTTACAAGAGGAGGCTTTTAGCTAGCCTCTTGCCAACCGGCATACACATATGTTCTGAATCCCTAATTAACCCAGATACCCATGTATGAGACACTTCAAAGCCAACTTTCAAATGCTAGAAAACCCTTCTATAGAAAAAAAAGCAATCTTAGAAACACTAGCCCGGAAGTTAACTAAGAGACAAAATAACACTATGACATAAACAGAAAATGAAACAGAGGACTTGTAATATAAACTCAAGACTTTGGAAAGTAATTTGATCATTTCACATTATTAATTGCAATTCATGTTTAAGACCCAATTAAAGAAAGTCTGGACAATGCAAATTAATTAATCTAATTTTATGCAATGTCAGAGGCTGGCAAACTTTTTCTATAACAGGACAAAAAACAATTATTTTAGGATTTAGGAGGCAGTCTTTTACAACTAATTCCTACCTTCTTTTGGAGCATAGACACCATCACTGATAATAATGTACTAAGGAGGAGGCAGTACGGTACAGTATGATACAGAAGCAGAAATGGGGTATAAGACAGAGGTGACGGGTGTACACAGGATGCTTCAGGTTCTAAATAAGCTGACCCCTTCTAACATAAGCTCCTCTGCATCGATAGTATCTTAATGCCTGGTACAAAACACATGTTCTGAAAATGTTTATAGATGTTTTTATTTTTAAAAAAATCAAAGAATTTAAACAAAATATCTGTTACCTTGCTATACGCATTATTTATCAAGCATTATCAAGAATTAAAAACTTTTGGTAAAGCTGGAAAGTGGTGGCACACGCCTGTAATCCCAGCACTTGGGAGGCAAAGGCAGGTGGATTTCTGAGTTCGAGGCCAGCCTAGTCTACAGAGTGAGTTCCAGGACAGCCAGGGCTATACAGAGAAACCCTGTCTCAGGAAAAAAAAAAATTGGTAAAATTTCTAAACTATTCCTCATAATAACTCAAATAATTTTGATTTTTTATATTAAAAATCACTTCTATCAATTATAAAGAATCAGTGTGCCAATACTGAAATCCATTTAAGAGTAACATTAATTTTCTGACTCCCTTGAGCAATTTGACTATTTTTTATCAGAATTAAAGGCAAGGACTGCCAAGATGGCTCAAAGCGCTTGTCACACAAACCTGACCATCTGCACTCAACCCCCAGGACTCATGTCAAAAGGAAAACTGGGTGGAGGCAGTGGTACACATCTGTAACCCCAGCACTCCAGCAGTAAGGTGGGAGCAAGGTCAGGAGAACTGCCTGCTAACTCACAGGCCACAGAGCCGGGAGCACGCAAGCAGCAGCAGCAGCAGCAGCAGCAGCAGGAGAGAGCCTGCTTCAACAAGGTGCAAAGAGAGAACAGATTCTCCCTGGACCTCCACATGCATACACAGGACGTGTATGCCTAATACACATACATACTAATGAATAATCTTTGTTTTGTTTTGTTTTGTTTTTTGAGATAGGGTAGATAGCCACCTAGTGCTGGCTAGCCTGGAATTCATTACGTAGACCAGGCTGGTCTTGAACTCACACTAATAAAAACTGTTTTTGTTTTTTTTAAGACAGCTTTTTTTTTTTTTTTAAAGATTTATTATATGCATGTACACTGTAGCTGTCTTCAGACGCACCAGAAGAGGGCGCCAGATCTCTTTACAGATGGTTGTGAGCCACCATGTGGGTGCTGGGATTTGAACTCATGATCTTTGGAAGAGCAGTCGGTGCTCTTACCCACTGAGCCATCTCTCCAGCCCCATAAAAACTGTTTCTAATCTGAAATAGAACTAAAGCTAAAGCTGAAAAGTCATACTCCCTTAGTTATTGTTAATATCCTGGCAAGTGAGAGGCAAAGTCAAAAGACTCTGTGAGTCGAAGGTGGCGCTGGTGGCGCTGACACCTTTAATCCCAGTGCTGGTGAGGCAAAAGGCCACAGTCAGAGGGTCTGAGTTTGAGGATACTCTGGTCTGCGAAGTGAGTTCCAAAATAGACAGGACTACACCAAGAAACCCTGTCTCAAAGAAAAAGAAAGAAAAAGAAAAGAGGAAAAAATAAATAATGAATATGGTGAAGCAATATACAGATATACAGGAGAACGGAAGTTGTACTGTGTTTATACAATGCAATGAACATCGATAAGATTTCTCTATAATGAAATATAAATGTCCTTTTAAAATTAGAGCTTTAAAATTAGAGCTTCCTCTTTAAAAACTTTGAATTTATTAAGCGTGTGTGTGTGTGTGTGTGTGTGTGTGTGTGTTTGTGTGTGTGTGTGTGTGTGTGTGTGTCTGCGGATATGTGCGTGAGTGCAGGTGTCCACACAGGACAGAGGGATAAGATCCCCCAGAGCTGGAGTTAGAGGTATCCACCAGACAAGAGGACTGAGAACCCAACTTGAGTCCCCCACAGAAGCAGTAAGTGCCTGAGCCACTGAGCCGTTTCTCCAGCCCCTAGAATTTTTTTTTTTTTTTTGAAATAGCTTTTGTTCTTTACGATCAAGTAATTTTGACTAGAAAATATAGTATGAAATACTCTGGAGAGGATTTGAGCTGAATCTTTAAAAACTGAGTAGAAAAGGTTTTGGGTATAGATGAAATATGGAATGGATTTTTTCTGTCTAAAATAATTGAAGGGAAAAGGGAATACACACACACACACACACACACACACACACACGAGAGAGAGAGAGAGAGAGAGAGAGAGAGAGAGAGAGAGAGAGACAAATACATACGCATGTTTTGTAAATAATCCATTTTATTTTTAAATATATTTGTTTATATGTATGAATGTTCTGCCGCCTGTGCACCACATGCATGCCTGGTGCCTGCAGAGGCCAGAAGAAGGTCTTGGGTCCCCTGGGCCTGGAATTACAGTCAATTGTGAGTTGCTATGTGTGTGTTGGGAATCAAACATCTGTCCTGCGGAACAGCAGCCAGTGCTGCTGAACCATCTCTTCAGACCCCGGTGGTTTTTTAAACACTAGACATTGGCTATGTGGAAAAGGAGTACCTCAGAGAAAGAAAAGCAAGCAAGCCGCCCCCCCCCCAACAGCTTCCCACTTACAGTCTCTAGGGAGTACAGGGGAAAGAAACCCACAAGGAAACTGGGACTCTCCCTGGTGGGAAGAAACAAAGCCCTAAGGCTCGTTAGAAGTTAGTAGAGCAATAGAGGAAAGAAACAGTGTCCAGTGAGCACCTAAGTCATGCTTATGTAATCTCCAAACAGAAAAGAAACAACCAGAGTAAAGGCAAACACGGAGACCAGCACTCCCTACTTAAACTTGCCCGACTCTTATCTTCCAGTAGTCAAGTATTAATTTAGGTATGACCATATGAAATGTTTTCTTTCATTATCATTAAGTTTGATGGTCAACAAGAGGAGGACCTCGGCAGCTGCTGGCTAACTTCCTGTGTCCAAAACTATTTATAGACAAACCAATCAATAACGAGAACAACCGAAGGCATAATGATCTTAGTTGTTGAGATATGCAAACCTGAGACTCCGCTACTAAGTAGGTGCTCTGTCTGAAGGGCCTGCTGTGAGAAGGCAGCCTCCAGGCTTTGATCCCTGAGATCTAAGAAGTCACTCACTAGGCTGCCAACGCTCATCAGTCACAGGGGGACAACTCCTCATTCAACTCTCCAGCAGGAAACAAATCCTAAGGAAAGTCCATCTCTCTGCTCAGTGAGCTCTGTGAATAAAGTTGTGTTTCTTGTTTTGACTCCTCAACTCTGACTACACTGTTCTGTCATGTGGTGAACAGACAGAAGAATCCTGGAAAGTATATACAGAACATCCAGAAAGAAGACAACCTTACAGAGTCTCAGGTCAAATAACTGTAAGGTTTTTGTTTCAGTAAAACTAGCTCTAAGGGGTTTTGCTGATCCTACCTACCTAAGAATATAAATAAACCTTAAAACAGTATTAATTGAATAAAACTAGCAATAGCAATAACACATGAGTCAAGAAATTACACAGATTTAGCAAGCAAAGCCTTCAACAAACATTTATACATTCAAGAAATTGCCAGGTCTAAGAGAAAATAATTGTACTGTTGTACAATTATTGACTGGATGAAATACATTTTCAGAACAATAATCTGATTAATAAGGTCTGGACGAAAGACATTTTCAGATTAATGATAAAGGAAATAAATAACTCAAAAGCCTCACACTCCCACCATAAATAACTTCATCAAAGAAGGAAGTGGTTGAAAATATACTCAGTACCAAAGCTGGAGAAATGGCTCAGCAATTACAAGCACATATGTCTTGCAGAGGACCCCAAGTTTAGCTCCCAGCACCCATGTCAAGCTGCTCACAACTCCAGTTCGTTCTCTCTCTCTGTGTGCCTCTCTGTCTCTCCCTCTCCCTCTCTCCTAGCCTCTACGGGTAACATCGCAACACACACACACACACACACACACACACACGCTTTAAAAAATATAACAAAATTTTAAAAAGATGTCCTCAGTCCTCAGGGAAATAAAACTGAAGACTACAATGAAATGTCATTATATTTCTATAAAAAGGGGTACAATCTAAAGACTACACATAAAACAAATGTTAATAAGAATATGGAAAAACTTGGCCACCTACACATTGCTAGAGCTAATGCTAAATTATAGTTATTTGGGGATTGGGGGAAACCTGATAATCCTACTCTTGTGAAGCTGTAAGAGAAATGAAAGTATATAATCATGTAAAAAAATATATCAGTGCCGGGCGGTGGTGGTGCACGCCTGTAATCCCAGCACTTGGGAGGCAGAGGCAGGCGGGATTTCTGAGTTCGAGACCAGCCTGGACTACAGAGTGAGTCCAGGACAGCCAGGACTACACAGAGAAACCCTGTCTCGGGGGAAAAAAAAAAAAAAAAGAAAAAGAAGAGAAAAGGAAAAAAAAATATATATATCAGTGCCCACAGCAGATTTATTCATAACATCTCTAACTACAACCAATCCAAGTACCAATACTTTAGTTTATATACTTCCAGCCATATAATGGAAAATTAAATAAATGAAAAATTAAAAAACACACTACTAATACATGCAAGAGAATGAAGGAAACATATCCTGTATGATTCCATCTATACAAAATTCTAGAAAAGGTAAAATCATAGGAATCCTAGTAATACTGCGGATCACCAGTTGCTAGGAGTCAAGGATGAAGAGACAATGGTACATAAACCTTTTAATGTAACAGACGGCTGAGATGACTAGATACCTTGCCTAACTCATCTTACTGATCAACTTCATTGTATAAAATTACAGCCCAATAGCTGATTTAATTTAGGTAGAGAAATGAATATACAGCCCTTGATCTCACTTCACTCATAAAGATGTATTAACACTTGATGGATAACAGCAACAGTAGGAAAGTAAAGATGTGGCAGTGATTGACAAGAAAAGGAAAAAAAAAGTCAGGAATGACTCAGCCACAAAGAGAAAGACACTGCTATACTTAAGTTACTATTATAACTATTTGAATAATTAGACTACACTTCTTATAGAAACACTTAGAAGATACCAAAGTATCAATAGTGTCTTCAAAATAACACTGTTTTTTGAGACATTGTTTCTCTGTGTAGCCCTGGCTGACCTCCAACTCAGAGCTCTGCCTGCCTCTGTCTCCTAGGATTAAAGGCGTGTGCCACTACTGCCCAGCTCAAAATAACTTTTTTTATGGTAGGTTCTCAGAAGCACCAACATATTTCTGGGCACTATCCCACTCTACTGCATTAGACTTCTAGGTGAAAAGAGCCTAAGTCTACTTTTTAAGCTGTCCCAGAGAAACTGAAGCCAAAAGTACAGGGCTTCCAATTTAGTGCTTTTATGGATTCCTGAGTATGTGAACAAGTGGGTTCTTGTGTTGTCTCTTGGGCTCTTTTCCTGCTGATTTGTCTTGTCCAACTTCAGTGTGATGACTTTTATCTTTGATATTGTTATATATTTTGAATGAATGAATGAATGAATGAATGAATAAAAGAAAACCTAACTACTAGAGCAAAGGTTAACAACTAAACTGTCCCTTCTACCTGCTGGGTGGGGGAACATTAGTTTTTTCCAATAGAGTGACACTGGGAATATAAACCACTCCTGGACAGGCCAATATATAATGGACTCCAGGTTTTGGGGGTTGTGTGTATACACTTTTATGTGCTTGCAGTTTGGTGTGTAGGGTTTTTCATTAGTTTGTTTTGGGGATATGTTTGTTTCTCATTTTGGAAGTGGCTTTATTTTGTTTTCTTGGTTTTAGGAGGTGGGGTTATTGTAATGGGTTTTTATCTGTTATGATGGATGTATATGATCAGCCCAGGAAGAGACACTATTAGAAAGTTGTGGCCCTGTTAGAGTAGGTGTGTCACTGTGGGTGTGGACTCTCATCCTAGCTGCCTGTAAGCCAGTATTCTGCTAACAGCCTTCAAATGAAGATGTAGAACTCTCAGCGCCTCCTGCACCATGCCTGCCTGATGCTGCCATGTTCCAGCCTTGATGATAATGGACTGAATCTCTGAACCTATAAGCCAGCCCCAATTAAATGTTGTCCCTATAAAAGTTACCTTGGTCATAGTGTCTGTTCACAGCAGTAAAGCCCTAACTAAGACAGTCTGTTTTTGAGAAATAACTTAAAAGCTGGGTAGAGAGGAAGGGGGCAAAGATCTGGAAGACTTGGAGGAAGGAAGAATATGATCAAAATATACTTCATTTAAAAAGGTTTAAATAATTGAACATATATGAAAAAATTAAAAACTATCCCATTGAAATTCTTTTATAAATAAGTCTTGAAGAACTTGTTAGAACTTATTTGCATTAGAAATTCAAATATGCACGGGTATGCATGCACATCAAATTCGCCTTAACAATGGACCAAGATCCATATTGTCCCCAAGAAGGAAGGAAGGAAAGGACCCTGGTCCTGAAAAGACTGGATACAGATTTGTAGGAGAGCATCAGAACAGAGAAATGGGGTGGGGTGGGTGATTGGGGAATAGTTAGGGGGGAGAGGACTTATGGGACATATGATGGGGGGGGGACTGGGAAAGGGGAAAGCCTTTGGAATGTAAACAAAGAATATAGAAAATAAAGAAAAAATGAGAAAAAAAAAAAAAAGGAAAAAAAATCCACGTTGTCCAGAAGCAGAGAGACGGCTAGGTAAATAAAAGCACTTGGTACCAAACCTGATGAGCTGAATTCAATCCCTAAGACCCACATAATTGAAGGCCAGACCACTTGCAACTTGCAAGGGTTGTCTTCTGACCTCCACACTTGTGCTATGATAATCCCTTTTTATCTGTAGCTATACACTGTATGTTTGAAAAACAGTAAGTGGAAATTCAAAAACACACGCTATATATATATATATATATATATATATATATATACATACATATATATATATATATTTTATAATATATAATAATATATTATACACACACACACACAAAGTTTAGTTTGTGAATGTATAGCCTTACTGTATTTACATGTACCTGATACCTACCCACAGGCACCAAAAAAGGGTGCTGTGTCTCCTGGAATTGGGAGTTATGGATGGTTGTGAGCTGCCATCAGAGTGATGGGAACTATATTGGATCCTCTCCAAGAGCAGTAAGTACTCTTAATTGCTGAGCCATCTCTACAGACCCACAACTTATAAGCTGCGTCATTCTTTATAGCATAAGGAAACCTTACACATGCTCTGACCCACTATGCCTAGGAGTCCTTCTTTTGTCTAGGCACCACACTGTATGTTCTACCCATCCATTAGTCACTTAGAAACTCTCCTAGATGCTGTCTGTTTGTAATGCCTGTGTTCAAGTAACTGCAGTTTCCATTATGACCCTCAAACACAAGCTAATAGTGATGCTAGTAATTCAGATAGGCCAAAGAGAAATTACAAAAAGCTCTCTTCCTTTAAGTGAAAGGGATAAAGTACAATAAAATACTGAAACCCAAGACTACATTCATGTACCTTTTATTATAATGTAATCAAAATGTCCTTTTATTAATTTGTTATAAGATTTAAAAATTAAGCTTTATGATATGCATGTACAAAAATAAAAAATATAGTTCATATGTGGTTTAGTACTACCACAATTTTAGTTATCAACTGGTGGTAATCTTATCAGCAAATAACAACTACTTCAATCATTAATTTTATTTACTACTAAAAAAAATCACAAGAATGTTTTATATGTGACATGTAATGTTTTCTATTTTGTAATTTTGTTTTTAAAATATTATTGTGATGGGCTTGCTCTCTCTATCCAATTTAATTCCAAATATTTCTCTATGATCAAGTATTATGTCAAAAGAAAACATAATTGGGAGGGAATGAAGGGTGGATGTGGTCAAGATACATTATACACATGTATGAAGTTTTCCAAGACAAAACATTTTAAAAGTATTTAAACATAATTTCAATAATAAATCTAAAGGAAACAGCATTACAAACTGGGGAGAATAAAAGTGAACAAAATAGACCAAAATCCTTATCTTTATGAATTTTTGTTTTTAAAACAATTGTCAGGCGCCAGAGAGCTGGCCTAATGACCCAAATCTAATCCCTAAGACCCACATGGTTGAAGCATTAGACCAATCCCCAAACGTTGTCTTCAGACCTCTATGCTCTTGCTAGGGGACATGTACACCCACAAATACCTGGAAAAATGAATAAGTAAAGAAACCTATCAGGGCTGGAGAGATGGCCCAGCAGGTAAGAATGCTCACAGCTGAGTGAGATCACAGAGTCCTGGAAGCCCAGCACAGTGAGGGGCCAGCTGCAAGGGCTTGCTGTCTGCCAACATGTCGTCCTTGTGACCTCTACCCTCACACATACACATATGCACACGTATCATACACAAATACACATACATCATATACAATATTCATGTATACACATAAAAAGTAAAACACATAACACAAAATGTATCATTTTATCCTTCTTGGGGTGTTCAATTCAACAACCCTGTTCAACCATGATCACAAACCACCTTCTGAATTTTTCCGTCACCCCACACTGAGATTGTCCTTATTGAACAAGAAGGTTCCAATTCCACCTCCCAGCCTCTGTTAACTGCCATCCTATTTTATGGACCTGACTATTCTAATTATTTCCTAAATAGATCATTCACTGTTATTCCTCCACAAGACTTTTTTCCTAACCGTGGCATGACTGGCACCGTACACTGAGGACACAGAGATTCACAGCATACTGTTCTGCTCTCAAGAGCTCGTACTGTAATAGGGAAGCCAAACAACAACTCTCAAGAAACTTGATGATATGTTATCATAACTCTTAAATCTTTTGTTTGCTCTAACAAGTGGTGGCACAAAAGCCAAAGTGACTAAAGAAAGGCTTCACAACAAAGGCAATGTCTCCAAGCTGCCTTGTAGTATGAAGAATCCACATGAGCAGTTATACCAAGTACAGAGACAGCATTTACTCATTCAAATTTATTTGCAGAGTGACACTGGTCGATACTCCGCACACATCAAACAGCCAAGGTCTGTGCTCTTACACCCTGGCACATGCAAGGCCTTGACGTTGGCCTGAGGAAAGAACAAGCAACTCAGACTACAGAACTTCAGCAAGAACCAGTGGGCTGAGCCAACAGCCCAGGGCCACAGCAGGAAAAGCTGTTACCCACAGTCTTATGAGTACAAAACAGTTTGATAACCTTAAAATATGTAAGAATACCAGTGGTACTGGTTAGTACTCACTCTTACAACATTCCCAGAGATTTTTATTTCCTATAACTGGTAGATATGAGGGAGACATTATAATAATGCTTATATATATGTATATAAATTAAATTTCAGGTACATGAATATTTTACCTGCATGTATGTCTGTGTGCTTGGTGCCCATGGAAGCCAGAAGAGGATATCAGATTGCCTAGAACTATATGGTTATGAGCTATCATGTGGGTGCTAGGACTTGAACCCAGGTCCTCTCAAGAGTAACAAGTATTCTTAACCACTGAACTGTCTCTCCAGCCCCAGAACTAAATCTGTACTAATGAGAACATTGTAATGCCAAGACAATTTTATTCAGGAACTATAGTTTGGGAAATACCTTTAAAATACAGGAAGTTGGTGATGGTCCCAGTCTGGAGAGGATTGTCAGTAGACTATATTTTGGGATTACTGTTTTTACATATTGTTTTTCACATGTACCCCGGGTGTGCGTGTGTGCGTGCGCGTGTGTCAGAAGACAATTTGTGAGAACAGATTTCCTATTTCCACCAGGCAGATTCTAAGGGTCAATCTCAGGTTGTCAGACTTGATAGAAATCACCATTTACTCAAATGAGCCCTGCTTCCAGCCCAATTAATATTTTCTTTAATCATAAGAAAATGCTTTTATTTTAAAAATAATCAACAACACAAAAGTAGAAACATCACCCACCTTTTAGTGCTTTTATTATTTTTGTCCGTATGTTTACAATATATACATTTTTAAACAAAAGGATCATACTATAAATTATTGAAGCTGCTTCTTCACCGTCATGAAAAAAACCATTTCCTCCTTTGATTCTTTTTTTTTTTTAAAGATTTACTTATTTATTTTATGTATGTGAGTGCAATGTCACTCTCTTCAGACACACCAGAAGAGGGCATCGGATCCCATTACAGATGGTTGTGAGCCACCATGTGGTTGCTGGGAATTGAACTCAGGAGCTCTGGAAAGAGTAGTCAGTGCTCTTAACTGCTGAGAAAGCTCTCCAGCCCCACTCCTTTGATTCTTAAATCTTTTGGTGACTGTACAGATGGTATTATAAACATTCAATACATTTGAACATTTAGCTCATTAGTATTTTTTGCTATAACATTATATAGAAGTTGACCATTCATTCCTTAACAGGAAATATAAAACCTTAAACTTTTTGAGTACCTACATCATGCTCAGGAGATTTTAGAGCACTGCAGATTAGTACTTAGCCTCAGTCAATTCCTCCTTATTCAGTGGGTGTACAGGAATCTCATAACAAATGCCTCTGCAGACATCTGTATACACGACATATGCTCACATAGTAACACACACACTCATAAGCAATTAAAACATTTAAAGACGAACTAATTTAGACGAAAACCTAAAGTCTGACAATCATATATGCTGGTAAGGATATGTAACATGATCAATCTTATACAAGGTATGGATGTAATGTACATGCCTTAGTACATCCATTTTGGAGAAATTTTTGGATGCATGTGCACATATTTATAAATTTAAATTCTTATGGAAAATAACAAATCCATATTTATCCTATAGTCAAACATTAAAACAAATAACATGATAAGCAGATGTAACTAGCCCCTTTAGCTCCAACTGAACATTCAGACTGAATGCAAGAGGACCCAACTGATATTACTTACACTTCTTGATAAGATGCAGAACAGCAAACAGCATGCCAGCACTGTGCTTTTTAGTAATCCTCAAAGCTACTCAGGAACTCTTTTCCTTTGCCGCCCCAGGAGACAAGCCAAGTGTAAAAAGATGAGAGCACGAGGACTGGTGCATTAGCAGTTCAGGCTTGGAGCACCAAAGAGCAAACAGAAACAGCTGCCAAGGCTTCAGCAAGGGGCTTGTTCAATTACAAGAGCTGTCACACCCAGAAAGGCCCAAAGCTAGAACTCCAGCCCCCTCCCCCCCCAAATTATAGTTCATCCACAGTCTTCCCCATTTTTATATAATTTACTAATTATGAATAATTTTTACCAAAATCAATAAAGCTTTGATATATAACTGACATTTTACCTTATCTCGATCCCAACTGAATAAAGCTACCAAGTTAACCTAAAGCCACAATGGTCTTAAGAGAAGAAAGGCTAATATTGGTCCTATTTTTACAAGAAACAAACAAAAATCAATGTAGAATAAACCAAGTCAAGCATCTATTGATATATTTCATTCATCAAAACTGCTATTGATTTTAACACATTATAAACTTATTTCTGTACTACAAAGAAAGTAAAAGCCAGGCACAATGGTTTATACTTGGTCTGGCTAGTTTCACGTGACACAAACTGAAGTCATCTGGGAAGAGGGAACCTCAATTAGGAAGATAACACCATAGGATAAGGCTGGGGCAAGTCGGCCGGGCATGGTGGCGCACACCTTTAATCCCAGCACTTGGGAGGCAGAGGCAGGCGGATTTCTGAGTTCAAGGCCAGCCTGGTCTACAGAGTGAGTTCCAGGACAGCCAGGGCCACACAGAGAAACCCTGTCTCAAAAACCAAAAAAAAAAAAAAAAAAAAAAAAAAAAAAAAAAAAAAAAGGCTGGGGCAAGTCTGTAGGGCATTTTCCTAATTAGTGACTGATGGGGAGGGCCCAGCCCACTGTGGTTCTGTAAGAGCAGGCTGAGCAAGCCCATAAGCAGCACTCCCCCACGGCCTCTGCATCAGCTCCTGCTCCAGGTTCCTGCCCTGTGTGAGTTCCTGCCCTGACTTCTTTGGATGATGGTCTACAAACCCTTTCCTCTCCAACCTGCTTCTGGCCATGGTGTTTCATCAGAGCAATGGTAACCCTAGGCTCAGACAGCACCTATAACCTCAGGACCCTGGAGGCTAGACAAGATCAAAAGTCCAAGGCCAGCCTGAAATACACAGCAAGACCTTCCCAAGCCAGGCGGAACACTGACAACTAAATGAGGCGTGCACATTCCAACTGCTGCTGTAAAGCACATGGGGGGAAATATGCTCTTTACAATGATTGGAACACAAAATAACTCTTCTATCATTTTTTTCATTAAGATATTTATGAGGGACTAGAAAGAAGGCTCAGTAATTAAAAGTGCATATACTTTCATAGAGAAGACCCAAATTCTCAGCACATCAAAAGCTCAAAAGACCTGTAGCTCCAGCTTCAAGGGATCTAATGCACCAGAACTCACACATGCGCTTATGTGCAAACATAATGAAAAATTAAAACTAGTCTTTAAATACAATCAAATACATTCTATTCCCTGTGAGACACAACAGTCTGCTCCAGCAGGGGAAAAAATCTTTTTACTAAAAACTTTCTAAGATAACTTTCTAAGGTTATCTTATGATTGGTAGAACAGTTTTTTCTATAGCTTTCATAAAAACAAATAAGCCAAGTGTAGTGGTTCATGTCTGTAATTGTAGCAATGGGAAACTGAGGCATAAGGATTGTTGTGAGTTCAAGGTCAACCAGAGCTATACTGTGATTTCAACAGTGAGAAGACACTGCCTCACAAAAACTAAAGATCAAAATACGGAATAAATAAGTTAGCTCCCATCACTTTTGAGGGCATTTACCACTGAGAAGCTCTCATTTAACACACACAGCACACAGCGTCTTGGGTATATTGGCTCCCATATACCAAAGCAGTAGACAGAGCGATGGAAGGAAAATAAATCTCAGTCCAATAGAGAAACAACAGATGAATGTTTTTGTCTGAGTGGGTCCTACACAATCATTAACACTACAAAGTGCTAACTCAGGGCAACTTTATCATCTTGTAAGTGGAGAACAAGGATGAAAAAGTAGACTAGGTATGCCCAACCTATTGGAAACATTAGATCACTGCTTCACAGATGGATCTGTGGAATGTACCTTTTACAAATAATCAGCAGCATAGAACAATTTTTAAAACTGCTACTGTGTGTGCTTACACATACAAATAAAGGCACACATGTGACGGTCAGAAGATAACCTGTGGGAGTTGGTTCTTTCCATCCTCCATGTAGGTCCAGGGATCAAACTCAGGTGGTAGTCAGGTTTGATGGCAAGTTTTCTTACCAGTCCAATAAATTATCTTTAGAAATTGCCAAAGAATCTCAGATGGGCTAATGAGATAGCTTAGTTCATAAGGTATTTGCCACACAACGGACCTAAGTACAACTTTCCGAACCTATTATACAAAGCCAAGCGTGGTGGTACATGCCCACCTTTTGCAACGTGGAGAAGAGGATCCTTCTGACTCAATGGCCAGCCATCAGAGCCTAACCAGCAAAGCCGCGGGTCTCAGAGAGATCATGCCTCCAGCTCCGACACCAAGGTGAACAGTGTTCCTGAGGAACACTTGAAATTGACTTCTGGCCTTTACAAAAATAAAAAGGGATGCATGCCCATGCATAGCCACTGAGCATACATCTGCACTGCCCGCTGCCCCTACACATAGAATTGTGGTAAGGGGGGAGGGGGAGGGAGGGAGGGGGGAAGGGGGAGAAGAAGAGGGGGAAGGGGTGGAAGGGGAGGGGGAGAGGGAGAGGGGGAACACAGAGTGCTGCATACGCCTGCCTTATGTTCGCAATGCAGCTGGGCTGGAGAGCTGGCTCAGTGTGTAAAGGGCCTGCTGCAGAGCTCAGATCCCCAAATCCCACTCAAGAAGCCAGATGTGGCTGCACGCATGTATAATTCCCGTGCTGGCAAGAGAAAGGACGCAGGCCAGGCAGATCCTTCAGAGACATGAATCAGACTGAAACAGAAACAATGAAGACACCCAATGTTGATCTCTGTCCTTCACATGCACACACAAATATATGCATGCATATGTGCACATAGACACATGAGCATGATACACATACAAACACACACATACACACACACAGACACCCCATACACACACACACAAAAGTCAAGTAAGATTTCTGTAAAATATGTCATGAGGAAAGCAAAAAAATGAAAAGGCCAAGAAGAAACAAAAGACAACAGACATATCTAGAACCAAGATATAAAAACCGAAATGCTATGAAAGAAAAAGGAATAAAAATAAATGAAAAACTACATCGGGAATGAAAAAAAAAAAAGATTCAATAGTGTTGAAAACTAAATCAGAGATAGATGTAGTAAACAATAAATGTGCTTATCAATTAATTATGCAGAAATTAAAAACTAGCAGTAGGAGCTAAAAACAGAACTCTTAAGCAATGGCGCACAGTACGGAGGCAGACCAACTCGAGCAAGCTGCGGCCTGACTTCTATGAGTGTCGCAGCACATGTGCACTCATGCACACCAGACAGACACATAGAATCAAAAATTCAAAGCCCTGAACAGATGAGTGCTTAAAAACAACAGTGAGGCCAGGCATGGAGACACACACCTTTGCCCCTCTGCGTTTGAGGCTATCCTGGTGTACACAGCAAGTTCCAGGACAACTGGGGCTACACAGAGAAATCTTGTCTTGAGAAATAATTAAAAATAAAAAAGGAGACAGTGAAAATGGATACAATATTTTTTAAAAGGGAAAGAAATGTTATCCAATCCAAAAGTAACATAGTACTTTTAAAACTCCTTACTCTTTATATTTATATTAAAATATCATAAAAAGGAATAAATACCACAAAAAGAATACCATCTGCATCTCTGTATCAAAAGGAGTTTCTTTAGCCCAGAGAGAATTAAAAGGCCTGTGAGATAGCTGCCAATCCTGATAACCTCAGTTCAATCCCCAGGGCTCACACGGTGGAGCGAGAATTAACTCCCTCAAGCCATCCTCTGACCTGCATGCTTATACACAAACACACACACACACACACACACACACACACACACACACACAGTTAAAGAAAAATAAAGATATCAGAAAACTATTCAAGAAAATTGTAAAAATCCCTCCAGGACCCAGGCACGCCAAGGTGTGACTCTTCATGCCAGTCAGTAACATGCACATGCAACAAGTCATTCTCAGACAGTAAACATTCTACATGCACATGCACAATCACCCCAAACAGTATCTGAAAACATTATTTGAAGAAACTAAGGTAATGAAAGGAGCCCAAGCTGGGAGAATTGAAGCACAGTTGTAACTGCAGTATCACGAGGCAAGAAGGGCAAGCAAACGGAGACACGTCAAGTTCAAGGCCAGTCTTGTAGACTGGACAACTTGCTCACTCACTAAGTGTGAGAATTCCACACCATCCTATAGTGACGGAGTCATACTAGCAGGCTGTATGATTAAGGTATGTATGAAACCTGAATGAATTTCATGGGGCCTGTCCTTGAGATATTTCATTATGTACAAGCAAATAATACAAAATCTGAAACATTTTATGATCACATGCATTCTGAATGAGGAATACAAGTCTGTATTGCATAAGAGAAAACATTTTATCTTGTTCTTGAATTTTATCATCTCAACTGTATTTCAGCATGTATGCTTCCCACCCCATATTTGTGCTTTCTTTTGTTGTTGTTTTTCAGAGATGTGCCTGCCTCTGCCTCCCACGTGCTGGAATTAGAAGCATGTGGCATCACCACTTGGACTGTATTTATGCTAAGATAAAAAATACACGAGACATTTTACACTATAAAAGTCAAAACTAAAGGAGAAAAATAAGGTTACATTAAATGTATAAAATTATGATGTAGGTAGCAGTGCCTTAACCATATGCACGTTTGTTAGGCCCAAGGGCCTCTTTTACCCCTGTCAAGGGGAGAACTAACCTTCTCTCCCTTCGTGTAACACTAAATGTATAAAATGATAAGGATAAAAGAACAAAGCAGATGGGCTCGGGCAGGTTTTTTAAACTCGAAGTGCTGTAAGAGAATTAAAATACAGGAACAGGCCGTAAGTTACTTTAGGTATCCTAGAATCGATCATATTAAAAAAGAAAGAGAAATAATGACATAGGACAAGAAACAGGATTCCAGAAGGAATCAACTAAAGAATCCCTTCAAATCACTACAGAAGTAAACTTGATACAGATTTACAAGAAGGCAGAAATAAAACTCTAAAATTAGCACTTAGAACTTTACGGAGAATCTGACAGCAATCCTATCACTGTTATATAATGATTTTTAAGATGCAGCTTGATTTTTTTACTAGTAATTCATCTTATTGTAGTTTTGAGTACCAGGAAAAAAAGTTTCTCCATTATAAATAGTTTAAAGAGCTGCTATAAAAGTCATATCAGTCAAGAAGCCGTTTGTGTATGTGTGCTAAATAACATACATAGAAAACACTAGTAATGCAAAGTAAAACAAAACAAATGGAAAACACTCTGTTCATAACAAATGAGACAAGAATAAATATATAGGATATACAACAGTTAAAAACAAAATTTTTAAATGTTATATTTTTCCATATGTAACTGTACGTTCTAGATATCTCCTTAGTTCAAGATCAGCTTTTTGGAAAGGAAAATCACTGCAGCAAAAGAACACACTGAGCTACACTGCAACCTCAGAAATGCTTTTCTAAATGTTTAAAGGAATAATCAGTGAACAGTCAATAATCTGTATCAAATAAGTGAGAAATTATTTATAATGAAATGTATATAAATTGGTGACATAATAAATTCTAAAAGAAACTTCAGTAATTTGAAAAGTTAAAAACCATGTAAAAGATACAAAATACTGGCTTTCAACCATGATCTACCATGTCACTTAAGAATTACTATTTGTTTTTTTTTTTTTTTTTTTTTTTTTTTTTTTTATACTGCTGAGTAAAATTAACTATGGAGAAAAGGTCTGGCAACCTTAAGTATGTTTAAAGCTACATTAATTTACTCAAAAACATGCTAATCTGTCTACTGTCACAGCTCTGAATTCCCTCTTCTAGTGGGTCCAGGAGTCAAATGCTTCATTTCAGATGCTACAGAGGAGACATTCTTCTGTATTCCATGGCTTCCTGAAATCTTACATAATCTCTACAGCATTATTGGATAGTGGGACCACTCTTATTTTTTCCAAAATGGCCACATTTTTCTCTTTTTTATTATGTGTTCAGTAGAAGACTAACAATCAAATCGCTCTACTGTTGTCTAATGGTTGGTAAGGGTAAAGGCCAAGTGACCGAAGGAATGTCTTGTACTGATTCTGTATATTTTTGTGTTAAAATCACAACTGTATATACAATGTGAAATAGGCAAGACTCAAAATAATATCCTGAACAATTATCCTCATTGACATGAAGTATTTTCTATCTATGCCATATGATCTGATCATCTAAAAATAGTCCTTTAGAAGATGGCCCTACTTCTTGACTGTAATGTCAAAAGAAGAGTCTCAAAATAAAAACAAATCTAGAAGAGGAAAAAAAGACAGGTTATTTTTGGAAATTCTAAATCACATACTTTTAAAGATGAACTCTCCAAATAAGAAAGCCCAGGATAGATCTTTTTCCGTTCCTGTCCCAAGTAATCAGGTATAACTTCATCAAAATGTGTTTGAAAAGGTTCGTTTAACACACACACACACACACACACACACACGCACGCAAACTTATAAAATTCTTAAAATTACTACTTAAATAAAGAGCATTTACTTTAAGAACAACTAATAGATACAAGCCAGTTTTCCTAACTTGTAAAGAATATCTCAGGCCAGGCGGTGGTGGCGCATGCCTTTAATCCCAGCACTTGGGAGGTAGAGGCAGGCGGATTTCTGAGTCTCAAAAAACAAAACAAAACAAAATCTCAGAAAATGAGCAAAAGAGAAATAGTATATTTAAAAAAACAAGAACAACAACCATATGGACTAGGGATGTAGCTCAGACGGCAGGAAGTTTAACAAGCTCCAGGTTTGACCCCCTAAACCAGGTCTAGTGGCGAATGACTGTAATCCCAGCACTTAGGAGGCAGGGGCAGGACAGTCAAGTTCAGAGTCACTAAATAGTGAATTCCAGGACAGCCTGTGCTACATGAAACACTTCATCTAAACATGCTTGTATGGTTCTCAAGCATATGAAAAGACAATCTTACTATAATAAAAGAATATAGGAATCCGGAAACAGATCAGCAGGTAAAGGTACATGCTATGCAAGCCTGGTGCTCAAGCTTGATCCTGGGAACCATGTAAAAATGAAAGAGGAGACCTGACTCCACAAAGTTGTGTGTCCTGTATCATGCATGCTGTGAGACATGCATGGGCATAAACACTGGGATGGTGTATATATGCTCAACCCAGGGAGAGGCACTATTAGGAGGTGTGGCCTTGTTGTATGTCTTGAGGGTGTGGGCTTAAGACCATCATCCTAGCTGCCTGGAAGCCAGTCTTCTAGCAGCCTTCAGATAAAGATGTAGAACTCTCCTCCTGCACCATGCCTGCCTAGATGCTGCCATGTTCCTGCTTTGATAATAATGGACTGAACCTCTGAACCTGTAAGCCAGCCCAGATTAAATGCTGTCCTTATAAGAGTTGCCTTGGTCATGGTGTCTGTTCACAGCAGTAAAACCCTAAGTCAAACACAAATAATAACAACAACAACAACAACAACAAGAAGGAAGAGAAGACGAAGAAGACAAAGAAGACGAGGAAAAAGACGAAGAAGGAAGAAGAAAAGGAGGAGGAGGAGGAGGAGGAGGAGGAAGAAGAAGAAGAAGAAGAAGAAGAATGTAAATTTATATTGTACTGAGATCCATATTTTTACCCATCAGATTGATGATAAAACACTTGAGAACATAATCTTCAATATATGGTCTCACTTCTGGTAGCAGTACAGATTAAATAACCTCTATAATTTTTATAATTTAAGAAAAAGCCTAGTAAAACATTTCTTAAAAATGTGGCACATAAAATATATATGGTCTAGGGTCATTCTTTAGAATTAGTAAGCATCTACTTTCTCGGGTCTCTTAGGGCAGACAGGTAAGAAACTTGGATGACTAGAGTCATCTTTACTCCACTTACTGCCTATCTAATACTTTCTGTACAGTTAGTACATGATGTAAGTATTTGTGAATGGGACACAGAAGAATAAGAATAGAACAAAAGTAACACAAAGAATGACATGAACAGTCAAATGTATGACTTACATAAACACTTCCATCTGAGAGTAGAGCTCAGTGATAAAACTTTTATCTATCAAACACAGGGTTCAACCCCTAATATTTTTTAAAAATGTTAAAAGTACTACTTATGCCAGGTGATGATGGCACACGCCTTTAATTCCAGCACTTGGGAGGCAGAGGCAGGCGGATTTCTGGGTTCGAGACCAGCCTGGTCTACAGAATGAGTTCCAGGACAGCCTGGGCTACACAGAGAAACCCTGTCTCAAAAAAACAAACAAACAAAAAAAGTGCTATTTATTTTAAAAAGATGGTAATGTCATACTGTTAGCATACTTTGGAAAAATTAGTCAGTCAGCAACAGTATAACAGATTATAATAATGACCCCTAATTAGCCAGACATCCTTGGAAACCCTAAAGACAAACCCTGTGATTTGTTTTGGACCATCAAACAAAACAATATGGGACTTGCCTTTACTTGTTGCTTCCGTAAACTCTGGTGTTAAACTTCAGGAGAAGGAAGAGTCACGGCTAGCCTCCTAGAAACACATGGTTCTACGGCACCCTAGCCAACAGCCAATACCAAATTCCGCAGCAAATAAATATTCTTGAGTAACTACTTGGCCTATCCACTCATGGCAGACATATAAAGCAAGCCCACAGAGAAGCAGTAACAGACATGTTTTAACTAACAGATGCCCTGAATCATAGATTAATGCAGCTATTTCCTGACAAGTTTGGGGGGAGGGAGAGGGAAGGCGTTGTACAGCAAAAGTTAGTAAAAGTAGGTATGAAAATAAGACTGCTGATCAAGTAAAATCCCTGCTTTCCCTTTTCTGGTTTTAAGTTCCACAGTTCCCACTATCTGTAGAGGACTGGATCCAGAGTCCCTACTCTTCTACCTCAGATATTCAATGCTTATGTAAAATGGAGTGGCACCAGTAAATAACCTATCTACATCATCCCCTGCATTGTAAATAAACCTCTGGATTACTTATAGTACCAAATACAATGTAAATTCTAAGTAAACAGCCGCAGTATTCAATTATTTAAGAAATAACAATAAAAAACAAATCTGAACACATACAGCAAGGGTGCAGTTGTTGTTCTTCCCCCAAGTACGTTCTCAGACTGAGTGATCCTGATATAAACCCTACAGATATAAAGGGCTGACTATAGATTCATATACTACTTGTTCCACTAAACTAAACTTATAAAAAAATATTTTCTATTTGATTAACTGCAAAGTCCAATTTCCTTATAGAAACATTTACATGAAGTACTTCAGTCAAAATGATCACGGAATGTTGAAGACAGTATTGTTTAGAAAAAAGTGGATCAATATGAATAACAAGTGTCCTGTCACTGTGACTCAAGTGTGCTCACAGCCACGGTCATATACCAACAGTAACTATTACTGCACTCTGGACACTCTCGTGCCTTGCTTTGGTGCCTGCTTTGTCCCATTCTCTATGTGACCTCACTTGCTCTAAGACAAACATGCTACACATAAGTCAATTAGCCTCCTCGCACCTAATTCCCTCCAGTGTAACGTGGGAAAGCAGGACTTGTTTTTACAGATACAAAGACTAAATTACTTGGAAAATGGTATACAGTAAAGATCAATAAATAGCCCAAAACCTGTTACTAAAAATAATACTGAAACAATTAACTAACATGTTTTCTATTTTAAAAACCTTAAGTGTAATCAACCAAAATATGATCTTTCTGATTTGGGGGGGGGGGACTTAGAAATATATTTACAAATATATGCTGAAGACAACTAAAATGCTAGCAAATAATGAATCACTTGGCCTATATTCCACAATCTTCAATAGGTTTTAAAACCAGAGGCTTCATTTTTTGTATGTGTACTATAAATTTATAAAAGGCAAAAACAAGCCAAGCAATAAATCCTCTTGACAAGTCACCTTTATTGTGACACTAGCATATGCTTTTAATATGTTCTACCATAATTTATGTATTTTTTAAAGCATTACTAATGGCTTTGGAAAATAAGACTCCTTCAAAGAAATACAGTTAACGTAATCTGCAGCATTGGGAAACTAGTTCCTCCCTGGCCAATGGTTTACCACGGCCCCCTTTCAAGGAAAGATCAGACATGGACACCTCCCTGCCCTACATGAAACAAGTTTTTGGGTTTTTTTTTTTTTTGTTTTTTTTTTAAGTTATGCCTGGATGGGTGATTAGAAAAATTGGCCAACTTTTAAGAGGTGTTTTAAATAGGTAATTATCTCATCTATAGATATGAGTCACTGACCAACTACAAAGACCCTACCCACAGTGTGCAAGGGATCCATCTATTTTACACTAACACGAGGCATACATAAACGCTACGAGTATATTTTCCAGTTCACTTCAATTTGAACATTTTAAAGAACACTTAGTACATACGAGGTAACAAGAAGATCCTAGAGACAAGTATTAAAAAGGGTAACATTATGCTATTATATGTGGCAGACATTTGCTGGTTTGTTTTTTTTTTTTTTCAATAATCCTGTGAGGTAGAAATCATTAAAATTTGTTTTGCAGAAAAGGAGATTAAGGCACATAAAAGTAAAGTAACTTGCCCAGGGTCTCTATCTCAGCACAGAAGGCAGTAGGGTGGATAGTTACTGGGGGGTGAGGGGGTTACCTGAGGGTAGCACTACGTGGCTATTTCTACATATAAACAATATTCAAGGCAATAAGTCATTGAATAGCTGTGTGGGAAAGGGGCAGGCTTAAGAAACCAGAGATAAACTTTGGGAGTGGTAGAAAGAGCCGGAGGCTTAGAGAACTTGATATCTGAGTTGTTATTTTAAGGATGAGTACCAACTTCAATGCCAAGGATCACCCACCCCCCTCACCCCCAATATATTAACCAAAATAAATTACTTACTTGAAATTGAGAAAAACAATTTTGAGAGTAATCTTCCTCAGATATATTATTCCATAGTTTTAAAACAAATAATATGATGACAGTTTAATTTTTAGGTTGCTTTTATGTGGCTTGTCTTGGGTTTTATTCTGAAATGAAATTTAGATTAGTCATTTTCTTGTTCTGAGAAACTAGGAGTATGCCAACATGTTTTAATTTTACATTCTTTCACATAGCAACATGTATTCTTATTTACAAAGCCATCTATTTCACATCTTAAACAAACCTAATTTAATATATGTTACTTTTTAGTGTAGATATATGTATATGCAAACTAAAATACTTCTTTTAATTCTTGTTATACTTTCTTGGCAATTGTAAGAAGTATAAGAAAAATAGAAAACTTTTACAAACTGTCAAATATCAGGCAAGGCATTTCTGAAGTAACATTTATTTGTTAATATAATGTTCTCTGAACCCAAAGAAAATTCAATAATTACCCCCCAAGGAAACTGATTTCAAATTCTTAGTATTTCCCAAAACTCTCACCTAAAACTAAAATAGAATTGGCTGGAAAATGCACATAAGTAATTCCCACTGGTGATGACCATCATGTGCTTCAGAAGTCACTTTGCTAGACATACCCAATTTCTGCTGCAGAAAACAGTCCAGTTTCCCAATACTGATTAAGCAACCAGAGTTTTCAGTTAAATAATTTGAAATACTTTTTTTAAAAAATGTAAGAACCAGAAGAAACATGGGATCATCTGGAAATCTTCAAAAGAATAATTTTAAAAATTCACCAAAAGTTTAAAGGAACATAACTGGGAGTCTTAATTTTACTTCTAATTTGTTCTGGTCTCCTAATGCATCTACATCATGTTTGGATAGTGAGTGTCTTTCTGATTGTCTAAAGTACCCATTTCTGTATTCTTTATATTTGCATAGCAATTGCAAGTTAGCATAATTATTCATAACTATATTCAAAGTTCACTGTATCTTAATTCACATTATTTCTTCTTATTTAATGTCACTCTAGTGTTAAAATAGCAGCTAGGCCCCATAGTAACACACACTCCACAGCATAGAACATATCACATATCACATATCACATATCACACTCCTTAAACTTATAAGTATTCCTTTGAAACAACTAAGGCTAATGGCAACCTATACTATTTAAATGCAACCTACTTAAACTGCAATCTTTTTTTTTTCTTTTCTTTATATTAACTGAATGGATTCTAGTCCAATGAAAAGCCAGTGGAAAATGCATACCAGCAAAGGAATCTGAGAAATCTAATACACTTTTGATTGTGTCTAATTCTAATACTGATTTTCATTTACAGCTGTCCTAAATTCTTTGCTGTTTTACTTATTCTTAAAAAACAATAATCACACACACAGACATACACGCACACAGAGAAATCTTACTCAAATCTATTCCACAATTATATTATCTCCTCTTTTAGACAGTTTTAAACTATGTACAAGAAATTAGTAATTCTTCCAATGTTCTGTATTTCATCTTTCAATTGTCATCAATATTGTCCCATTATATCCCTTCAAATTTGAGAGAAAGGGCCAATGGGAAGTAGTGAAATCTGTCAAGGTTCACAGTTTTCATATCTTGCCCTATACTAACCAACTACTGAACACAGCCTGAAGCTGCCTCTCTAAAACTTACATGTGAATATTTATATGTATTATATATAATATGCATATATTCCCATACAGTTTCAAATATGCACACACACACACATATATAATGTCTAGAATGGTGTTTCTCCACCCTCAGAAGAATACACAAAACATCTGCATGGTGGTTAGTGGAAAATATACATAAAGAAAAGTTAAGATTTAGACTATTACAATAAATACTCTTTGATATATATATAAAATGCAAAAATTCATAGTATGTGTGAATTTTAAATCCAAAGTTCACATCAAGAATGATTTTTTAAAAGGGACATACATCTTCTATTAGATAGTTACTTTGCAGCCATCTAAGATGGTCCACCAATGCACATGGCAGGCAGGATTGAGAGGATTTGGACCTAGAGAAGATCTTTCCCCACTGATAGCTTGAAGTCATTCCAATTAGGAAAGCACTTTAACGCACTTCAGATATCTAATAAAAATATTACTCATCCTGGTAGTTACTAGCACCCCAAAGCCTCCTTTTTGGATTCTCCAATTCACTATGGCCACCCTCCAAGGAGCCACACCCACCAATTAAAAGCTCTGATTAAAAGATCACTAACAAAATAAAATGTTAAACAGTACTGTAACAATCATTTTGCAAGTGTTCACAGCAATTATTAGGACCTGTTCCTTCTTTTCTGCTTTACTGATTCCCGTAACTACAACTGAACCAGTTTAATCACTGGTAGCCATCACTGTCACCAAATTTTCCTCTGTTTCTGAAGACAACAGTACATATGCATTGCATTCTGTTATCTCTATCTAGAACATCTCCAGTCTTTCATGTGGCCCTTGTCCTCTTATGACATTGCACTACTGCTGTACAGGCATTATTTTATCATGATGCTGCCACAGGTATTCTTATATTTCATTTGACACATACACAAACTTCGAAGCACAAAACCCTTCAGTGGAATTGCTGATTTACAATAGCACACTTTTAATTTTGAACATTTGCAAACTGCTTTACACGGAGCACGAGGACTTCGATCTTACCGGGATGCCTGAGACTGCCATTCTCCTCCTTCACCATTCCCAACTTAGCCTACAAAGCGTTGCGAGTCTGACGATGGACTGTGCTGCAGCTCTAAGTATTGCTCTCTAAGGCGTCTATTACATACATACAACACTTTTTTCACGTGGATTTTCTTTGTTCACTTCTCTACTGGTAGGAGCTATTTATTGGGAAGAAAGTAGGCCCTTTTCAAAAGTACAAATGAGCTTACAAGTTTTGTTTACCTTTTACCTTGCATTTTTTTTCCACAAATGGCGTTTTGTGTTATAAAAATTCAGAATCTAGCTTCAGTGCTGTCTTTTCATACTCTGAAAGCCATTCATCATTCCTAAACTACATCAAAAATATTATCCTGTCTCCTTTTTTAAACAATTTATTTATTTCACGTATATGAATACACTGTAGCTTCAGACACACCAGGATAGGGCATCATCAGATCCCATTACAGATGGTTGTGAGACACCATGTGGTTGCTGGGAATTGAACTCAGGACCTCTGGAATAGTAGTCAGTGTTCTTAACTGCTGAGCCATCTCTCCAGGCCCCATTATCCTATTTCACATGCTTTTGACAACTCTGGAAGCCATCTTATTTTTTGTCCAGAATAGTAGCAATCTATCTAAAAAGATCATTGTTTAATAATCATTTCTCAGCTATAAATCAAAAATAGCATCTTAGTCTTAACGTGCTAACATACATGCGTTCATTTCTGAGTTTTACTCTGTTACATTGTTATTGCGTGTCAACATCATGCCAGCTTCAAACCATTTTAAGTCGTGGGGCTAGAACTCAGCTGCAGCGCACTCACCAGTGAGTCCAAGCTCCCGAGTTCGACACTCATTACAAGAAAGCACGCCTTCATACACCCACTCCCACACCTCAAGTTAAAACAACTTCACAAATAAATAGATATAGCAACTAAAAACTGCTAGTTTGCTTTATAAAAAAAAAAATGCTGTTGACATTCTCTCAATTACTAAGATCAAAACACCATAATGCAATTAATTATGCACTTTAGTAGATATTTATTTTGGAGACCCTAATGAGTCTCATACCTTTTTCTTACTATGCTTCTGAAACACATCTAGGAAACTGGCTTTTTCTTAAAAAATGTGTGAGCAGTCTTTTACAAACTATTAAGTCAATATATGTTATCTGCAGAAAAATCTGAAAAATACAAAACACCTAATACTGAGAACCAACCTTTATATTTCAATAAATATTTCTGCATTTAAATGTCTATTTTGTAAGCTGATATTTTCACAACAGTTATTTATGATTTAGGAATGAATAATGTTTTGCTGGAATATGCTCCAATAATGAAATTACTTCCCAATTGTTAGATATCCGGGGTTATTTTCTGTGATGACTATCATCCATTGATTAGTTTTTGCATTGAATGCTCATGTTTCAAGCACGCTGGTAAGTATAGGCCTATAATTGTGAACAACAACAAAAACCATTACTAGCATTTCTGGAAGTTACAATGAGGAAAAACTAAACATTAATCTCCAACATATACAGAATAGTAACTACAGCAATGCTACAAAGGAGCTTTAAACTTCTGGGTAGGGAAAGCTTTCCTGAGGAAAGATAAACTTGAGTTTTAGAAGAAGAAAATATTCTACTCATAGGGAACAGCAAGTACCACACCCTCATTGTGGAAGGGAGCACAGCGAGAAGGGGCTAACATAATGCCAATATGGCTGGAATACAAAGAGCAAGGCAAGAAGGACATGGCTCAAGACACGGCTGAACAGAAAGGAAGGGCCACGCTACGCAAGACCTTGTGGACAGGTGGTTGACACCACATTAAGACAAGGAATTCTGTCTGCATTCTAAATACAACTGAAAGCCACCCTATATGTCGGGTGATGTAATCAGGTTTACATTTTGGAAAAAAAATCTGATTACAGTGTAGAAATCAGATTAGCATGGGCAGAGTAACCTGGGATTAAAGCAAGATTAGGAGGCTATTGTAGTAAACGCTATCAAAAATGCTAGGAACTTGTTCTAGGATGGTGATGGATAATGAAAAGTAGATGGATTCAAAAGATAATCAGATTTGCCAAAAAGATTTATGTTCATCAATTAAAATCCCTGAAACTAGAATTAATGGGTCAAAAAGGAACATTTCAATGCACCAGTTCCTTGGTGTACTGGAATACATTGCTAAGCTGCACAGAGAAGTTTTCATCATTTGTAAATCACTTTGTAACTGTTCCTTTATTCAAAATGTTTAATTCTTTAAAATTTTTAAATTCTTGATCCCTATTTCCTTTACAAAGTCTTCCCTGGATTTCCATGCCAAGGAGGCCATCACCCCCTCCTTTCAGAGTCATCCCTACATTTCTGCCTGAGCCTAAAAATTTTATGTTTAATTTATATTTATATGTTTGTTGCTTCTTGTTTTCTGAGTTTCTGGAGGGTAATTCTGCTTTAACAAAGGCACACAGAATAGGTTGATACACACATAGTAGCTTCTCAATACTACTCTAGACATAAGAGGGACCCTGTCTGTTCCTAATGTGATGACTTGACTTTAGTCAAATATATTATATAAAACTAATAAAGCTTTTATTCGGGACTTCAAATATAAATTAAAGTGGCCAATTTTGTTTGTGATTAGCATGACTAGATCTGTGTGCTCCAAGAAATCTCTAACAATTATAACTGAATAGGTCTTACATGATCTTAAAATATTTTTGAATGTTTAGCTAAAAGAATGAGCAAGATTCTCATTATTTTATAATCTGAGTTAACTGCTATAGTTTATAAAACCATACTCATTTCGAATATATGATTAATAATAATCTACCAATTATAATAGCTCATTACAGCTAGGTTTATAAAATATAAGAATAAACCAATCAAATAAGCACCTATAACTCATGTAGAATTCCAGAATTATAAAAAAAAAGAACTCACCTGATTTCATGTTACTATCTACAACAATCTATACAACCAGTCACCAAATAGGAGGAAAATGTACAAGAAAGCAGTGGTCAAAGTTCCTTACAGTAATCTTGAATGCAAGCAGCTCCCTCTGTAGTCTGTTTGGCCTACTTCGTTCCACGACTTAGACTGTGAACACCTTACTAACTCCTACTCTGCATCTCAGCAGGGAATCTCTTTCAAAGGGTAATTATGTTTAACCTGGTGAGGAGGAAACTGCCGAGTCTCAGCTTAGTTGAGCAAGGAGGGAGTACACCTCCAGCAAGGAAGCAGAAGTGGAGATGTGGATTCTGGGCAGCATCCAGTTCCTCACCTGAGCCGGGTCGTGAAGTGAAGTGAGTTTCCTGAGTAGTCACACCCATGCAGATATAAATGAAAAAGATATCGTCCCATACTTTATTCAAATTGCTTTTTTCCCCACAAATTACTAGAGTGTTATTATAATTTTTTCTACAATGATAATGCTTAGGACACATGAAATAATAATGCATCAACGTAATGTTCAAGACTTTTTTTAAAAATGAGTTTAGAGGTCTGGAGAGATGGCTCAGCTGTTAAAGGCTAGGCTCACATAAAAAATAAATAAATAAATAAATAAATAAATAAATAAATAAATAAAAATAGAGCTGAGTGCCAATGAGAAGGCTCAGCTGGTAAAGGCACTTGTTGCCTGGCTTGGTGCCCTGGGTCCCAGGAACCCATAAGGTAGGAGTCCCTCTAACCTCCAAACATCACCGTGGTGGTGAGTACTCATGTATACATATCTCTCTCTCTCACACACACACACACACACACACACAGAGTGAGAGACAAAGAGAGAGACAAAGAGAGTACACGAATGGGGCTTGAGTACACATCTACACATACACCATGGTGCTTGAATACACATACGTACTCACACACACCATGGTGTTTGGATACATATATGTATACACACACACACACACACACACACACACAGGCCCAAATGTAAAAAAAATTTAGTGAGTTTAAAGAACTAAAAAGTAATTCCCTCACTCACATGAAAAAAATAAAATGACTTATAAGGAATCATCACTATGTTCAATTAGCCAATGATCAAACCAATCAGTCAAAAATTTACATTCAAGTCTGAATATGCTACTTAAAAAATATTTTCAAATTTCACAAACTCAAAACACAGGTGTTTAGATCCAAGACATTTATTTGCATTACTCCAAATATGTCCTTAAGACAGGACAACAAAAGTTAACTGGACTGTTTCCTAAGGCAGAAAATTACTTTTCCTTTAATAGCAGTAATCCAATCAACTCAGAATTTATAATTCAAATAGCCATTTTGAAAGAAATTTTCTTCTGACGACATTTTTAGGATCTCCTTTGATTAGTAAATTCTGTTTACGAAAAAAATATTTTCTCCAAATCAAAGAATTAAGGACTTCCAAAGTTAACACCTACAAAGTGAAGACTTACAGGTGTTACAAATGTTCATTAACATAGTTTGTATGTTACTAATGTGTCTGAATTTTGTAATAGTAAATTTGTTTTCAATAAAAATTCTAGCATTCGGATTTTTGTTTGGTTAGTTGGTTTGGTTTTTCAAGACAGGGTTTCTCTGTGTAGTCCTGGCTCTCCAGAACTAGCTAAGTAGGCCAGACTGGCCTTGAACTCAGAGACCCACCTGCCTTTGCCACCAGGGATTATAGGCATTCAGCGCCACACCCAATAAGCACTGATTTTTTTTTCTTTTTCTTTTCTTTTTTTTTTTTTTTTTTTTTTTTTGGTTTTTCAAGACAGGCTTTTTCTGTGTAGCCCTGGCTGTCCTGGAACTCACTCTGTAGATCAGGCTGGCCTCGAACTCAGAAATCCACCTGCCTCTGCCTCCCAAGTGCTGGGATTACAGACGTGCGCCACCACCGCCCGGCTAAGCACTGATTTTTAATAAAATATTCTGGCCTCTCTATTACGTTAATTGTTTCCAAGTTTTAAATCTACATGGCCTGGATTAGTTTTCTTTGGGAAGAGAATTTAAAGCAGAAAATTCTGCAGCGTAGTTTTCATTGAATCTGGATTAATATTAATTCTGCTGGGGGTCCCTGACATTAAAAATGCTTGATTTATATAAACTGGAGGCTTTTAAGTGAATGCCAAGGACTTCAATTTTTTCTCACGTTGAGGAAACAAGATTTGTTTTATACAATGTAAGGAATTCTTTTATTGTTTTCTCTCGGACCTCAGCTCTAAGGTATCTCCCAAGCAGGTAAACCATTACCACATGTTAATGAACCAATTACTGAGTCCTAAACTGATATTCACATTCACCTATGTGTCATGCTTGAAACAGAAACTTTTGTTTTAACCTGTGAATTATACTTTCAACCTGATAACCCTTAGCAACTTGATGTTTGCATCTGCCTATATCAAAAGTACTTTTTTTTCTTCATTTATATTATACATTTCCAAGTACACCACAAAAAAACACAATGTTTTTAATTGGAGGCTGGTGGCCTATTGTAAGATATTCAAGAAGAGATAAATATTTCTTATGAAATACTTCACATTCCAACATTCAGAAACACAAGTGTATACACCAGTCTATTTGTAAAAGATACTCTTTCACAGAACCCTGCTGATAGCAAGTGAAATTCATAGTAATCCCACAAACAAAGCTTCTCCTACATAATAGCTTCAAAAATCACTCAGGGATACATTATTTAGTGAGTGTAGCAGGAAAACTTGTAACTCAACCACCATACAATCTGGACCACCACAACACCAGCCTATTAGCATGCTGCTCTACAACTTGAAAATCAACTTCCCCACCATCCTCAGCAGCTGAAGGGAGAACAGGCAGTCTATTACCCTGAGCTTCCAAATCCAAACAAAGACAGCACCACGGGATTTCAAAAGGTAGAGAACCTATCCTCCAGAACATTACAATGCCTCGTAGTTTCCTGTCTTCCACATCCCAAACGCTATACTTTCTACCAACTGTTACCAGCATTCGGATCCTCTATCTTCCAAGGCTCGCAGCCATCAAACTCTATTTGAAAAAGGAGTCTCTTTGACCAAGCCTTATTTATGGCCTTGACATTGTTAACAAAGAGAAGTCACATTAAAAGGTAATAGCTTAGAACGAGTGCCTGTATTTTGGAAAGCAGTATCATCTTGGTAGTCCACAGAAGCTGACTAGTAATCAGGCTGAATGGCGACGAAGGCGAAGAGCATCAAGTGGGAAATGCTATCTAAAACCCCATAGGGCTAGACCTTGATAGGAACGTCGTCCTCCAGAATACGGCTTTATCATCTCTTGTTAACAGCTTAAAGCATGTGAAAAGAAGCAAAACTGAAAAATAAAACCACAAAAGCCTTGTATATCTGGCCTCTCTATTTATCCATTTACATTATAAATCCCAAAGAGCGTTCCAGAACATAGCTTGTCATCTCCCCCCCACCACCATTTCTTCAAAATGGCTTTTTTTTTTTAAGCTATTTTTAAAATGCAACCCTGCAACCCAGCCTAGAGGCATTCTAAAATGTCTTATGCTGCTGAGCCTGGCGGTGTTTCCTAACGAATACACCCCCATTAGGTGTAACGTTTTATGTTGGGCGACACAAACACGTAGTTCCTATTTCCATGGATGCCCATTTCCTGAAAGCGTTGCACCTGAGGATGCCGCTCGGTCCCTGCCGAGGTGTTAAACTCTGAGCAGTCACGACCTGCACTCACAGAGGAGCCACATGGTCACTTCAATGAGAAAGACGATCTGGCCCCGGGCGCCACTTTCTACAGCCACAGCCATCTCCGGCAGGGGCAGCGGAGAGCGAGGATGAAAGAGGCAACGGGGAGCGACGGACAGCACGCCTGACACTTCCCCTCTGCCCTCAAAGCCATTTCTAGAACGGGGCACTAGGGACGCGCAGCGACTTGGCCGGGGTCCCCACCGGCGACCGACCTCTAAGGACCCGCGAACTCGTCCTTGGGGACGAGGCGCAGCCACCCGACCCACCGAGAGAGGGACTCCGGCAAGCCCGCCCGCCCGCTCCCTCGCTCGCTCGCTCGCTCGCAGAGTAGAGCCCGCCGCCCGCCGCCTCTCCGCCGCGGAGGGGGGCGCAGCGCTCGCGCGAACCCACATTTTTTTTTCCGCCTCCTGTCATCACGCGCGGGAGAGAAGGCGAGCGGAGCCGAGAGGTGGGAAGACTCGGCGGCGACCCCGGAGAGGGCCGGCGGCGTGCGCGCGAGTGCGCGGAGGGAGGGCAGCCCCGACGACCCGGCGCTCGCGCTCCCGCTCCCGCCCGCTCCCGCTTACCTGCCGGGGTCGCCCCGAAGACTCGGACGACCGGCACCTTCTTGACAGGGAGCTGGGTGACGGGGGATTGGCAGATATCCAGCCCCGGCAGCGGGCTGGCCATGTAGTAGTCGGCAGTCACTATCCTCACAGAAAACATGTTCGCCGCCGCCGCCACCGCCTCCACTCCACTCCACTGCGACCTGGCAGCAGCGGCGGCGGCGGGCTCCGCAGGCAGAGGCGCCTCCTCCCCTTCCTCCTCGGTTCGGCTCTCCCCCCGCCCCCCGCCCCTCGCACGGACGCCGAGGCGAGCGGCGGCGGCGGCTGCGCGCGGAGGCTGCGGAGGCTGTGTGCTGCCGCCGCCTCCTCAGGCGCTCCCGGCGAGAGGCCGCGGGAGAGAAGCCCTCGCGCGTTCGTCGGGTCGGGTGGTGCCGCTGCTGCTGCTGCTGCTGCTGCTGCTGCTGCTGCTGCTGCCGCCACAGCCGCCGCCGCCGGGGATCACACGGGCTCCTCGGTCGCAGGCTGCAGCTCTTGTTGCCATGATGATGATGTCACGGACGCAACCACTGGGGGAGGGGAGAAGGGGTGTGTGTGCGCGCGCGCGAGCGGCGACGGGAGGGGGGGAGGGAGGCTAACGGGAGGGAGACCGGACGCGCGCGCGTGCGCGCGCCCCCCGGCGGTTGGAGCGGGGACGGGTTGGGGTGGGGGGCGACGAGGCGTTCTCCCCTACGCTGTGAGCGCGCGGCCGAGGAAGAGGCTGGCGGCAAGCCGGGCCGCGCGGCGCGCGCCGAGGAATCGATGATTCGGCCTGTGGGCAGGGTCACTGCGGCGGGGGGCCAGGGGAGCGCCGATAGCATGGATGGGCTTAGAGGGGCGCAGGGTTTCGGAGTCTCCTCCACTTCGCCCCGCCGACCGCCATCTCACATCCTACGGAAGAGGCGGGGGGTGGCTGCCGCGGAGAGGAAATTTTTTTGTTGTTGTTTGGTTTTGTTTTCGCAAGGTAAGGGAAGCCGCCCGCGGGAGAAGAGAGGCGCGGTGTAGATCTCGTGCGGCCCCCGGCCTCGCGGGAGGGTGGGAAGGAGGGCGGGCGGCGGGCCGGGCGGGGCGCTGGACCGGCCGGCCCTTCTCAGGTAACGCGGCGGCAGATCTGGAGCCCAGGCGGGCGCGAGGGGCGGGGGGCGCGCGGGCCTCGGCCTATAAAAGGGCCGCCCTGGCGCTCGCTCCCCGCTCCGCCCTCCCCTCCCCCCCCCACTCGGGGCGAGCCTCGCGCCCCGCCCTCCTCCTCCTCCTCCTCCTCTGCGGTGCTGCAGAGTGAGTCTGTGCCCGGCCACTTAATGAGATTTATTCACGCGCGGCCCTGCCCGGCTTTGCCCAGGCTGCGCGCACACACACACAGCACCGGGATTTCCCACCGCCGTGTTTTTCTCCCGCCCCCTCTGCCTGCCCCTCGCGCGCTCGGACGACCGCCGTGGGTTCCCCTGCGGCCGCGCAGGCTGCGCACCCCCACACACGCGGCCCGAGCGAGTACACCCAAAGACTCCCTTGCCCCACTCACCTCCCTCCCTCCGCTCCTCCCGCAGCAGCCCCGAGAGCCTTTCAGAGGAAATGTTGGCAAAAGGGAAAGGCTCCCGAAAATCGGGCGTGTTTTCATTCACTCGGAGTGCAGGATTTTACTACGGGTTGACACAGAAGAAAAGGGGGGGTGGGGTGGGGTAGGACCAAAAATAAAATAACGTAAAAACCAACTTTATCTGGAGCCTGAACGGAGATGGAGTGGTGCAGTTAGGGATGGGGGGGGGTGCGTGGAAACAGATGCTGCTGGTGTGGATGTTAAATTAGAACCTATGGGTTTTGTCTGGCTTGGTCACTAATATTGGGCGTGACCTCGGAGAAATAATTTGGTTTCTTTCGGCCTCGTTTTTCTCACTTGTAAAACGAGGGCCTCTCTTAAAAACTAATCTTTGTGGGTCGTCGCCCTCCTCTCACTTCGCCCCCCCCCCAACAAGAAAAGGATAAAGTAATAGGAAGCAGAAACTACGGTTTTGAAATTTGCCACTGGAATTCGGACATTTGACAATCATTATCCATCCAAAGTAGAGCTCATTCTGTCCCACTTACAAAATTAGACAGGTGCATTTTACTGCTTGTTGTATTTGCCTTGTATTTGGAGTGGGGTGAGAGCTCCTTGTTCGCAGTCGTGGTGGGTTTTCACATAAAATCAAAAAGGCTTAATGGGAGGCATCAAAGAAAGCAGCGTTCTGTAACATAAGTGTTAATATGAATTTATGCTTAGAGTGATTTGAGACGGATCAATACAGTAAATTTGCCCCAAGGGCATCAGAGTAAGTGGCAAGACTAAGATGTAACCTACTAACAGCTATAGCACAAAGAATTTTTCAAAAATCGATTTTAACTATTAGAAGACTATAGAAGTGATTTTTAAAATATGACTTCTACACACAAGCTTTTCATCTCCAGTGTATGTATGCACTTACCATGTGTTTTTTGGTATAAATAAACATTTTATACAATCAATATCAGATGGACAACATCAGTGATTTCCATGATGTCCTATAGCTCTTAGGATATTTTTTGTTAATATTTTGTCACTAAATCCCATGTTGGGGGTGGAGCATGGAAACCTGTATTTTTAGCAACCCCTCCAGCCAGCCCTGTATATCTCAAGCAGTATAAAATTGAAACTATTATATTTTGATGAAGACCATACGTAATTTTTAAGTTATATTGTTTCTAACTGATGGAAATTAAAGGTATCAAAGATTAGCTTTTTCTAGAACAAGATTCTGTTTTTTAAAATGTATTTTAATTCATCTGTTTTTATTTTATGTAGATTTGTGTTCTTGCTGCATGTCTATGTGAGGGTGGTGGATTCCCCTGGGGCTTACAGACCATTGGGAGCTGCCATAGGGGTACTGGGAATTGAACCTGGGCCCTCCAGAAGAGCAGACAGTGCTCTTAATTGCTGGGCCATCTCTCCAACTCCTAGAACAAGATTCTTAACCATTGCCTCTTAAAACGTTTACTATTTCAAAAGGCACTTAGGACCATTTTTCATATCCTAAAACTCCAAGAAAATAATGCTCACTTTTTTTTTTTTTTTTTTTTTTGGTTTTTTGTTTGTTTTTTTTCCAGACAGGGTTTCTCTGTGTAGCCTTGGCTGTCCTGGAACTCACTTTGTAGACCAGGCTGGCCTCTAACCCAGAAATCCGCCTGCCTCTGCCTCCCAAGTGCTGGGATTAAAGGTGTGTGCCACCACCGCCCATCATAATGTTCACTCTTGAAACATGGGCATCATGAGATTGGAATACTGTATCCATCACATGTAATATAAAGTCAAGGATAAAAAAAAAAAAAGACCCTGATGACAGTCTCCTAACCACAATTTAATAGTGTTTTATAAATATATAAAAAAGTTTTAGCATTTTCAGTTAGTGATTTAGTTTTAAATTTTAATTTACTAGGTATGTGAATTTTTTTGATATCTACAGTTTATTTTCTCATCTATGAAATGCAATAGTAATCCTTGTTTTAACTTTCCAGGCATGTAATCAGACTCAAAATTTAATGTGGGTGAAAGTTCACATCCAGATGACTACTCATTTTTAGACAGCCTTGGAATTATTTTGTGTACAAAACGTAAAATGCCAGATGTGAACTTAAAAACCATTATTTAAGTGGCTATTGTTTGCTAAGCAATGGGAGATATGGTGACATGGTCTCACAGAATTTTTTTTTTTGACATTTTTGTTTGTTTTTGTTTTTTGGTTTTTCGAGACAGGGTTTCTCTGTGTAGCTCTGGCTGTCCTGGAACTCACTCTGTAGACCAGGCTGGCCTTGAACTCAGAAATCCACCTGCCTCTGCCTCCCAAGTGCTGGGATTACAGGCGTGCGCCACCACACCTGGCTCCTCACAGAATTTATATACTAGAATTATAAGAAATAAATTTTAATGATAGCAATTAACATTTGTCAATTATTCAAGCTCAATAACTGACATTTATCATCTCACCCATTTATTCAAAGCCTTTCAACCCTTCCATACCAATACTTTTAAACATCAGTTGACAACATTCGCTTTTAATGATTACCTGGAATTGTAGTCAAAGACCATCCGTTGTGGGGCTAGGTATATGGTGACTTAGTCAACAACAGCCAGCCCATCCTATATTAATGGCTTTCCTCACTCTGCCTAGAACACTTGACAAGAAGAAACATAAGGAGGAAAGAATTCATTTTGGTTTAAAGTTCTAAGGAATAAGCTCCATAAATGTGGTGAAGACATGGTCATAGGAATGTGAGGTACTGGTCACTTTTGTCCAGTCAGGAAGCTAAGGAAGATGATCAGTTCAGTTTCACCTTTTAATTTATGCAGGGACTCAAGCTTATAGACTATTGCTGTTCACAGTGTGGGTCTTCCCTCATCAGTTAAACCATTTCAGAAATACCCTTGTAGATATACTTTGTATTTTCATGGTGATTCTAAATCTAACCAAGTTAGCAATGAAGATTAACCATCACAACCTCTATCTTGCTCTTCTATACTTTAGAAGCTGGCTTTCATAATAATATAAATATAATAATAAAAACTGGTTTTCAGACTCCCTTGCAGCTAGGGTACTAACATAAGATTAGTGGTGTGATGATAAATATTTCATTTCAGCCAAAGAGCTAGACTCTAATATTTAATATTCAAGTTTCTAAAGTTACTCCCAAGCCACCAGAATGACTTTACTTAAAGAAGCTGGCTTCAGCATGTTTAGCTTCCAGCAATCAAATGCACCGATTTAAGCTATGTTTCTGAAAGTGAGCAATGTAACCAATCACCTGTATTTGGAAAGATGAGCTTTTCTGGCAAACACCATGATGAGAGTATTTGATTCTTCTATGAGGAATCCTAACTTTTTTTTCTGTTGTCAAATGATGACTAGTAGTATGAATGTATGGGTTTTCACAAGAATTACACTAATGTGAGGTGTATGGTTTTCTGGTCATTGTTTTTCCTGGAAGTTGTTTCTAACTATATACTTTCTAAACCTGACTCTCTGGCTTTAAAAGATTTGTGTGATCTAAATTGTATTCATTAATCCATTGGTACTTTAAAAAAAATAGCCCAGTCATGTCTAATTGCATTAATTTGTAGACCTCAGAGCAGTATAAAAATGTAGGCCTGTGACTCAAGTGCAGAGACAAAATGTCATTTTCTATACTAACCTATCTTGTTGCCACTGCCTCCTCTCCTTCCTTCTTCTCCCTTCTCCTTCCACTAGCAATGGTGTTTTCTAAATTTGCTGATTTGTAGCCCAGACTTGGCTGGGACATATATGATCCTTCTGTTCCAGCTTTCTGAGGGCTAGGGTTATAGGCATGCAATGCCATCCTTGCTTTAGTTTGTTTTTTAATGTCACTTTAAGAAAGAAAATGAAAATGTAAATTCCTATGATAAATTACACCATTCATTTTTATATTGCACAAAGTAATTTAAAATGCAAATATAACAGTCTTTCAGTAATATGTGGAATCACCAAAATCACCTGATTGGAATTTCATGGCTTCTACATCTATATATATTTGTGATGTCACAACAGTGTAAACTCAGCACAAAATGAACTCAACTGTTTCTGTTTCCCTTCCTGTTATGCATATGTTCTAACAGTATTCTCTACCTTCTGCTTACTAATGAGTAAGGAAGGACTAAAAGAAACGTCTGGATTGTTTTTTATATGTTATTTTTAGGTAAGCGATTGGTCTCAGGAAAGAAACATGAGTGAGAAGAGATAGGATGCTTTGCTCACTTGTATTTCTTGTGTTTCCACCTTTTTTATACACATACAGCAAATTTTAATCCAAATGAAGATCATAGCATCTTAGAATTTTCAGCACCTTGACTAACTCAGTCATAGACACACCATGCTTGTCACTTGGACTCTGATTTTGTCATGTCCTCAGGAGGCATCATGCAGACAGTATGCAAATAGGTGGTGTACTGGCTGGTTTTGTGTGTCAACTTGACACAAGCTGGAGTTATCAGAGAAAGGAGCCTCCCTTGAGGAAATGCCTCCATGAGATCCAGCTGTATGGCATTTTCTCAATTAATGATCAAGGTGGGAGGATCCCTTGTGGGTGGTACCATCCCTGGGCTAGTAGTCTTGGGTTCTATAAGAAAGCAAGCTAGGACGGGGGGGGGGGGGGCCTTGGGGGGTGGTGGCACACGCCTGTAATCCCAGCACTTGGAAGGCAAAGGCAGGTGGATTTCTGAGTTCGAGGCCAGCCTGGTCTACAGAGTGAGTTCCAGGACAGCCAGGGCTACACAGAGAAACCCTGTGTCTCGAAGAAAAAACAAACAAACAAACAAACAAAAAAAGCAAGCTAGGGGAAGCAAGCCAGTGAGAAACATCCCTCCATGGCCTCTGCATCAGCTCCTACTTTCTGCCCTTTGTATGTTATAGTCCTGACTTCCTTTGGTGATGAACAGCAATGAGGAAGTGTAATCTGAATAAACCCTTTCCTCCCCAACTTGCTTCTTGGTCATGACGTTTTATGCAGGAATAGAAACTAAGACAGGTGGCAAGTAGGAAAAGACATACAGTCTTTGCCTGTATGTATGTTCTGTTGTGTCACAGGACTTAACTTAGTAATTGTCTTAGTTAGGGTTTTACTGCTGTGAACAGACACTATGACCAAGGCAACTCTTATAAGGACAACATTTAATTGGGGCTGGCTCACAGGTTCAGAGGTTCAGTCCATTATCAATTACCAAGGCGGGAACATGCTTCTGGGCAGGCATGGTGCAGGAGGAGCTGAGAGTTCTGCATCTTCATCTGAAGGCTGCTAGCATAATATTGGCTTCCAGGCAGCTAGGATGGTCTTAAAGCCCACACCCACAGTGACACACCTACTCCAACAAGGACACACTTACTCCAATAGTGCCACTCCCTGGGCTGAGCATATATAAACCATCACAGTAAATCAAATATTCAGGCAAAAAAGGTATCAGAAATTTCTAGATTTTTCTGACAGAAGATCATTAAACCAAGCAAAGGGATTTCTGCATTTCCTGTGAAACAATCATTGTACAGGACATTGGGTATTACATGCTGTTGTGACAATTAGAGATGCCCCATATATTTCTAAAACCAGCAAAAACTTGCTATTCTCCACCAATTTCTAAAATGCTCTTCACTATCTATAGCTGTGAACAGCTATAGCTTCACTGTCTATAGCTGTGTCTATGGTTTGATAATTATATACACATAGTTATCAAGTAGGGGAAAAGGGCCGAAACCAACAGAGTTGAGTTTAAAAGCTTTCAAATTTCGTACCCAGGAGAGCAGAATCAAAGTTTTTCTACCAATTGTCAAAAAATATATATCATTTACATTGATTATAAAACAAATTTGAAAAAAAACAACAAATTTGAGGCAGAGGCAGGTTCCGGAGTGGAGGCTAGCCTGGTCTACAGAGTCAGTTCCAGGACAGCCAGAGCTACACAAAGAAACCCTGTCTTGGGGGGGGGGAGGTAGGGGGGAGAAATTTGAGGGATAAAAATGCTAAGGTAATTACTTGGGCTTTTGTGTATGTGATGCAGTGAAATATGTTCAGCCTGGTTTCCTGGCATATGACTATATAATCCTTGAGACCCTCGAAGTAATGTGTCTCTGTATGCTAACAATTGATGTCTGGCCGCCCTAGGTGCCTTCTGGGTGGGCTCATCATCAGAAAGATAAAAGCAAGATTAGAGATTGAGACTTTCAGGCCCATTCTCCAACCTCTGGGGGCTTGTGAAGAGCTGCAGGTGAATTGAGCACCAATTTATCAAGTATGCTGTATAACAGAACCTCCATAGAAACCCGAAGGATAAGATTCAGAGAACTCCAGGGCTGAAAACATGGAAGTTACTGGGTAGTAGTTTGCTGGACGTGCCTGGAAGCTCTGTACCCTTTCATCAGTCTTCTCACCAATTTTCTTTTAATATTCTTTATAATAAACTGAAGCAAGTTAAGTGTCTCTGAGTACTTTAAACCATCCCTGAAAATAACTGAACTTTAGTAGAAGTTATGGAAACCTGGAAGTATTGCCACTCATAAGCACAGATTAAACAACCTGGAATCTGCTGTAAGCAACTGAAGACCATTGATGATTGGGTCTTCACCTCTCGGATCTGGTGCTATGCTGTAGGTTAGTGTGAGAACTGAACTGAACTGAACTAGAGGCACCCAGCTAGCATCTCATACTATAGTAGTAGCTTGGTAAATGAGTAGGGGGAAATCCTCACAGTTGTAGTATCAGAAGTGTGCTGTGACAATAGGAACGACTGGATTTGAGTTCTTTCTATTCAGTGTCAAATACAAATAAACTACAATAAATTATAGTTGACTAAAGATTTTTGATTTTTTTTTTTTAAGCAGATAAGATAGCTCAGTGGTTAAGAGCATTACTGCTCTTGAGGTTCTGCTCAGAGTTCATTTCTCAAGACTCTTGTTACAATCGCCTGTACATTCAGCTGCAGGAGAACTGATGCCCTCTTCTGAACTCCATGGGCATGACCACTCATGTACATGTATACGCATAATTAAAAATAAAGTCTTCAAAGAATAATGAAATATTTGTTGGGCTCCAAAATGGGTTTTTATTTCTCTCATCTTTTAAAGGTCTTACCTGTTACCTTTTAAACTAGTTATTGGGGGAAGTGGTATGCTAAATTGGGGTGGGGGGAGCTAAATTTTTCTCTCTCCTACTTCTGTTAGCAGTAAGAAGGAACCTCTTAAGGAGAAACCTAGTCATCCTATAAGAGATAATTTTTGAGAAACCAAAACTTAAAAGCTTTCACAATAAAGTATATTACAACTGAGGTCTGAGGTTTCTAGGACCCTCATTTAAATTACATAGTCAGAATTTATAATGGTGCTTTGGGCAGGAGGGCAAGATAAGATCTCAGTTTGTAGCTAAGACTGATGTGGAACCTGCTGTGTAGCCTAGGCTATCTCTGGACTCTTGGCAATCCTTCCCTCAGCTGCTTAAGTACTGAGATTATAGGCATGAGACACCGTGCCCAACTGACACTGAAACATTTCTAATGGATTATATATAAGTAGTCTGGAAGAGACTGGAAAAAACACATAAAGTTAAGACTAGATTGGTTCCAATTTAAACAATTAACAGTAGTCCAAACCAAAGAATCTTATTTGGAACAACATATTCCAAGATAGATTTCCTGGCCCTGAAGTTTTTACCACGCCTTCATTTTCACAGTTTGAATCAAATTCCAGGAAAACTTCCCTTAATAACCTTTTTTATTGGTGCTGAATTCTTCTGAGATTTGATCCTCATGCTATATCTTTATTCCAGAGATCAGAAAAGACTGTTCTTAGATGTCTAAATATGGATTGGCCCTTGTATTTCTTTAGTTTTTTTAATCAAATGGTTTTTTTTTTTCAATTTGACTTTTTTTTTTTTTTTTTTTTTTTTTTTTTTTTTTTGGTTTTTCGAGACAGGGTTTCTCTGTGTAGCTCCAGCTGTCCTGGAACTCACTCTGTAGACCAGGCTGACCTCGAACTCAGAAATCCGCCTGCCTCTGCCTCCCAAGTGCTGGGATTAAAGGCGTGCGCCACCACTGCCCAGCTCAATTTGACATTTGAAATGTATAGCACAGATGCTAAGGAAAAGCATAAAGTGTGGTTTTGTAGAAATGGCCTGATTAACATTTTAGTTCAATTATTTCTAGAATTATTTTCTATGCATATACTACATAGTGGAAATAGTGTCCTAGTTTTGTGTGGACAGTTTATTCTGCAATGTATCAAAAGCTCCCCATGCCAATTAAAACTTTTTATATACCTTATTGTCTTAGTCACTGTTCTATTGCTGTGAAGAGACACTGTGACCAAGACAACTCTTATAAAAGAAAGCATTGAAAGCCATAGGCCTGCTTTCAATTTTAAAGGATTAGTCCATGGTCATTCTGTTAAGGAGCAAGGTGACAGGCAGTCAGACATGGAGCTGGAGAGGTAGCTGAGGACTTTGTCCCGGTCCACAGGCAGCAGGCAGAGAGACATGGGACCTGCCTTGGGCTTTTGAAACTTCCAAAGCCCTTCCTACCCCAGTGACATATTTCCTTCAGCCTGCTAGTTCTTCTAATCCTCTAACAGTTCTACTCCCTGGTGACTTTCATTCAAATATATGAGCCTGTGGGGGCCATTTTTATTCAAACCACCTCAGTTACTTTAATGACTTTAGGATACACAGTGATATGGATCTAGGGTAGCCTACCTATTTTCTGTTGTTGGACCACAGACTGGTTCAAACCTTATAGTGTTATAAATAGTACATTGAGAACTTTTTTGATTGAAACCCTTTGTCTCTTTAGAATGATATCCTTAATGATTTTTAATACTCATATTCTAGTTTATTATTTTACAAGAATGCCAATGACTGACACTTGCCATATTTCCCAAAAAATAAATGCCATGTTCCTGTTGCCCAGTTTGCTCTGCCTCCCTCGTGTTTTTCTGACCTCTTAACTCTTAAAATTCCATCTGAAAGATCATTTTCTTAGGGAAGCCTTTCTAAACTCTGATTCTGATTCATTGTTAGATCTTTTGTTGTGCTTTTATTTTTCTATGGCATATATCTCTGATTTGTATATTACTTGAATAATTCTTCTTTCCTTGGACTAGACTCTGGATTAGAAGGGATTATAAAGTATGTGATGAATGTCGGATGATCCATTTGATCCCATAAGGATCACAATGGTATGTTAAAGTCTGAGATTTAAAAGACTGAGGCGTTTTCTCTAGTTAAGAGCACTTGTTTGCTGGGCGGTGGTGGCGCACGCCTTTAATCCCAGCACTTGGGAGGCAGAGGCAGGCGGATTTCTGAGTTCGAGGCCAGCCTGGTCTACAAAGTGAGTTCCAGGACAGCCAGGGCTACACAGAGAAACCCTGTCTCGAAAAAAACAAAAAACAAACAAGAGCATTTGTTCTTGCACAGGACCAGAGTTCAGTTCCCAATACCCACATGGTGGCTTACAACTAGTTCCAGGATATCTGATGCCTTCTTTTGGCCCATCTGGATATCAGGCGTACTCATGATGCACATACATACATGAAGGCAAAACACAAACATGGATCTAAAAACAACCAACCACCAGAGATTTAAATACAAGCCAAGTATTTTTGTGCCAAGTATTATTCTGTGGACTGAGAAGACGAAAAAGAAAATTATAAAAATGATTTCAGTTTTATGGAGCTTAGAATCTACTGAAGAGGTCAACAAACTTCCCATTAAGGGACAAATAGTTATCATTTTAGGTTTCTCAGGCCTTATGATCTCTGTTCCAATCATTATTAGATAAAACAAACAGGAGTGTGGTTGAATTCTAGTCAGACTTTATTTAAACAAAGGTTGTGGGCTATATTTGACCCAGAGCCTGTTATTTATTGATCTCTTTTCTAACAGACAAGAAGAGCCACTAAACAGATGATTCTAAGTGATTACTTAAAAGCAAAAGGACAGAACAGAAGAATAAAGACTGCTTTGGGAAAAATGATTGTCTTGGTCACTGTTTTATTACTATGAAGAGATGATTACCAAGGTAACTCTTAAGAAATAAAGCATTTAGTTGGGGGCTTGCTTATAGTTTTTAGAGGTCAGAACCATTATCATCATGGGCCAGGAGCATGACAGCAAGCAAGTGGACATGGTGCTGGAGGAGCCCCTGAGATTGACATCCTGATCTGCAGGTAGAGAGGCCGACTTGGGCTTCTGAACCTCCAAAGCCCACCCAGTGACACATTTCCTCCAACAAGGCCAAACCGCATAATCCTTTTAGTTTTTTAAATGGTGCTGGTGACTAAGCATTTAAGTATGTGAGCCCTTCAGAGCCATTCTTGCTCAAACCACCTCAGTGACTTTAAGATTTGAAGAAGAGTATCTATTTCAACAGTAGTAGGGAACTCAGAGAACACCTAAACAATAATAAAGTGAGTACAAAAAAATTGATTATTGAGTTTCAAAAGTGATAGAAGTAGATACATTTGTGTGAGCATTACATAAAGTAAAAGGACAGACTGGGAGCATGAAAGGAGTTGCTAATAAGAACAACTAAGGAGTGAGATTTAGCAGTAGCAAGAAATTGAAAACCTACAGATTCTAGTCTACTTCTATTTGATTTGGACATTCATTGAGACATGAAATATTCAGGTTGGAAAATATAAACCTAAGAATCTTGAGACCCTTGGTTTCTAAAGGATGCCAGTCCTAAAGGATAAATGGTAGAAGAGACCTGAGGAGTGGGGAGGGATATAATGTAGAGAAGGAAGTGGTAGTAAAGGAATGAGATGTGTAAAAGAGATAGGAACACATTGTAGGCACGAGAGATGCTCGGTGCTTTGTCAAATGATGAAAGGATAACAGTGTAAGATAAAGCAAAGGGGAAGTGTACTGATTACCCTCCTATCACTGCAAAGATATCATGACCAAGGCAACTTAAAATAAGTATTTAATAGAGGTTTACAGTTTCAGAGTAAGTTCATGGCCATCACAGCAGGGAGCATGGCAGCATTTTGTCAGACATGGCAGTGGAACAGCTGCTAAGAGCTCAATCTGAACCATAAGAGCATAGGGACAGGAGGAAGCACACTAACTGGGTGGGAATGGTTTTAGCTTTTAGAACTTCAGTGTCCACCCCCAGTAAGACACCATCGTCATAAAGCCACACGTCCTGATCCTTCCCAAACAATTCCATCAGCTGAGGACCAAATATTCAAATGCACGAGCCACTGGGGAAGGGGGTGTTCTCATTCAAACTACCACATTCCATTCCCTGGACCCCATAGGCTTATAGGCATATCATAATACAAGAAGTCCCCATAGTCTTTAGTTCCAAAACTTACAAAGCCCAAAGTGTTTTCTAAGATTCAAGGTAATCTTTTAACTTCCTATAAAAGCAAATTTCATACTTCCAACATAAAACGATGCATCATATACATTACCATTCCAAAAGAGAACATAATGAAATAATGGTTCAAAACAAGGCAAAACCCAGCAGGGCTGACTTCAAATCCTGAATCCATCCTTCCCGATTTGCTAACTGCAGCACACATCTCTCGCTGATTCTAGTCCTTGTCTGGAGCATTCTTTGGCAAATATATCATAGCTCCATATCCAACAAAATCCAGGCTTAAGCTTTACACAGTGGCTTCTTTGGGCCTGTAAGCAGGGACACCCCTGCTCCACATCTGGTCTCGGTGACTCTTCATAACTTCAGAGAAAATTCTAGAATTCTTGTAATCTTCATGACTATAAAGCCAGAGCCATCTGACTAATGCTCCCAAGTTCTGGTTTGGATGGAACCTGGCTACCTCCTTAAATTTCAAAGGACTAGCTTTGATTTGTTGATGCTTTGTTGTTGTTGTTGTTGTTGTTGTTGTTGTTGTTGTTGTTACATAAACTTTCCTTTTTGCAAGTTGCCAGATTAGTTGGTTGGGATCTTGCCTTGAAGACAGCATTCTCTTTATTCCATTTTACATCAGTTTATCTTTCAATTTTTCATCTTTTTGAGCACAAGATTTTTTCCAATATTAAACTTCCTGCTGTTCTATATCTCCACAAGTTGTACATTTTGTATTTAGTTTTTCCTGGCCCACTGTTTTTCTTTGTAAACCTGAAAGAGAGTGATCTCTAATAGCTATACGACATAGTCAGCATTAGGTTGTCTTGAAATATCCTCTGCCAGTGAAATTATTCAATTATTCAATTTAGCCTCAGGCAGATTCTTAGGATAAATGCAAAAAGGAGCCACATATTTTTAACCAAAGTAAAAGAATGGTCTCCAATCCGTTGGCCAACATTCTCCTCTGAAACCTCTTGAGCTGGGCATCCATGGTTTACATTGCTGTCAGCACTGTCTTCCAATTTTCTACTAGCATGGCCCATTAAGCCTCAAAGCATTCAACTGCTTTCCTAGTTCAAAGTGCCAAATCTTTCATATTCCTCAAAAAAAAAAAAAAAATTCCTGGTACCAACTTCAGTCTTATTTACTTTTTCTATTGCTAAGAGGAGACACTATGGCCAAGACAACTTATAAAAGAAAGCATTTAATGGGGGCTTGCATTCTGAGCATAGCAGCTGGCAGGCATGGTGCTAGAGCCAAGGCTAAAAATTTCCATCTAATCCACCAGAAAGAGAGAAAAGGGGTGCTAACAGGAAATGGCTTTGAAACCCAAGTGACACACCTCCAACAAAGCCACATCTAGTCCTTCCCATACATACCAAATGGGTCCAGGTGTATGAGAGGGTGGAGGTAGGGTCCCTCTGTAGTCCTGGCAAGCCTGGAGCTGGTTGTGTAGGCCAGGCTAGCCATCAGCTCCTAGACATCTGGCTGCCTCAGCCTCCCAAGTGCTTGAATTAAAGACATACGCCACCAACGCCACTGGAATTTTAGTGACGTGTCTAGATCCATTTCACAGCCTGGTTTCCTCAGTGGTCTGGAAAGGAGTACAGGTGAAGAGGCTCATGGCCCTCCGTCCCTAGCACGAGTAGCCTTGACCTCCACTCCCTTCCTCCAGGAAAACCCGACCTGGTTGGTGACATTTCCCCCCCTAAAAATGTTTAAGGCATAGGAATAGAGTTATTCTGATCTCAATAACAATGTCACAGCGTCGGCACAAGAACAAGAGTAGCTTGTGTTCAGAAACAGCAGCTCAGCCATTTCCTTATATTAAACATGCACTCCATTATGTAGCTCTAAGCTTTTGAATTATTACTTTACCTTTTTATCCATGCTCTGGTATTCCCAACGTCCTTTGTTAGATGCTCTGGGTGATTCTAAAAAGAAAAGTAAGACCTAGCCCAGGGCTCAAGCATTGCGTTGTTGTTGACACATGTGTTGTACGTCTCTTGACATTAAGAACCATACTTGATATTTCCTTTTTACTTTGCACAGTAATAAACATTTGGCTGTTGGTGCAGAAATCCATTTTTTCCTCGCGAGCCTCCACACTCCACCATTTGTTGAGTAAGCAGTGCCCAATCTGGCCACTTCCGTATGACTTGGACAAAACATGCAGCTGTCTGAACCAGTCAGTATCCTCTAAAGCCATGAGGAATAGCAGCGTCCAGCTTGTTGAAGGTAGAAGTCTTCTGTGTAAAGACCAGCTTGCCAGGAAATAGTGTGCTACCTTGTTCTTTGATAAACAGTTCTTTATGAAGAACTGTTGTATATCTTTATTTTCACACTTAACAAAAAAGAGAGAAAGAGAAAAAAAAGTAGTTGATAGCTACCCTGTATTCTCACCAGATACTTTCAAGATGGAATTATAACAATTGAGTTATAATTTACTTTCCTAAACTTAGGAGAGCAGGAGCTCGTATTTTGCTTGTTACCAGAATTAGCAAGAGGCTTCATTCTTCATTCAAATTAGCCAGAAAACCTAGCCTCAGAATAAAAACACGAACCAGCGGTTCTTCACGAGTCTGAAAAATTAGCTTATGAATGAAGATGAACATTACTTACTCTTGCTAAGCTGCTGCTTGGGTCTGCATTTCTCTGTGTGGTTTACGCTAACAGTTTAAGCACAAGAAGGACCCCTCTTTTAGAGTATTCGTTCACCTAAATTAAGTATACCCAATATCTTTCAAGACTTAATTTATTGAAGGTTTTAAAATTTAACCTACAAATTTTCTTCACCAGCACTCATCCTAAATGAACTCAGTGTCCATGTAGTTAGCCTGTGTACCACTGTTGACAGGGAAAGGTTCTGTCCTGTAATACCTCAGACCTAATATTCCAAAATATAGTGTTATAAATTCTTCCCTACATACCCCAGATTAGCAGTTCCTTAAGCTGCTTGTCTCCACTGATTCTTCTTTCCTTTCAGCCACTCACTGTTTTCCCAAACCTTTGCTCATGCCATGCATCCAAAGTTCATAAACGCAGGCCTTATGGGCCGGGCGGTGGTGGCACACGCCTTTAATCCCAGCACTTGGGAGGCAGAGGCAGGCGGATTTCTGAGTTCAAGGCCAGTCTGGTCTACAGGGTGAGTTCCAGGACAGCCAGGGCTACACAGAGAAACCCTGTCTTGGGGAGAGGAGGGAGGGAATACAGGCCTTACATTCTCCAGCCAGTCTTGATTGTACCCTCCTCAATGAGTTTGCTTCTCTGAGTCAGGCCGCTGTCCTTTTCTGAGCCTTCTGCCTTGGGACCTGCAGTCCGTGGACTGTGACTTCCTCACAGTTCTCTCCTATCTTTACTTCCTTTCTTCTCTAGCTGCCTTACATTATGTCACTGTTCTTGCCAGAAGCCAGACTCTGTTTCCCTGTTCTGCAACTTGTGTAAGTAACTACCAAATTTAACCTGGTGCCTGTACTCAGATGGTTCTGTGCACCAAGATGTAGAACAGACTGCAGTGTAGCTTGGCATTTTAGCATGCTACATTTAAGATCACAGACGTCATTTAAATTCCTCTTTGTCATGCTGATGAGAAGGGAGCTCTGTACTTTATAGCTATTAGGCTCATACTTTAAATGCCAGCAATTTGCCCTTTGTATATCTAAAGCAGTTAGGAGCATGTTTTGGGTGTTCCCTCCCCTCTGACTCCGGTGTAGCTTCTGGGCTTGCTTTCCTCTTTTACCTACTTGTTGGGGAAGTCTAGTCCACCTGATATTGTTAATATTTTGTAAATACACACACACACACACACACACACACACACGTAATTTTGGAAATATATATAACTATAATATTTCTAATATTTTAGAAATTAATATTTGATCAATTGAAAAGAATACATCTTAGATATTCTGGGGTGAAATTATAACTAAAGAGCAATCACTGCTAAGGATAGTGACCAGCTAAAGAGGATTTCCCAAACCCACGGACTCTAGACTCAGGCCCCTCGGCACAGTTCCCCTTCCCCCTCCCCTTGCCGAAAAGCCACACGCTCTCCTTCCTTTAACAGAGCGCGGGTCCAGCGCTGGCCGAGTGAGCACACGGCGAGGGATTACGTGATAGAACAGCCAGGAGCTGAGAAGGGGGCCTCTGCAGGCAGTTTCTCTTTCCTGCTCTGTAACTTCGGTTGTTACTTTGTGTTATATTTGTCTCATCTGTACAATATAAACACGGTAGTACTTACCTTATGGTGCTATGACAGTCCAACTATGTGTATTAAAGGAGTTGACCTTAGGCTGGTAAGCACTCACTGGCATAAGCTGTTAGTCTCAATTTAGACACACCTGTATTTCATAAAAATAGTCTTATTCACTAATAATTTGAGAATAATTTCAAAAGCCGGAACTATTGGAATTTCAGTGATAATATGCAAAAAGTAACATTTAGAATTGTAAAAGAGTGAAGAAATTATTTAGATCATTGGTTCTTAATCAGTAACATGCATCGGAATTGTTTACAAGGTATTACAAAGACACAGTTTCCTGAGCTCTCCCTTTTCACATCTACTAAGTCAGAATGGCCATGGGCAAGTCTATCATAGCCTTCCAATCAAGAACCAATGGAGTGTTTTAAGATTTTAGATTGTAGATGAGAATATTGAGACTCGGAGTAAATGTTCACAGAGGACTCCGTAAGACAAGATTCATTCAAGCATCCAAATCACTTACCTCCTCTGCATAATCTTCCTCCTGCAGTGCTTGCCTCATACACTGAGAGAATCGAATAGAGAAATGTGTCGCTCTTTCAACAAAACCAAAAAGAATAAGAAATACTCTTTCTCCTTTCTTTCTTACTTTCTTTCTTTCTCCCTTTCTTTCTCTCTCTCTCTTTCTTTCTTTCTTTCTTTCTTTCTTTCTTTTTCTCTGTAGTATAAAATAGAGTTTATTCAGGGCATGGGGAAGGGAGTTAGCGTAATAGAGGCAGAGAAGGGAGAGGAGGAGAGAGGGAGAGACACAGGGAGGAGGGAGTAGAGAAGGAGAGTGCAGCACATGGAGAGAGGTGGGAAAGGGCGAGAAGACAGCAGGAGCAGGGAGGCAGGAGCGCTTTTATTTATTTTTCTTTATGTATATGTGTATGTGATTGTGTGGTAAAGTGTGTGTGTGAGAGTGCCTGTGTAGTGAGGTGTGTGTGTGTGTGTGTGTGTGTGTGTGTGTTGATGTCAGGATGTATTTCTCACCACCTTATGTGTTTTCAGACAGGGTCTATCAGTGAACCTAGACCTTGCTGCCTTGGCTAGCCTGAATGGCTAGGATCCCCCTGTCAGAGCTCACCCAACCCCAGTGCTGGGCTACACATGTTACCAGCCACACTTGGCCTTTTGTCTTTTGTGGGTGCTAGGGATAAAAACTCCGGTCTGTCGGCTCGTGCATCAGTCGCTTCCACTGAGCCATCTTTACAGCCCCAGTAAGTACTTGTGGTTTGTATATGCTCGGCCCAGGGAGTGGCACTATTAGAAAGTGTGGCCCTACTGTGGGTGTGGACTATAAGACTCGCATCCTAGCTGTCTGGAAGCCAGCATTCTGCTAGCAGCCTTCAGATGAAGATGTAGAACTCTCAGTCCTTCCTGTACCGTGCCTTCCAGGATGCTACCATGTTCCTGCCTTGATGAAAATGGGCTGAACCTGTGACCCTGTAAGCCAGCCCCAATTAAATGTTGTCCCTTATAAGAGTTGCCTTGGTCATGGTGTCTTTTCACAGCAGTAAAACCTAACTAAGACAGTACTTTTAATGGTCACTTTTATTAGGCTTTAAAAAAATAATATTTTCTATGTAATCCATGCTGGGAACTATTGTACATTTTCATGCGGGCGTCAGCCTTTATCTCAGTACTTCCAGGCAGTTAGTGCAAGAACACGGTGGGGCAGAGGCTGCTCAGTTCGTCCTCAGACCTAGGGGCTAACCAGTGCTCCACAGCTTACGGCAGTTGTGCTGTAGGCCTTATAATTAAGTGGATGTTTTTATTTACAACTTTAAGGGGTTTGTTTGCTTTTTTTTTTTTTTTTTGTATAACATTTGTAAACTACTTTAGAATTTTCCAAAATAGTTGCTGGAAAAAATTAACAGCTGCTAGGTTCTTGTGCAACTTTAATGATTGGTAGATTAAAAGATTAAAAACTATGTTGAAGAGGAAAACTAAAAACTATGGTAAAGAAGGGGAAGAAAATTTGGGTTTTTATTTTATAGAATAGTAATATTATCTTTTAAATTTTTTCTTCTTAATCTATAGTATTAGTTACCTTTTTGTTGCTGTAATAAAGGATTATGGTTGAAAGGAACTGGTGTAAAGGAGAGGTGTCTGGCCTATAGTGTAAGAACTGAGTGCGCCCTTCCCAGAGTTCTCTCTCTACCTTCTGTTTGTGGTAAAGCTCTTTTCTTCCTGACACCATGGCTTTGCTCTGCCCTTAGGATGCCAAGTCCCTGAAAATATAAGCCGAATTAAGTGTTTTCTTTTATAAGTTGCCTTAGTCATGGTGTTTTGGCACAATTGTAGAAAAGAAATTAAGACACTCCATATAGAACGAAAGACATGAAAGTATAACTGGGACCGGCTGGGAAGAAGAGCCCTTCGGATGCAGGAGGACCAACAAGCCAAGCGAGAGGGTAGCAGGCTAGGGTGCCCACGGGCAGAGCACGCTATATGCATTATTGAAAGGTTATAATTAAACCCATTCGGTACTCTTAATAAATGCTTAAAAAGACCAGGCATGGTGCCTCATGCCTATATGCCCAATACTTGGAGTCTCTGAGTTCAAAGTCAGCCTGGTCTACAGAACTAGTTCTAGGACAACTAGGGATACCCAAAGGAACCTTGTCTTGAAAAACAACCAACCAACCAACCAACCAACCAACCAACCAACCAACAACAAAGGAATTAGTGGCAAGTGATACCTATAAGAAGATGGAGAACACTGCTGGATGGCACCTCAACTAGACACTGGAAGTAGGGTAGAAGAGACACTGCCACCGCTGCCTCTGGGCTACTCGTTCCGCTCCTGACCCAACCTCCAACTCATTCACCACGTTGTCTTCAGTCATCTCTGAGACACGTCATGTCTTCCTTGACTTGTTTAGCTTAGTATTACTCTTTCATCTTTTTTTGAGTACTAAATTGTCTTTCTTTAGATACAACTTTATGGAATGCTTTTGACTTCACTGATTAAAAAATGAAAAAGTAGGGTCTGGAAAGATGGCTCAGAGGTTAAGAGCACTAACTCCTCTTCCAGAGGACCCAGGTTCAATTTCCAGCACCCACATGGCAGCTCACAACTGTCTGATACTCCAAGATCTGATATTCTCACATAGACATACATGTAGGCAAAACACCAATGCATATAAAATAAAAATAAATAAATTTAAAAAAAGAAAATGTGGTTTATTGTAGGTTAGATGTATCACTGTAGAGTAGGGCTGAGTTGGTAGACTGCCTGCTAATATACATGAGGCCCTGGCTCTGATTCCCCAACACCATACAAACAGGTCTGGTGCTGCTCCCCTGGTTTCCAGTACTCGGGAGATGCTCCAGGAGGCCCGAGCTCAAGGTCATCTTTGACCATATAGCAATTTTGACGCTTGTTAGGGCTCACATGAGACTCTGCTAAGAAAGACAAAGAAAAGGAAGTATTGTAGAAGTAGAATTTTTCAAAAAGAGTGAAAACGTAAGTTAGTCATTCAAATTATTGACAAAAAAACCTAGAGTTTTTATGTTAAAACCAGATTATGGAAGATTTTGAACAGTGAATCAAGTTTAGAGTTGATAGCTTATATAGGAGAATCTGATGAGTTTGATAAAAAAAAAATTACCAGTTGGCTTGTTTTAACCATTATATACAGGAAGGATTTAATAGCGAGGAAAGAGGCAGCCGCGAAAGGCTAGTAATGAAAAGTCAGGAGGACCTTAAGATAAAGACTTCATCTCATCAAGTATCTGATATGTGCGGACACTGCACCTGGCAGGTGCTGCGGATCCAGTGACGGCTCTGCACATGTCATGAAGGAGTTTTCTGCCTCGTGACAGACGGTAGTGTCCCCAAGGCTCCTAGGATGAGTCTCTACACAAAATCTTTGTGCTTCACCTTTGACCTTTGCCTGGTTCCTAGGGAATAAGATCCTTATTTCACAGTGGTACATAATGACGTATATCTTAGAGATCACTGAAGATGACGGGGAGGTGGGGTTATCATGGCCCACAGCTGGTCTACGGGCAGGGTACTAGTCTGCCTAACTGATTTGAGGGCCTGGACAAAATGAGAAGGAGCATTCTATGACTGTCCCCACCATACTCCAAACACTCAGCTTTATAACTGAAGGGTGGTTAGCTGACTCAGGTCTGGAATGGGTTCAAATCCTCCCACGGGCACAGTAAGACCTTAGGAGCAAGGTCTTACTGGCACCTGGTTCCTGTCTTAGTTGGAATGTGGTTCTTCAGCCTTTACCTTGATTCAGTGAGCTCCTTGGTAAATTCTGCTTTGTATTGTTTAGTGTTGGACATAACCCCGTGGCTATGGCTATGGCTGGACTCCACCCCTATAGTCACCTGGCTACAGCCAGGTTCCCCCCAACCCCCAGTTTCCTGGCAGCAACGAGGTAACCCAGCCCACTTTAAAGGAGGCCCCTTGGCCCCAGCGCTCCTGCCTTTCTTGCTCTTGCCCTTGCCCTGGGCCCCCTGCTCCCCCTCTCTCCCCAGTCTTCTCCCCTCTTTCCATGTGGTCATGGCCAGCTCTCACCCCTTCATCTCTCCTCTCTCTCTACTTCTCTATCTCCCTTTCTCTTTCTATTTTTCTATAACAAAGCTTTGAAACTATGGACTGTCTCTTCTTATCAAACCCGCCGTATAGGAGCATGGAGCAGGCCTCAGCGTCTCCAGCCTCCAGAAAGGACCCAGCCTCTTCCCAGCCAGGCTTCCTCAGCAGGTACCCTGGAGGCCCACTGCCTTCTGAGCAAGGACCCCCCCTCCCCGCTAGTGGGGCAGCCTTCCCTCCACGGAGGGAAGTGTGCACAGCCCCACTCGTTTTTCCCTACAGTTTAGTCCAGATTACCAAATTGTTCCCAAACTTTAGTTTTAAAAAGTCCCTAAGTGAAGGTTGAGTGTAGTGGTCCATGTCTTTATTACCAGCACTCAGGAGGCAGAGACATCCAGACCTCTCTGAGTTTGAGACCGTCTGCATATAGTTCCAAGTCAGCCAGGGCTACACGGTGAGACTTCTGTTTCTACACAGACCACAACAGAAAGCCCTGTTAATAACCAGGCGGAGACTGTCAGACAGCTGGGACAGGAGTATTGTCCTCAGCGTGCGGTCACTGATGCGTCAGCAGCATCACCTCAAACTGTTGGAAAGTCAGTCTCACGGCCCACCCTAAGCTTATTAATTTGGACTTTCTGAGTATGGAACTCCAGCATAGTAACAAGCCCTCTTATAGAGAAACTAAACTAGAGCTTAATGTGAAGATTAAGGTAATGATAACATTGCATAATTACATATGTGATGTTCACTCTTGGGAGAACAGCTCAGTCTCTGGAAGAATGAGAAAGGCTGGGCAGCCAAGGTGGTAAGCAAGCCCTGAGGAGACCAGTGACCCAGCAGCCTGGAGCCTGGAGCGTGCTGCACACCTTCAGTCCCAGCACTCGGAGGCAGAGGCAGGCCTGGTGAGCTCCAGGACAGCCGGGGCTGCACAGAGAAACCTTGTCTTGAACAGGGAGTGGGCAGGGGGGTTGGGAGGGAAAACGAGAGCGAATGGGAATGAATCATTCTGCTTTAAAAGGAAGGACATTTTGTTAACAGTGGTGTTGGGACAAATAAGAGGACACCTTTCCCTAGGTCACCAGCAGATGTCGAGCGCTGTAAAGGCATTGTTTAAATCTATTAAGACCACTATTAGTGTTGGCAAATTCTTTAGGTTTGTATTTTAAGCACTCCTTTGTGATGCTGGTTCGTTTCCCTGTGGATATGCAGTGATGGAGGGGGAGGGGCAGTGTGGCTCCCTACTGCAGCTGTTGGACTCTCCCTTTCCATTCCCACTGCCTTGAGCAAAAGGACTCTTGGTCTTGTAGCCAAGTGGACTGCAAGAGATCAGCAGCAGCTCCCTGAGACACTCCATAGACACCTCTGGAAACTACAGGAAGATTGTCTGGGGCAGTGGATTATCTCTGGCTCCTGACGGTATAGCCTCAGCCAGAGCTGCTTGAAATAGATTGTACCGAACTTTCTGCTATCACAAGTCTTGAAAAACTCTAGGTTACCCTGCAACTGTTTCCTTGGCCAGAGTAAGAGCATTTCTGCTGATAATCTAAGGATTGTTGTAACTGGCGCTAAGAGGAAAGGCTGTGTGATTAGTCCAAAATGTATGCCTTAATGACCATGATTGACACTAAGAGGCATAACAAAGTGGTCCAGGCATCCCTTCCTGCGTCTATATAAACAGACAGCTCAGGATCACTTAGTGAGTTGCCCTGAGAGACACCACTGTGCTGCCTCTCTGGGTGTTGCAACGTCAGGCCCAATAAAAGGCTTCTCTCGAGTGGCCTTTTCTTTCTGTCGTGATCTTGTCTGTTGATGGAGCCCGCTGGGCTGGTAACATGAGGTAGGCAGCAACAGAGGTGGTCATGGCAGAGCAGCAGAAGCCCAGCGGCAGGAGCAACTGAGCAGTGAGAATCCCTGTGTGAAAGCAATCAGACAGCGAGCTTTCTTAGCTTTCCAGCTAAAGAAGCTGCAACTCCAGTTCTCCGGTGATCCAGGAAAGAGACGGGTGATGGAATGAGAGATGGAGAAAGAGGACACAGAGCTGAGACTAAAGCAGGGTGAGAGGCTCTAAGATGCTGGAGAAGGGAGCCTGCATAGCAGGGTGCTAGAAAACGTCAAGTCTGCAAGGCCAAGGGTCTCAGCCCCTGGACTGTGATAAACAGGCTGCTGCTAACGGCCTGCGTGAGGACTGTAGCATTGGAGGTGCCCCTTGTTACTGCTGCTGCGGCCACTGCCTGCCGCTGCCCACTCAAACAGTGAGGGGATGAAAATCACCAAAGGCTAGAACTTAAAGGGCTTCTCCTTGCCTTCCACAGTTGGTCTCTGGGTAAAACCCAAAACTCTCAACTTGGGTGAAATATTTCTGTTTAGGTGAATAAGGAAGGTCCCAGAGCTCTAGGACTCATTCTCACATTTTTGGTGGCAGTAGAAAGAGTTGTTGTTGACTGTGGTTGTACATTTCTGTGATCTCCACCCTGGGAGGAGAGGTCGGTTGCTACAAGATCGAGGTCAGCCTGAGCTATGTGGTAAGACCATATCCAGAGAGATGGGGACGGGGAGGGAGAATTGGTAGATAATAGACACATTTACCATTAGTGGCTTGGGACTACAAAAAAGTAAGGTGAAATAATGCCAGAATAAGGTTTTGATAGATGTTTTAAAATAAAAAGTATGTACTTTTCCTGTGTAACAAACATTCAGAAAACACAGAGCCTAAGAAAATAATTACTATTATACCTCAGATGTCTGCAGATTGGCTGGTGTCAACAGAGATTGCTTGTACAGCTGCACGCCTACTGGGAGTTTTGCTCTTAACTAGGCTGTTCCACTTACCACCATTTTTATCTGGGGACAGGGTAGCTTGCATGTTCTTCTCCTAGAAATAGGAAAAATACTTAAGACAAATAGAAATGATAGGTCTCTTGAGATCTAGAATCCAAAATAACATATTTATACTTCTGGTTCACTCTGTTAACATAGCAGTCTATGTGGCCCAGTCTATATTCAAGGGGTAGGAAGTAGAAGGCCTCTCTGCAGAGGAATGGCAAAGTGACATGACAACTGCACGTGTTCAAGGCAGGTGTTAAATGTGTAGAATGAGGACGAAAGGGAAGGAGGGAGAGAGCTGAATGCCATAGGTGTTAGGGCCTAGTATCCCCATATGGGCCGTGTGCTAAGAACTTGTCTCCCGGGCTGTCATTAGGAGGTGGTAGGAAACCTTTGTAGAATAAGTAGCAGGTACTTAAATCATTGGGTCTATGTTCTTGAAGGGAAATCTGGAGCCTGTCTCCTTATTTCCTAGCTCCTTTCAGGTTCTGTCCTATGCCCCTGCCGTGTATCTTTACCAGAGGCACAAGGCACTTGTGCAGATAGTCTGAGGTTGGAACGCCCATAAGAATGGACAAAAATAGGCCTTGTCCTTTCATAAACTAATTGTTATAGGCATTTTATTATAATGATAGAAATCTGACTAATACATTAGAGAATTAACCTTTGAAAAGAGGAAGGGCACTTCTGGGGTTGGAAAGAAGGAATTTGATTGGATTTGACCTAGTAATAAATTAAATTACTAGATATCTAGTTAATTTGAATTTCAGATAAACAATGAATACTTTTTAACTGCTTATCCTCCCACACACACTCCCCCCACCCCCGCCCCGTTTTGATTTTAAGATTTCAGTTGCCCAAGCTAGCCTTAAATCCACCCTCCCCCTGCCTTAGGCTCCTGTGGATATATCACCATTCTAGGTCTGTAGTGAGTAGGTTTTCTAGTATTAACTGTGTCGCACAAAATATTTGGTAGTTTTCAATTTATTATTTTAAAAACATCTTAGCCGGGCATAGTGGCGCATGCCTGTAATCCCAGCACTTGGGAGGCAGAGGCAGGTGGATTTCTGAGTTCGAGGCCAGCCTGGTCTACAGAGTGAGTTCCAGGCCAGCCAGGGCTATACAGAGAAACCCTGTCTTGAAAAAAAAAAACAAAAACAAAAAAACAAAAAACAACAACAACAACAACAACAAAAAACATCTTAAATACCACTTAAGTACCTCTATAACAAAATATTTGAGATAGATTTTAGTTATGTTTGAAATTTAAAATTTGGAATCCTTTTTGCTATCTGCCAACTCTGATGTGGGTAGATGTTAAATAAACCCATTCTAACATGGTTTCTAAAAGGATAGGCAGGCACGTTTGGGAATTAGGTCTGGAAAAAGTTTGGAACAGCCGTGGCTGCTTCAGAGTGTGAGGGTGGGTGAGGTGTCTGCTGGGCAGTTATGAAGGCTCGTCAGCTCAGGGGACAGGCTGTGCCTGCGCAGGGCTAGCTCAGGGGGCAGGCTGTGCCTGCTCGCAGGGCTAGCTCAGGGGGCAGGCTGTGCCTGCTCGCAGGGCTAGCTCAGGGGGCAGGCTGTGCCTGCGCAGGGCAGCAGTGGAGGCTTGCTGGGGAAACAAGTAACAACTACTTACAGGAACACCTAGCTAACTTCCTTCCTTCCTTCTGTCCTTCCTTCCTTCTGTTCTTCCTTCCTTCTTTCCTTCCTTCCTTCTGTTCTTCCTTCCTTCTGTCCTTCCTTCCTTGCTTCCTTCCTTCCTCCCTCCCTCCCTTCTGTCCTTCCTTCCTTCCTTCTGTCCTTCCATCCTTCCGTCCTTCCATCCTTCCGTCCTTCCTTCCTTCCTTCCTTCCTTCCGTCCTTCCTTTAGCAGCTGTAGGAAGAATTTTCAGGCATGGAACGATCTAGAACCTGGGCTCTCAGGAAAGCAGCTGAACCCACAGAGATGCACTGGGAAGGACTGAGAGTCTGTTAGTCACAGTGGGCGGGAGAGGTGGACGTTCACATAGACACCGGATTCACAGCCTTGAGCTGAGGGAGCAGTCTTGCATAATAATACAGTTAAAATTCAATTTTACATTAACTGGAGCTAAATTAAAACAAGAGCTCTGGAGACAAGATGCCTGTCCTGGGCGCTTGTTTGTGATCTCGTGTTTACACAATATCCCTGTGTCTTCCTTAGCTCTTTTTTTGTAAAATAGGAATAATACTGCTTGCTTGATAAATTTAATAAACTTTATTAAGGAGTAAATTAAATAAGCCATGTAAAACACCTAAAATATATCTAATACATATTAAGTCCTCAAATGCTTCTAATTTTTATTATTTATTTTTATTATTTCAAATACCATTTAAAGGTATTAATAATTAACAAATATAAATGTCCTAGAGATACTATTTTTAAAAAGGAAATTGCCATGTATACATTCATTGTGTACAATGTATATACAGCTAGCAAATGGTGTGTTTGGCAAATACATCACAGTTCTCTATGTGTTGAATTGGACGCTCACACAACCTTTATCATTTAAGGTTGTTTTCTTTAGTGCTATTACTAAGAAATAATTACACTCAAATCATATCTGTCTCATTTCCCTCTAGGTGAGCATGCTTTGGGATTGTCAGTTTGAATAACTCCTATGGGGTATACCACCCAGCAAGTTAAAGAAGACCGACTCCCTCCCGGGGCAGTGCTTGGGGACTGTGAGCACCTTGTTTTCAAGAGATGTGTGTGCCTGAGGCTGGCCCTGCTAGAAGCTATTCTGTTTTCTTAATGTTTCTTTTTTCATAGAATACTTTTTCAAGTTATTTGCACATTAAGATTTTTGAAAAGTAAATGTTTTATGGAGGCATTTTGCTTTTATAAAGAAAACTTAAAACTAATTATTCATCTGTATTATCCTGAAAATAAACAGAAACACTAGTTGTTATTGTTATCTGGGAAGAAACTAAGACAAAAATGGCTTTGCTTCTAATATTGTAAAATAAGACGAAAGTCTCTGTTGGCATCTTCTAAGGAATTGCGTTTCATGTCTAACTAACTTAAATGCACTCTGTCTTTAAAAGGAAGGACTGTTGGGTAAATCACACGCTCTCCCAGCCTAGTCTAGTGTAATCATATACTACACAAACACATTATTCTGTACCCAGGAGGATAAAGGACATCTGAAACAGGACTTGCCCTCGAGGAGACCTTTTCCTGTTTAAAGAGTGGTGCAGTAAACGACCGCACAGTGGAAGATAACAGAAAACAGCTTCCAGCCTTCTCCCACATTGATGCTTGCTGCTCTTCATCCTCTGAGGACATTTGCTGTAATGACTACTCCATACAACTCATAAGTACCCTGGAGAGGACATATCACATTTCATTTATTATTCTCCTACCATAATTATTGTTTCCTTTTCTATCCTACCATGGGTGTGTGTGTGTGTGTGTGTGTGTGTGTGTGTGTGTGTGTGTGTGTGTTGGAGGTGGAGGGGGTGGTGTTTATTTCTGTTTTTCAAGATAGGGCTTTTCTTGTGTAGCCCTGGCTGTCCTGGAATTTTCTGTAGACCAGGCTGGCCTCTAACTCAGAGACAGACTGCCTCTGCCTCCCAAGTGCTAGGATTAAAGGGTGTGACACCACCCTGCAGTTTCTTAGAGTTTTAACATATTTTGTTTGTAAAAGATGTAAAGTATGCTATAGAAAACTTATAAATTGACTGCAGGTATCTTTTTTTTTTAATTAATCATTCCATTCATTTACATCTCAAATGATATCCCATGATATCCCACTTCCTGGTTAACTGCAGGTATCTTAAAAGTAAACTTTAACTCTTGAATTCAATAAAATTATTTAGAAGCTTAATGGATTTGTTTTAAGCTACATTTTTTTTTTTTTTTTTTTTTTTTTTTTGGTTTTTGGTTTTTGGTTTTTGGTTTTTTCGAGACAGGGTTTCTCTGTGTAGCCCTGGTTGTCCTGGAACTCACTGGGTAGACCAGGCTGGCCTCGAACTCAGAAATCCGCCTGCCTCTGCCTCCTGAGTGCTGTTTAAGCTACATTTTAAAGGTGTTTTAGAGAACTAGATACATTAAAAAGAGATGTTTTGAAAAAGATTAATTGAAATGTTTATATTAATTGTATTGGGTTTTAAATGTCTTAAAATATAGTAGAAATGTATAAAGGTGATCAGTATTAAGAGATTTTATTTGAAAATTTGATAAGAATATAGATTTGCTTGTGTGATTTTAAAAAGAGCTAGTTTGTAGTTTAATCAGAAAGTAGAGTTAAGATTAAAACAAAATAAAATTTTAACATGCTGTGAAATGGAAAGATCTTTTACTTGTACCCATTTAGTAAGGAAATCTACCTCAGTTCAGTTAAATTTTATATTGTTTTGCTTTTTTGAAAGAAGTTTTCACTCTAGCTAAGACTGGCCTTAAACTTGTCTTAATCCTCCTGCCTCAGCCTCCCAGGTGCTAGGATTGCAGTCATCGCCATCATCACTAACTTAGAACGATTTTTCAACTGTCAGACATTTGAGAGATGCTCTTTTGTTTGTGTGGGTTGTTGTCGTATAGACTGTCCCATAGCCCAGGTTGAGCGCAGACTTCGAATGTAATCAAATGACTGCTCGTGATTCTCATTCCGCCTGTGCCGGCCTGCGGCCGCCTGTGCCGGCCTGCGGGGTGATAGCAGCATCCACTCTGAAACATTGTTAATTATGAAGTAGGATGGTGTGACCTTTCGGAGAATCCAAGCTAGATGGATGACTTCAAATGCTTTCAGCAGGATGGAACTTGTTTGCTGTCTGTTGTGGATGTGACAACATTCAGGCTTTTTAAAAATATATGCTAGGAGTCTTTAAACTGCCACCTAGCCTCACCTTCTGCTCATCTTTTGGAGATTTCTGAAACTAATATCTAAATAGTTTCTAAACCTTTTTATTATGAAAATTTCATATGTGTAGAAGAGAAGTAGATAGTATAAAGAGATCCCCATTATGTTTGATCTTTAGTAATAAGTACATAAAATTAGTACAAATATTGTAGTTACTCATGTAGTAGATGTTTGACAAATGCAAAAATGCTTGTTGCTTTAATGCACACTTGAAAGAATTCCTGCAAGTCAGAATATTGCCAACCTCTAGTACTTTGTATTTCAAAAGCTTGTTAGAAATTAGCCCATTTTTGAACTACAAATGTATTCCTTTTTTAAAAAGACTGATTTTATTTTTACTTATCTGTACCTCAGTCTGTATGTGGGTATGTGCACATGAGTGCAGGTGTCCCTGGAGTCCAGAGGCGTTGGGTGTCCCTGGGGCTAGACTCAGGCAGTTGTGAAGCACTGGGACATGGGTGGGTCCTCTGCAAGAGCAATTACAGCTGGGCCATCTCTCCAACTACCTACTTTCCTTTCTTCCTTCCTTCCTTCCTTCCTTCCTTCCTTCCTTCCTTCCTTCCTTCCTTCCTTCCTCCCTCCCTCCCTCCCTCCTTCCCTCCCTCCCTTCCATCCTTTCTTTCCTTCCTTCCCTTCTTTTCTCTCTTTCCTTTTCTTTCTTTTTCTTCCTTCCTTCCTTTCCTTTCTTTCCAACTGTGTTTTTATAATTCTTTAATAATTTGTTACAATGTATTTTGTTTGTGTTCATCTCTCTTCACCCAAACTCCCCCCAGATACACCCTCTCATCCTACCCACCTAACTTCATGTTTCACTCTCTGTCTCTCCTCTTCACTCCTCTCCCTCCCCTTGCCCTTTTCTTCCCCTCCTGCCCCCCCCACAGGGTTTCTCTGTGTAGCCCTGGTTGTCCTGCAACTCACTCTGTAGACCAACCTGGCCTCGAACTCAGAAATCCGCCTGCCTCTGCCTCTCGAGTGCTGGAATTAAAGGCGTGCACTGCCACCACCCGGCCCCTTGCCCTTTTCTAAAGCCAGTTTGTGTTGGCCAGCTATTCTTTGGTGTAGGGCCTGCTCCAGGTATGGTCGCTATAGGTGGGGGTCACACCATTAGAGAAAATAATAAATGTCACATTTCTGTGTTTCTTCAAATGTTAACCAAGCCTGGAGAGATGGCTCAGTGATTAAGAACAGGTATGCGCTTGCAGAGGACCCAAGTCTGGATCCCATTAGCCACAGTGTAGGGCCTTGCAACCACTTCACTTCAGTTCCCGGCCCCACCCTCTCTTTGACCTTCCAGGGCAGCTGCACTCCCGTGCATATACTCCCACACAGTCACATATGCATAATTAAAAATAAAAACAAACCTTTAAAAAATAGATGTAAAGATGTTAGCTTCTGGGGCCAGCTCTCAGTAATTCAGCCAATTCATTGTAGTTAAAAAAATCTAGCCCTGGCGGTGGCGGTACATGCCTGTAATCCCAGCACTCAGGAAGCAGAGGCAGGCGGATTTCTGAGTTCAAGGCCAGCCTGGTCTACAGAGTGAGTTCCAGGACAGCCAGGGCTACACAGAGAAACCCTATCTCGAAAAAACAAAACAAAACAAAAAATCTATCCAGTACAATGAGAAAATGCCTCCTTTGAACTGAAATACTAGAAAATATCATAACGTGTTTCCTTTTTTTTCTTTCTTTTTTTTAAAGATTATATGTGTGTGTATATATGTATATATATATACATATATATATGTATGTATGTATGTATATATATATATATATATATATATATATATATATATATAAGCTGTCTTCAGACACACCAGAAGAGGGCATCAGATCCCATTACAGATGGTTGTGAGCCACCTTGTAGTTGCTGGGAATTGAACTCAGGACCTCTGGAAGAGCAGTGAGTGCTTTTAACCACTGAGCCATCTCTCCAGCCTGTGTATCCTTCTTTTAAGAATGGGAATCAAACTCTTCTGCCACAGAGAGTATCTGCCACGTTAAGTCTTAAGCTTTCTCATCAAAAGTAGCAGTACCTTACAAAGAACAGTATAGAGATAGATGACTGTACTCTCTGTATATACCACTCTGAAATTGTTCCTCTGTCAGGGTTAATTAGGGAGTCAAATCTCATATTAAGGATGATGGCTGTGACGGGTCCTTAGCTCTCAAAACAAAAGTAGTAGGAATTAAAATGCATATTTTTCTCAAACTTGGCTTCTGTGGGCTAGAGAGTTGGCTCTTTTGGTAAAATGCTTGCTATTTTAGAAAAATATGAAGGCCTGAGTTCAACCCCCTAGCACACATGCCAAGAGCCAGACATAATCCAAGTTAGGGATCCACTAGGGATCCAGTGGCAGGAGGTCCCTGGAGCTCTCTGGCAAGCCCGTCCATCTGAATTGGTTTCTCACCCTTAGTGAGAGTCTGTCTGCAAAACTAGGTGGAGAACAGTCAAGGGAGACACCCAACATCAACCTCTAGTTGATGCATGTATATGCACATGTACACACATCTGCATATGCCACACACACACCGAAAAGTTAGCTTCTGATTATTTTCATCCCTAAGGAAGTTTCTGACATAGGGAAATTTTGGTTAAGATACATCTAAGACCAGAAGAAAAAAAGTCTTGAATTAAAACAAAACATCAGAATATAAACATAGATCTTAAATTGCCAACAAGCTGGAATGAAAAAGCCATGGTGATTATCAGGAACCTGTGAGCAATATAAGTGTAGTTTAGACTCCTGAGGATGGGGAGTAGGAGCAGAGATGAGCTCCACTGCTTCCGGCATGCTAGCCTGTTTCACGATGCCAATTGGACCTTAAATTCCTACTTTTCACAAGACTTTAGAGGCAAAGAACAGCATCAATGATTTCCTAAAGATGTGCAGACCAAATGCTTTATGGCTTGAACAAGATGGGCAGGATTCAGAAAGTGTAACAGATGAGAATAAGGTCCCGTTCAGAACTAGAAATCCTAAATATTAAAGCGTTCTTTGAGCCTAAACAGATCACCTAAAACTCCCCCGGAATAATCCATAAAATGATTTAGTTGAAATAAATAGCACTGTTCCTTCTAGCAGTAAAAACCGCTTCCTTACTGTGGCTGGTAATATTAGGTCCTGTAAATCCTCAGATGCTAATGAAGTATGAAAGTTATCTCATGTGCTCATAGGCTCCAACCTTGCATGGCAGCCAGACTGTGTGTATTTGTGAGTACCTGACTGTAGGCTCCCAAAGCTCACTCCCAAAGCTTTTCCCAGAAGCAGTGGTATTACCCAAGAGCAAAGCCAGTACTCTTACATGCTAAGAGAACAACATGCATTGAGTCAACTAAATTTCCTACGGCATGTTAACCTCAGCTTTGCTGAGGACCACTAGATAGAACTGTCTGCCGTGTGCTAAGAACTAACTAGATTTTATGTTATTACATCCATCCACTCAATAACCCTCAGAAGTGGAAATGTTGTCCTCCTTCCACAGATGAGAAAATTTCCCTAAAACTAGTTATTGATTGTCTTAGTTAGGGTTTTCATTACAGTGAAGAGACACTATGACCAAGACAACTCTTGTAAAGGACAGCATTTGATTGGGGCTGGCATACAGGTCATGAGGTTTCGGTCCGTTATCATTTTGGCAGGAAGCAATGGCTCGAGTAGCTGAGTTCTATGTCTTCATCCAAAGGAAGCCAGGAGCAGACCCTTTCCTTGCAGGCAGCTAGGAGGAGGGTCTCTTCCATACCAGGCGGAGCTTCAAAGCCCACCCCCACAGCGACACACTTCCTCCAGCAAGACCAGGCCTCCTAACACTAACACTCCCCATGGTCCAAGCTTATTCTAATCACCACGGTGATGGATCTAATGAATAGTGAAACTGTATCCAAACCCACCCACAAAATAGTTAATGGATTTTATGGTTACAAGGCCATTACTACCATTAACTTTATACTCACTGGCAACTTGAAGCAACTCTGGTTTCTCTACTGGTGCCTAGCCAGTGCAGTACCATAAGCTTACTTTTGTACTAAAGACCCCTCATACCATCTCCAGATAGCTTTCAATCCTTTTCTGTTTGCTGAGATAAAACACCTTGACGAAATCAACTTAAGGAAGGAATGTTTTGTTTCAACTCAAAACTCAAGGTTTAGTAAGCACATCATGGTAGAGAAGTCAAGGAAGCAGGCAGGCACGTTGTACGTGCAGCCACAGAGACAGAGCACCGAGCGCATGCACCACTCCTTCTCTCCACCCTTGGACAGCCCGTGAATGGTGGTGGTACCCGCGGAATGTGCTGCTCGTGGGTGGGCAGGTCTTCCTACCCTGAGTCGCATAATCAAGTTACCCCCCAGGAGACGTGCTCAGAGGCTCGTCTCCCAGGGGATTCTAGGTTTTTCAGGTTGACAACACTACGCATCAGATCAGCAAAAGCACATCCCATGCTTCTGCCACCTGCTCTTCTGAAGCCCCATATGAGTGGCCTGGAAAGTCCGTAACATTTGGCATCTAGGAACCCTGGCTATGTTTATTATTTATGTTAAGTTTCTCTTCCTGTGGCAAATACTCGAGATAACCGAGAAAAAGGTGTATTTTTGCTCATAAGTTTTAGGGTTTCAGTTCATGGTCATTTGGTATCATTACCTTTGGGCCTCCTGTAAGGCAAGCACATGATGGTTGGAAACACGTGGTTGAGCCATCTGCTCATCTCAGGGCAGCTAAGAAGCAAAGAAAGGACTCTGTGTCCCATGATTTATTTGGAGAGTATGACCTAAAACCTTCCATCCAGCCTCACCTCCCCAAGGCTCTGCCTCTCTGGGGTGGTCTGGGGTGGCCACATAGCCTTTGATACACAGGCTTTGGAGGGACGCTGAAGACTCAAACTGTAAATGATGTTAAGTAAAATCCTTCGAGAACACCAATCCTGCAACTGGTGGTGCTGAGAATGCCAGAGGACGAGTTCCAGTCAATCACTGTGACCCAGGGAGGAGCCTGCCCTGGAGATGGCAACTCAGGGGGATGGAAATTAAAACCCCAAAAACCTGGATTTGTGAGAGGCGTCTTTGGCCCACAAGACTCTCTTCTGTTTCAGTAAATGAGCTGTTTTTTGTCAACCTGACATGAGAGTCATCTGGGGGGAGGGAACGTCATCTAGCAGATAGCAGATGGTCACCGATAGTGATTTTTTTCTTAATGTTTATTTTTATTTATATGTGTCTCCTGTGTATGTGCGAGTGTCCATGGTCACCAGAACAGGTGCCAGATCCCCTAGAGTTGCAGTTACAGGTGGCTATGAATTTCCTGACAGGGAACTGAAACTCGGTTCTCTGGAAAAGCTGTCTGTGCTAATAACTGCTGTGCCATCGCTCCAGCTCCTTACCGTTCTGTCTTAATGACAGTGGCTATGAAATTGCAGTCATCAGAACTCCTGGGACTAGCTGGTCGTAGTGTACGTGACTTTAAATCCAAGTACACAGAAGGCAGAGGCAGGTGGAGTCAAGGCCAGCCTGGTCTATAGAATGAGTCCTCAGGCAGCCAGGGCTACACAGAAAAGCCCTGCTTCAGAAAACCAAACACCAAACACCTCATGCTTAAAATTAAATTTATTGAATATACTCAATATGTAATACTCTATATAATCAATATGCTTGACCCTTTATAAAGGTATCCTCTTGGACTCCACGGTTTGTTAAGGTAAAGTGTGCACTTCTAGTAGGCCTGATGGCAGTGCTACTTTGTCGTGGACACCCTCCTGGTTAGCATGCTCTCCGACTGTGCTGTCAGTAGAGCGGCCACTAACTATATAGGGGTCTAAGCACTTGGAATGTGGTTAATCCAAGTTAGGAGAAGTGTGAACACTTCGTTCTGAAAACTCCATACCAAAATAAAAGGTGGGGATAACGTAATTCTTTTTTTTTTTTTTTTTAAGATTTGTTTATTTTATTTATATGCGTTCCCTGTAGCTGTCTTCAGACACACCAGAAGAGGACATCAGATCCCATTAAAGATGGTTGTGAACCACCATGTGGTTTCTGGGAATTGAACTTGGGACCTCTGGAAGAGCAGTCAGTGCGCTCAACCGCTGAGTCAGCTCTCCAACCCAACATAATTTTTTTACTTGACCATATTTTGAACATACTATGTTCAACCAAAATTTAAAATTGATGTTACTTACTTCTTCCTACAATTTTAATATGACTACTAGGAAATTTGACAGCATTTTACTTCTGTTAACTTCAGTCCAGATTTTGTTTATATAAATATAATTTAGGAAAAGGATTAGTAACTTATTAATGACCAGATTAGCAACTTTTGCATCGTATTATAAATATTCTTAGGACTTCAGAAAAATTACAGATAGAGTTTAAGACAAATAGAAATCATAGAATTTGATCTGGGGGCAGACATGAAGTCTTTACATTAAAACTTTTTACACTTAGAGGATTATTTATCAGTGTAATGGGTACCTTTGAAATAGAATCCATAGATGGTTCTTACATGAGAAATGAGTTGCTTCTAAGAACAGTCGTATTAGACCATGGTCGTGTCCATGAAGCATACATGGTACAGCTCAGCGGCACTATCAAACTCAGAGACCACGACAAGGTTTTCTGAGGAAGAATCAGAGAAGTCACCCCACCAATGTATCAGGCTTACTTTAAATGACCCCAGGTTTTATAGCTTCTCTCTTGATATTAATAGTGCAAATAAGGCTTTAGGATTACCTGTTCATTTAAATACCCCCTGTAAGAGATGCTTATCTTTCAGATACAAAATAAACATACTCTCTATTAGTTCAAAGCAAAGGAATGAACCACTTGAAATACTGAGTCTGAAGATGGTTTGGTGCTAGTTGAGCAAAATCTGGGGGCGGGGGCGGTGTTCCAGCCCTTAGTTACATGTGAAGAGGTCGGGATTGCTGGGATCATCAGAGGCTGTTTAAAGAGGCTTATGTTACCTGCCACTTCTTAAAACATAATCATCTGCAATAGCTTAAGCCAGGGGCATTTTGACTAGAATATGTTCTTGAGTTAAATTTCCCAACTGTGAGAGAATGAAAAGACAAATTTGGGATAGATAATAAGGCATATAAATTATGAAATTCCTTAATTCAAGAGAAGAATTGACTTAAAATACAAACTATTTTTGCTGAAAATCTGGATGCCCCCTGTGGTAACACTGATACTGCATAGTAAGAGGACTAGACGGTCCAAGAAGGAAAGTGAGGCCGAGGTAGCTTTGGAGGTAGCTCTGCAGGAGCTCCGTCCGAGTCAGCCTGGGAAGAGGCTGGCGTGGCTGGCATGATAAAGCGGTGGCTTTTACATTCCCGTCCCCACGGGTCCCCATGGCTGAGAGCATCAGGGAGGTATAATCTCTAGGCGTCTAGATTGCTCCCTCTTGAATTGGCCATCCTGTTGGTTTGAGGCACAAAGTTTTATCTGATTGATGTACATTCCAGGGCCTGAGATTCCTTCCTTTTCTGGTTTGTGGATTAGTCATAGAACAAGCTGCCTGTAACATCTCAACATTAGGAGGAACTGAGCTCTCAGACAAGGAAGAAAGAATAGGGATTGGTTTGATTTCTAATAATGATGAAATTTAGATGTGAATTACTTTTCTCAAATAGAGAGTAAAATTTAGGACATGCTGTCTTTGTCTTATAAAACACCGTGACCACCTTCTTACTCTCCTGAGCGCACGATTAGCTACAACCTGGCCAGTATCCCACTCCCATGACTATATATAAATGTAAGTACACAGAAGAAGTCCATCTAGATCTCTAATGCCCTGCTTTTTCTTAGGTATTCTTGTAATAAGTAGAAGAGCATTAACTGATAGTGTCTGTATAAACCTCATATGAATTTATGATGCTGTTAAATAGACATCATGTGTACACTTACTTATTAGAGTACTTTTATTAGAAGTACTTGCACAATATGAGAAACATACCACTTCAAGCTCTCTATGTAGGTTGCCTATTTGAAGTCGTCATGGTATTTCCGAAAACATTTTTTATCTTCTACCCTCTTACAGTAAGCAGTTTTCTTCTTTGCACATTAATTTCCTCCATAAGGTTTTCACTTTTATAGTAATCTTAGGGTAAGTGGAAGTACATATAATAAGAATCCCATCTAGATTTTTAATGCCCTGTTTTGTTTTGTTTTGGTTTTGGTTTTTTGGTTTTTTTTTTTAAGTTATTCTTGTAATAAGGAAGGAATTCAAAGCAGAACACATCAGTTCTACATGTGCATATTGAGCTACAAACTGGCCAAAATCCCATTTACTTGGCTGTATATAAGTAGGCACATCCACCCTTACTATAGGACAGGCAAGATTTGATCTCTCTCTCTGGAGTAGCATATACATGATAAAAAAGTCACTAAGTATTGATAATTGCTTCTGTATGTGCAGGGATTTAGAAGCAAAACATTAGAGAATCATTTGAGATGCATGAAGGGTTTAGAGGTCAGCCAGGGCAGACCTAAGCGGCCGCTCTCCCGGTTTGTAATTCACTTCAGGATGCCTTCCTCAGGTCGCCAGGACGTCCTCTCTCCTTCCTCGCCCTTCCCTTCGCTTAGGTGTTTCCTGAGAGACGAAACCTTGACAAACCACCTCACTCCAAGCAGTCACCTGCTTGCATCGGAATGGTCTGCCCTTGCCCGCTTCTGCAGCAAGCGCTCCTAGCTCTGCATCTCTGCAATCGGCACATTAGGTCTTGTCACTTCCGCTGCTCCATGATTGTGATTGAATAACTTTCCCATCTCCCCCACATCATCATGCTTGTTCGAGTGAACCAGAAACCACCGTGTTAGAAACAACAGTCAGTTCTCTGGGGTTCTGTTCCTATGATTTTTTTTAAGGTTTGTTTTCATGTTCATTTATATGCATATATGTCCTGATTGGCACAGCTTTGGTCTCAACCTGACTGGGGTAACGAAATGAAGAAACAACAGACTCATATACTGAAAAACTGAGATCCATGGATTATACATGCTGATAGAGATATGCCAGCCGCAGCCCAGAAACTTGATATGGTTATTATGTACAATAATAACCATATTATGGAGCATGTATGTTATAAATAGCCAACTAAGGAGGCAAGGTGGCTAATTTTGATAGGGGGTCTCCGTAAGGAAGTAGTCTCCGGCTGTATGCATCCTTGAGGAAGAAGCTGTAGCATATTTTCCGCACACACCGTCAACAGCTATCCTTGGACTAGGGGAAGGCTTGCCATTCCCCCGAGCCTGAGCCTGAGGCAGGGACGGGGTCTGAGGCATTGGAACCCTTGACATGGCAATGCTCATGTGAACAATCACATTCACCCATCCGCTCAGCCCTCGGTCTCTAGCCCAGCCCTGTGTATGCTGTGTGGTTGGGTATCCCAAGAGGCCAGAAGATGACATGAGACCCTCTGGAACTCGAGTTCAAAGCGTTTGTGGGTGCTGGGCAACAGACAGGTTCTCTGGCGGATCAGTGAGCTCTCCTAACTGCTGCGTGAGCTCTGTGGCCCCCGTTTTTATTTTTAATTACTGGGGTGGGAGCATGTGTACACACACGCAGGTGCCGGAAGAAGACAGGTGTTGGGGGTGATAGGTTCTGAGTGGGGGTACTGGGAGCCATACTCCGGTCTTGTGCAAGTGGAGAGTACACTCAGCCACCAAGCTGTCTCTCCAGCCCCAGGTATCGGGGTTCTTGCAGTAGCCCACCCCATGTGCTGTCAGTTCCTTTTACCTTGACAGATTTTCATCATGACAGGCAGAACGGTACTGTTACTATCCAAGACAGTCATTCCGCCTCTGCTCAGAACCCCCTGAGGTCTCACATTTACTGTGTATAGAGGTTCAGGTCCTTACAGACTCTGAGTTGGTCTTCTCTGTCCCCTGGTTCTTTACCTCCCTAACATTATACCCCAGGTTCCCAGAGCGCGCCCCGCACCTGCCATACTGGTTTCTTTATTCTTTCTTGAATACCCAGGTATACTCACAATATTTGGTCCAAATTTTCACATCTTGTTCCTTTTAGTATTCCTCACAAATCACCTAATCAATGAAGCCTTCCCTGCCCACCCACTCTTTAACTCCTAGACCTCAGAAAGTACGGCTCACTGTAAATATACACTTGCCTAGCATGCAGGAGGGACCTGGATTCTGTCCCTTGTGGGGTTTGGAGGAGAAATTATTCCCCCCTCCTCCCTGCTCTCATTCCCCTTGTTAAAGTTATTTCCTGCTGGGCGGTGGTGTCACACGCCTGTAATCCCAGCACTCTGGGAGGCAGAGGCAGGTGGATTTCTGAGTTCGAGGCCACCCTGGTGTACAGAGTGAGTTCCAGGACAGCCAGGGCTATACAGAGAAACCCTGTCTCGAAAAAACTAAATCCAGGAAAAAAAAGTTATCTCTATGTTATAAGCTACAGCATATTCTTATTGTTTATAATCTGTATCTTAGTTTGGGTTTCATTGCTGTGAAGAGACAGCAGGATCAAGATAAGTTTTTTGGGTTTTTTTGTTTGGGTTTTTTTTCTTTTGGTTTTTCGAGACAGGGTTTCTCTGTGTACCCTGGCTATCCTGGAACCCACTCTGTACACCAGGCTGTCCTCAACTCAGAAATCCACCTGCCTCTGCCTCCCAAGTGCTGAGATTAAAGGCGTGCACCACCACTGCCCAACCAAGGTAACATGTAATTGGGGCTAGCTGACAGGTTCAGAGATTCAGTCCATTATCTTTATGGTGGGAAGCATGGCAGTGTCTAGGCAGATGTGGTCCTAGAGGCACCAAGAGTTCTATATCTTGACCCAAAGGCAGCTAAGAGGAGGCTCTCTTCTGCACTGGGTGGGGCTTGAGCATAGGACCTCAAAGCCCACCCCACAGTGATACACTTCCTACAAGCCTGTACCTCTCAGTAGTGGGCCAAGCATATTCAAACCATCACGGTCTATCTCAGCTGCTCCAAGATCCTGGAGTATGCTGGTATGTTCACCTCTGTGTCTCCCTCTCGTGTTACTAGTGTATTCCTGGGACATTGCTAGTACTCAACAAGCACTGTTGAAGTGCAAATCTGTTTTTATGAGGGTATAGCTGGAAATGACTTAGCAAAATAAATGCGGATTGACTCTGTTTATATCTCTTTCACCAATTCTGTTTCATGGACATAAGCTAAATTTGTGTTTAGCTTCAATTGGCCTAAGCTAGGCATTCCCCTGTCTAGGAATTATGGATATCTTCTATATAGTTGAAGAGAAATACATTCTGAAAGAACTGTGTACCTTCGGGCTAGCCAGATGGCCCAGTTTGGAAAGAAAGGCTTTCCAGCAAACCTGATGATCTGCGTCTGAGCCTCGGCACTTCAATGAAGAAAGTGAAAGCCATTCTATACACATCTTATACATGTTAATCTGATTTTCACATGCTCATGGTATGTGTGTGCTCACACACATACATGATTCTGTTTATTTTTTTCTCTTACTGTTGAAATTATAACATTTAACCCTTCTCTTTTCTCTCTCCAAACCCTCTCGTATCCCCCTCCTTGCTCACTTTCACATTCATGGCCTCTTTGTCAGGAACTGCTGTTACACATATATTCCAAAATATAACCTGCTCCATTCATATAATGCGGTCCAGATGCATGTTTCCAGAGCTGGTGGTATTGGATAGCAAGTTTGTGTGCCCTCCCATGTCTCCCATCCGCAGCGTTTCTTAGTTGCCTGTGGTTCTTTGTGTAGGGTTGAGACCTTACGGGCTTTCCCCATCCACTTTGGCACATCTATTGGTGGTGCTATTCAGTTCATCTTTAGGTGACCGTGATGATAGAAGTTCATAGATCATGTATGTCTTTAATCCTAGCATTCATGAGGCACAAGCAGGCAGGTCTCTGAGCACAAGACCAACCTGGTCTACATATGGAGTCCAGGCCAGCCAGGGTTTCTACTGGCACTAGCCCTGTCTAAAAAAATAAGGATGATGCCCAAGTTCCAAGCACTTTGAACTTTTACAGTTACAATTTTCTTCATTTCTAATTTAACGTTATCTTATGATTAGGAACTCTTTTTATAATTTTAAATCCTTTTAAATATTTTTGAGACTTGCATACTGACACAGTAGACGGTCAGTATGAATGTGAATCTTTGAAAAGAGAAATGTTGTAATGTGCAATATGTATGCAATATATAATATATAATATATAATATATAATATATAATATATAATATATAATATATAATATATAATATATAATATATAATATATAATATATAATTCTGTAACATCAATAGGCTGAGTTGCTTGATAGCATGACTGAAGTTGCCCATGTCTTTGTTGATATTCTATATATTTGTTGCATCAATTATTTCATTAATCAAAGAAGGTGAAGTCCCTGTTACTGTGAATTTATTGTATCACCTTTCAGGTGTATTAGCTTTTACTTCGAAGCTTTGTTAAGTAGACAGATACTTAGAATAGTTCTATTTCTTGATGATTGCTTCTCTTCCCATTGTGAAATAGTTCTCTTTATTTCTGGTAATGCTTATCCTCTGACCTAAAGTATACTTTGATAATAGCCACTACTTCTGCATTGTTATGACCAGTATTTAAAATGTATAACTTTAGCTATCATTTTGCTTTTAATTCATGCCTTTATGTTTAGAGCATATTTCTTATACAGTTGGACTGTGCTTCATTGTCTAGTGTGACATTTCTGCCTAATTAGTGTGCTTAGTTCATTTGCAGCTAATGTAATTATTGACATGATTGGGCTTATTTGCCACCTTGCATCTTGCTGGGGTTTTTTTTTTCTGTTTGTCTCTGTTCATAGCCCCTCCCTCTCTCCCACCTTCTGTCTATCCCTACCTCCCTCTTCCTGTCCCCCATGCCCTCCCCCTCCCACCCACATGTATGTGTCCATGTGTATAGAGCCCCAAAGACAGCCTCAAATATGTGTTTCCTTAGCTGCTTCACGCCTTGTTTTTTTTTTTTTTTTTTTTTTTTTTTTTCCTGACCTGGGGCTCACCAAGTAGGGTAGACTGGCCGGCCAGTGAGTCTCAGGCATCCTCCTGTCTCTGCCTTCTCAGCCATCGGATTACCAGTGTGAGCTGCCACATCTGACCTTGTTTTCTCATATGGGTCTCAGCACTTGGGTGGCAGAGGCATCAGATCTTTTGAGTTTGCGGCCAGCCTGATCTTTATAGGATGTTCTCCAGGCCAACTAGAGCTACATAGTAAGAGCATATCTTAAAAAAAAAAAAAAAAAAAAAAAAGGAAATAAAGAAAGAAAAGAAAAAATGATGAGTTTCTTCCTATGAGCAAGCATCCCTGCTGACTGAGGCAATTGGAAGAAGTATCTTAAACAAAATATATGCAAGTATGATAGCCTGGTGCCGCCATGTAGGTCACAGTAAAGTTGTAGCTACCTAGCTCAAGTCTCCAGTAACGGGAGAAGAAGTTAAAATACTAGTGTTAAAGCTAACAGTGATTTTCTGCCCAATAGGTTAAGTGAACACAAATTAGAATAGTTTTACCTTCCTAATGGTTGATCTTTCGCTACTATGTGTTTTTTAGCTGAGCAAATAGTGCGCTGTGTTTAAAATATTAGGAGTGCTTGAAAAGTCCTAAACGGAATGCTAGATCACACCTTAGTATTTTAACAATAATTTAAAATACCATATATTAATTGTCTAACGCACTGTTTAAGTCTGCTCGATTTGTGAGCTCCCGAGTTTATAGCATTTCTGATTCCAGTCTCGACGAGGATCAGTTGGGTGAACGTGCTCTGAGCCCTAGTGTCTGGGTGAGATGCTCATTTAGAGATGCACCCTCTTAGATAGGTATATACATATGTATGTAGAGAGATGACAGATAAGTGGATATCTCAAAGATTACTGTGTAACCCTCATTGGCCTGTAACTCACTATGGAGACTAGGCTAGCCTCAAACCCAAAGAGATCAGCCTGCCTCTGCGTCTTTTGTGCTGGTATTAGAGTCATCCACCAATTAGACTGGCTGTTTGGGCTAAATGATCCTTGTAATATTGACTCCTTTAGATTTGTGTATTTTTTATTATTAAAATTATCATATTTGGTATTGAAGATGGTAAGCAAGCGCTCTACCGTATTCTCAGCTCCATGTCACTGTTTATAATCCTGTATCATGCCAGGCAGTGGTGGCGCACACCTTTGATCCCAGCTCTTGGGAATCAGAGACAGGTGGATTTCTGAGTGCGAGGCCAACCTGGTCTACAAAGTGAGTTCTAGGACAGCCAGGGCTACACAGAGAAACCCTATCTCGGAAAACAAAACAAAACAAAACAAAACAAAATCCTGTATCATGTTTAAGTTTTGGGATGCTGTGGCGGCTAGTTTTATGTCACCTTCACACAAGCAGAGTCACTGAAGAGGAAAGAGCCTCAAATGAGAAAATGCCCCTATAAAATCAGATTCCAGGCCGGGCGGTGGTGGTGCATGCTTGTAATCCCAGCACTTGGGAGGCAGAGGTAGGCGGATTTCTGAGTTCGAGGCCAGCCTGGTCTACAGAGTGAGTTCCAGGACAGCCAGGGCTACACAGAGAAACCCTGTCTCAAAAAACCAAAAACCAAAAAACAAACAACAACAACAACAACAGCAACAAAAAAGATCAGATTCCAGACAAGCCAGTGGGGCATTTTCTTAATTAGTGGTTGATGGGGAGGGACGAGCTCATCGTGGGCGGGGTCTGATAGCTCTGGGTTCATAAGAAATAGGCTGAACAAGCTGTGGGACGCAAGCCAGTAAACAGCGGTACCTCACGGCTTCTGGATAGGCTCCCGCCTCCAGGTTCCTGCCCCCGTTGAGTTCCTGCCTGACTTCACTGATGAACAGTGATGTGGAGGTGTAAGTCAAGTAACCTTTTCCTCCTCAGTTTGCTTGTCAAATAGTGTTTCGTCACAGCAGTTGTAACCCTGACTAAAACAGACGGCATTATAAATACAAGATGCTTTTCTTACTTTTTTTATTTTTTAAATCTCCTAGCCAGGTTTGGTGGTGCACACCTTTGATTCCCAGCACTTGAGAAGCCGAGGCAGGTGGATTTCTGTGAGTTCCAGGCTAGCCAGGGCTACACTAAGAAATCCTGTCTCAAAAAACAAAGCAACAACAAAAAAAATCCTAAACTAGAAACAACCAAGAGCTATTTCATAAATTTCACTTCCAGTATTCACTCCTTTTTGTATATTTGCCTTTTAATCTTATATTTACTTTAATCTGAAAATTTTATAATCTTATAGTTCATGTTAGCTCAATAACATATTTTCTGACTTTTTATTTTTAATTTATTATTTTATTAGTTTATTTTTGCAGTAAAACAGGTCATCTTGTGCATGCTAGGCAGATATTGTACCACTGAGATATAGCCCAGATATTGGTGTGGGTTTTTTTATTTGCTTTTTGTTGTTTGCTTTTTTGTTTGGGGGGGTTGTTTTGTTTTGTTTTGTTTTGTTTTGAAACAGGTTTCTCTGTCCTGAAACTGATTATGTAGACTGGCCTCAAACTCAGAGATCTGCCTACCTCTGCATTCTGAATTCATGAGCCACCATTCCAACTTGGGTTTTTGAAACTGGGTGTCAGTGGCAGTGTAGAGATAACTGACCATAAACTCTCAGTCCTCCTGCCTCAGTCTTCCAACCCAGGAATTACAGACCAGGGCCACCATGCCCAAATGTCATGTTAAACATAAAAGCACCTTTGTGGGGGAGGTGACAGGGGGCACCAGGGAAGTCCCAGGAAGCCCAGGATGCTCGCTCAAGTTAGTTATGCTTCTGTTTCTGGCTTCTTGTAACAAAATTGGCTTTGTTCTGCATGTTGGGTAGGGAGCTGCAGTTCCATAAAAACTAACATTTTAATTATCTCTAGGTGTTTCCAGAGCACACCCTAGAGGGTCGCTTACCCCAGCTCACCACTTGTATTTCTGTTGTGTTGCTGGTCCACACATGATTTTTCATTTTATGAGAAAATTGATCCTGGGCTTTTCTCTCTCTCTCTCTCTCTCTCTCTCTCTCTCTCTCTCTCTCTCTCTCTCTCTCTCCTTCTCTCCTGTCGTATCTGTGACGACCATGCGTCTAGAGCAGGATGGTGAGGCATGAATTCGCCCCGATGGAATGTCTGGGTTGGGGTTTTGCTGCTGTGAGGAGACACCGTGACCAAGGCATGTCTTGTGAAGGACAGTGCTTCTCTGGGGCCGACGGGTGAAGTGACTGGAGAGCTTTTGCACCCTTCCCTCTTGTGCTTCCCACTGATCTCCCTCTCTCGTCCCTTCAGTGACTGCAAAGAGGAGCGAAGTCGACGGGAGCTGGGCTTTCCAGCCTCTGCCACGGGACGGATCGTCTTTACGAAGCCCTTGGTCTGGTTAGGAAGAATAATCGGATTGTCATCAAGTTTGTGATAAAGTGGGAGCCTCCCCAGACAGTTACCACCCCAGAGAGTTACTACCCCAGAGAGTTACTACCCCAGAGAGTTACTACCCCAGAGAGTTACTACCCCAGAGAGTGTCTACCCCAGAGAGTTACTACTCCTGAGCCTGGGACAAAGAAGTAAAGCCTTTTTTTTTCTTTTTTCTTTTTGCCTCAAACTATGTTCTATCCATATTCCACTTAAATATGAAAAAAAAATTAAAACAACTTTCAGATTTTTTTTTTAAATTCAGTCACAACAGTTCAATTAGACTTGTGATTTGTGGAAGTATTTTAAATATTTCTGGAGTGATTGGCTATAGAACTTTCTACATCTAAACCCCAAATATCTAAATACACAGCAAAATAAATTCCTGTTGCAGTACAAAACTAGTGAAGTGACCAGAACACCCGCTAGAGTAAGATAATTCTCACCACCCACCTTAGTGCTACATAAAGCACACACACACACACACACACACACACACACCAGCCACTCGGGTGCACATTATGTTTAGTTGAAGTATAGATGTGTGTGTGTGTGTGTGTGTGTGTGATCATTCTTACTGAGTCATTTCAAAACTGGCACTGTCCTTGTAAGACTAGTCTGTTCTTGACAAAACCTAAAATAAATGTGCAAGTTAACTGCTTACATGAAAAATGTAGGCATCTTCTGGGAGGCGCTCTAATAGGGAGCACATGACTCAAGAAATGACTGCCTTGTTGTTTTACTAAAGAGCCAAAACAAACGCCCTGATGGGACATCTTTAAATAACTTCCTAACTGCTGCGTGAGTCCTGAGTCGGGGTGGGAGAGTTACCGGAGATGGAGGGCTATCGCTTAGCAGTCGAGAGCATACTTTGCGTATTTAACTGGGATTAAATACTGCAGGGCAAGTGATGTACTAAAATTAGATATTAGAGTGCGCCCAATAGCTGTACAAGTTATAATCCTTTAGCAACTGGAACTTTTTGGTTCAGATCAGGACACTGCAACATGAGAATGTAAATCGCTCGTACCACATTCTCAGGAGGCCGTTATACCACGGCTGCGCGCATTGCAGGGCCGTAGAACTATCAAAGACAAAACTGCCTCTGCCTATTGTCTGGCCTTCGTTTTATTTTCCCTTATTGTTTTTCTTTCATATGTGGGAAGGCATTTTGAAAATGTTATTTAATTTTCTAATGTCCTGGTCTCTGTGAGCCCCCCTCAGCCATAAAACATAGGTGTTAGAAAGAATTAGGCAAGTACTGGGCACAGCACATTACAACCTGTAGGAACCTCGTGGGAAAGATAGAGTGGAGACAGAATGACTTGAAATCAGACGGAGCAGTGCTTCTCAGCCTTCCTTATGCTGTGATCCTTTAATATGGTCCCTTGTATTGTGGGGACCCCCCCAACCATAAAATTATTTTTATTGCCACTTCGTAAGTGTAATTTTGCTAGTTGTAAACCATAATGTAAATATGTGTTTTCTGATGGTCTTAGGTAACTCCTGTGAAAGGGTCATTCAACCCCCAAAGGGGGTCATGACACACACAGGTTGAAAAACCCCCAAGGCAGACCTACCAACTTTCTCTTTCTCTTCCATTGCTGTTCAACATTGAGAGAAGTCAAGACGGGAACTCAACGCAGGGCAGGAACCTGGGGCTTGGTGCTGATGCAGAGGCGACGGAGGGGTGCTGCTTACTGCCTTGCTTCCCCCCTCCCTTGCCCCCCTCCCCACCCCCCCACCCCGGGCTTTTTTAGCCTGCTTTCTTACTGAGCCCAGGACCATCAGCCCAGGAGCGGCACCACCCACCATGGGCTGGGCCCTCCCCCACCGATCACTAATTGAGAAAATGCCTTACAGCTGGATCTCATGGAGGCGTTTCCTCAAGTGAGACTCCTTCCTCTCTGATTAGGCTAGCTTGTGTCAAGCTGGCACAGAACCAGCCAGTACACCACCTTCACTCGGGTTGGACAGGGGTAGAAAATATTAGATGCTAAGAAAGTGTTGTTACAGTTTCTGCTTCGGAAGAACTTAGGCAGCTGGCTAGACGGACACATTGAGTGTTTATTATGTTGTATGATACTGTGCTGTACAGTTTCCCACATAGTCCTAACAGGCATAGACAGTACTGGGTCCTATACCTTTGTTGCCTATTTCTTTAGGTTTTTGTCTGCCCAAAGTTTCCTAAGTGGCTGGACCAGACTTAATATTCTTTTTTTTTTTTTTTTTTTTTTTTTTTTTTTTTTTGAGCAGAGTTTCTCTGTGTAGCCCTGGCTGTCCTGTCACTCACTGTAGACCAGGCTGGCCTTGAACTCAGAAATCCGCCTGCCTCTGCCTCCCAAGTGCTCGGATTAAAGGCGTGTGCCACCACCGCCCAGCCAGACTTAATATTCTTAACCACTATGATTTTCAGCCTCATAAAAGTGAAAACCTCATCCAGGTATTCTACCAAATTTAATGGCAAGTCATTACTTTTTCATTTATAGTCACTGTTTGTCAGATCTAATATAAAAGTATTGTAAGTTGAATGAGTGGCTTTCTTTTGGAAACAGGGTCTCATGGCCCAGCGTGGCCTGGATATCACTATGCAGTTGACCTTGAATCCCTAAAACTCCTGCCCCCACCTTGCTAGGATTAGATTTGCGCTCCCTTTTGCGTTTGGTTGGTTTGTTCTTCCCGCCCCCACCCCCTCCATCAGGCAGTCTGCCGCTGAGCTATATCCCCAGCCCCAGAAGGTTACATTGTAACAGTTCTGAGCCTGGGGATTTAAGATGAGAGTGTTGACAGGTAAACTTTATCTCTTCGCTTAAAGACAGCCAGTGCTCTGCTCGGACTGTTTATGTCTCCAGGATTCACGTGGTGATAGACTAACCCCAAGTTTCCTCATGAAGGAAACTATCCCCTTATAAAACACAGAGAGAGAGAGAGAGACCTCATCTTCTGCACCCCATGAGGACGCGGGAAGATGGTGTCATCTGTAGAGAAACTGTTCTCACCATATCTGCCGGCACCCTGGTCTTGGACTGTCTAGAATCTGAGAAGAGAATGGTGGTTATTTATAAGCCCTTACGATATCTGGTTAGTTGTTTCAGTTTGCTTTGTTTTGTTTCAGTTTTTTGGGAGATCTCGCTTTGCAACCCAGGCCATCCTTGAACTCACAGCAGTCTTCCTGCCTCAGCACCTGAAGTGTGGGGATTATAGGCATGAGCCACTGTGTCCGGTTTACACTGTTTCGCTCCTGCAGCCTGAAGAGGCTAAGGCAGCTGCTTGTAGTTTGTGTTTGATATTAATTTATTTACGAATGCTTCCCTTTGTAGCCTAGATGGCCAAGAATGCTCTGCCCCTTCCTTCCAGGAGTTTTGATTCTCCAGCAATGCCACCACTTCCAGCCCGACAGACGTTTTCTTGTGACATCCTCAGATGTTGTCTGCCTGTGTCTAGGTATGATCAGTGTGTTGGGTGACCCCATTTAAACCTCTCTGGGGGTAAATAAAGTTACGGTGTAAAGTAGTTGGGGCTTTGGCCCAGGTTAAAGACAGCACAGTTCAGCCTATGACAGTGGACATGCAGCACAAAGCATGTGGTCCCATATGGATGGCGTGACCTGCCAGCTCATCTACAAGAAGCAGATCCCACTCGCTTTTGACAGGTTTAATTCTCGGGCTGGAGAGCTGGCTCGGTTTTTCAGAGCACTTGCTGCTCTTACAGAGGGCTCAGGTCTGACTCCCAGCACCCACACGATGGTTTACAGCCACGCGCAACTCCAGTTCCAGGAGGTCCGACTCCCTCTTCTGACATCTGCAGGCACTAGGCATGCAGGGAGGACACACAGTCATAGACAATAAAATGAGTACATCTCTTAAAATATTGACTATCTTAGCCAGCTGTGGGGATGCACCCCTTCACTCAGGAGGCATAGGCGGGTGACACTGTGATCTCAAGGTCAGCTCGCTCTGCATACATAGTTAGTACCCGACCAACCAGTGCTACATACTGAGAAATATTTAAAAAAAAATTTTTTTTAGTTCTTTGATAGTTTTATTCATATGGTTGAATATACATACATGTATGTACACACATACCATATATGTGTATGCATGTACACATGCATATGCATAGACATATATAATTTTCAAACACCCATTACCTTCTGTCATTCCTGCTGCTCAGAAATCTTTCTTCTTTCCAAATCCTCTTCCCCCGTTCATGCCTTTTCGTATATCTGAGAGAGAGAGAGAGAGAGAGAGAGAGAGAGAGAGAGAGAGAGAGAGAGACCCACTGGATTTAATTAGGATTGCTTCCACAGACACGGTGGTGGGAAGTTATTTACTGCAGCATATGCAGCCGGGGGGGGGGGATGCTACACCACTAAAGAAAGGACCAACCCCACCTGCACTCCTAGCAGCCATCAAGTGCCAGTCATCTTCCGGGAGGCCCGAGGCCCGAGGAGCCTCCCCTGTCTGTGATAAGGTTTGACCAGCCCAATCTGTGCATGTCTTAGAAACTTGTTTCCTCTTCGATGATCTCATTTCCGCATGTAATGAATGATGGCTCTGTTAGGTACTCACATTTTATCCCTATCTATTTTAAGGTGGGTCTTGCTGGGTGGAGATCAAAGAGAGAAGTCAGTGATAGCTGAGGCGGGACACAGAAGGGACAGAAGCATGTGGTGACAGTGAGGAGAGGAACAAACCACAGGAACGGTCAGGATGGTCGTTATGAACGGAGTCGGGTCACATCATGGATAGGGCGCAGCTCCAGCCAAAGGCCTCGTTGTTAGCGTGGTCGCTCGGTGAGGCGCCTCTGCAGACCCGTGCTTCCGGAGTAGGATGCTTGCTCTTCCCCAGCCTCGGACAACAAACTCCCGTCTGCACGCTGCGGCCCTCTTCCCTCTCCAGTCAGAGTTGGGACATGCCTACTTGAATTGGGAGGTTTTGCCACACAGTGCCTTTGCCCTGTGAAGGCATACAGCCACACAAACAGCTTAAGCTTTGAGAGCGAGGTATGCATTCTCTCTCTCTGCCTGTAGTGTGTGGACTGTAAGAAAGACGAACTTGATGGGACTCTGAGACAGGAAACTTCCTGTTTTCTTAAGGTAGCTGGTAGTAGCAGAAAAAGGTTCTGGACTGCCACACACCCTTATTGAACTCCGTCTCTCTTACTTGATTTTAGGAAAATTTCTAAATCTTTAAGAGTCTGCTTTTAACCTGCCAAGCTGCTCGGCAGTCATGCAGGGGCTACTCACTCTCTTCCTGCCTCCCCCCACCCCGCAACCCTGATCTTGTAAAAGAACATTTTTCTTTTCTTTTCTGATCATAAATGCTCTCAGCCCTCAAGTAGCCGAAGGCGTCTTGTTGGTATTTCATGTATCCTGAAGAAAATACAAAGGGGTGGGGTTGGTCTGTCCCTGTGCCCTCCTCCTGGTTGGCATTTTGCATCCTAAAAATAACCATCTTATGAGAACAAAATGAGCTTTGCGAAGATCATGTTCCACTTTGTTAGAAAAGGCAGGTCCTTCATTCCTCAGCACCTGTGCGGCTGTCTGAGGCAGAGGAGTTTGAGCAGCTGCCGCGGCCTGTCGCCTGTCGTTTGCTCCCTCTGAATACACCAGCTCGCCCTGCCCACCCTCGGCTCCCGCCTGCTTGCTCGGTTCTCTTTTCTGGATGGCTCACTGCCCTCTTATGTTCAGTCCTCCTTCTGGGCACCCGCTCCTCCTGTGCCTGCTGCAGTCTCAGGTTGGCCCAATGACCTTCTTTCTTTCCTTCCTTTTTTCCTTTCTTCTTTTTACCATTCTTTCTGGTTTTAATTTAAAGAGTGCTAGTGACACATTTGGTTCTAAGGTGGAGGGGGACAGAAAAAAGAACCTCCCTCTCCTAGCGTGTCAGGTGCGTGCGACTGCTGGCCCAGTTTGTGCGTGTGTTTGGTGCATTCTCTGCCTTCTGGATATAGCCTAAAGCTTTAATTTACATCTGCATAGAGAGCCTAGAAGATTGTAGGTCTGAGGACAGGCCCCCATAGGATCACCTTGAAAGAGACAATGGAGTGATGACTGAGCACACCGCGATCCCAAAGGCTTCCTGTAACTTCCCGTAGTGTCAGGGGACCAGCCACTCCCAACACAGCTGTGGAAACCAGTAGTTATGACTTCTTAAAAAACAAACTAACAAACAATATGGTGGAGCAGACACTTGTGGCTAAGGTCGGTTGTAGAAGACACTGAAGGATGTTAAGGGAATGTATGTGCCACGGCTTTCAAGGAGGAACCAGCGCACACGGACTATTTCTTGTAGTGTCATTTGATTTTTGTTCATTTAGAAAATGAGGTTGCTGCCTAAGCTGGTGACCAGAGTTCTTGAGGCCCATGTAAAAGATGAAAGGAGAGAGTTGGTCTTTAAAGTTGTCCAGTGGACACCACACACGCACACACACATGCACACGAATACTCACAGGCACATGTGAACTACACACACACACACACACACACACACACGTGAACTACATACACACATGTGAACACACACATGAACTACGCAGACACATGTGGACTACACATACACATTAATACTAATAATAAAGCTCTTAAAAATAAGAGACTATTGTTTAAAAGCATACATGTTTTTAGACTGTAGGTAATATCTAAATACTAATTTTAAAGCAAGTACTACTTAATATATTTGATTTAAAACACATTATAGGCACAAAGCATATAAAGTAAGCATAAAATACTGTAAATTTTATTTTATCCTGTTGACAACAGAATAATCTGCCTTACAAAACCATGTAAATCGTCTTTTACCATTGTTCTTCCAAAACAACTTGATATTTGCAAGTCTAAATTACACCTGCCGAAACTGCAAATAATCTTTTTCGTTTTCATTGGCTGCATTCTCCTTTCACTTCCTCTGAGTCTTTAGACAAATGGAACCAGTATTTCAGCAACAGTTTCCCCAGAAATAAAAGAAAGGAAAAGACTGGGTGTGAAAGGACAGATGTTAGCATTCCTGGTCTATCAGACCAAGTGTGGCGACCACGGCAGTGGAGGAGTCTGGTGGAGTTCTGTGCCTAACTGCCCATTTTCTCATATACTAAGTTTCACTGCCTAGCAGCAAACACATTAATATATCATGTGGGAACTCATTAAATCGCTTTCTTAAATATCACAGTTTATAATAAATGTATCTTTGCATAGAATGTAACAGTAATGTGCTTGGAATGCTAATTACGTGGAGCCGAAAGCACAGGCGTGATGAGGAATAAATAAGAAAACAGGACAGTCCCGCCTCCGCTGGCCTGGGCCAGCCGTGGAGCTTGGTGTGTGAGCTGGGGTCTCCAGAAGGAACACAGCGGGTAAGCTGGACTTATGGAGAGGTTGCTGGGTCTTAGGGGCTGCACAACTCCAAGGTAGGACTTTCCCACAGCAGATTTCAACCCTGAGAGCCCAACACTCCCAGCCTCTGAACTGGCTGGCACAGCGGTGGAATTAGCAGCAACAACAGGGCGAATGAGCTTGGCGGCCAGAGAGGGACGGCGCGTGAGCAAACACAGAGAATAATCTTCTTTTGCCACGCCCTCAATCTTTGCTGCCACTGGAAGGTGCCATTCGCACATCAATTAAGGCAACTGGGACAGTTCTTTTTTTTTTTTTTTTTTTCCAGCTCAATTTTTTTTATTGAATATATTTTTCATTTACATTTCATATGCTAAAACCTTTCCTGGTTTTCCCTCCTCCCCCAAATCCTCAACCCCTCCTCCCACTCCTGCCTCCAAGTATATGCCCCTCCAGATCCCCGCTCAGATGATTCTAACTTGTGTCAAGATGTCGTAAAGGAACCGTGACAATAGAGAATCACAGGAACTCTACAATCCAGACTGTATCGTAACCGCGAGTGCCCTATGGAATATCCCAAGGAAGCTGCCCTCTGTCTGTGTTTTATCACTACACTTTCTGCATAGAGATACTCGTTATTTACCAACACAGCTCAAGGTTTTCTTGTGTAGAAAATAAACTGCATATCCTTTGATTCTTGTTTTCCCTTTCCAACTTCCACAGAATAAGCCCCGCAACAATCTCTCACGTATCTGAAGCCCATCACCTTATCCTAGAACTGTCCCACTACTGAGGCGTCACTAACAGAGATGCTTTCAGCATCAGGATCCTTATCTATGCCTGCCACTCAGCCCTGGAACGTTTTCATCCCTAGAGCACATCGAGAAGGAGGGAGTCCTTCTCAGATGGCAGGCTTCAGTGGTCACTAGAGCAGAGAGGAGGGAGTCCCAGACTTGGGACCTGGGGAAGAGTCTTAAGACTTAATTTAAACTTGGTTGCAGCAAATGCCAGGGCTATTAACATTTCATCTGCTCCAATAAACCAAGACAAAAGTTTTGATTCATGTCATTAACATTCAGCTGAGTCTATGATTTTGAGTGTGAGCTTTGAGTTCATTCTCCTGCCAGGTTTGCCGCTGGCTAGTTGTGTGTCCTTGGGCAATCCCCCCACCAACTGAGAGGCTCCTATGCAAAGACACACGTGAGGTTTGAACCGGTGAAGACGCGTGCCTCTTCTCTGGGCTCCCTTCTCTGACGCCCAGCGCACTCGCTCGCCCGGGGTTAGCCTCTGCCCGCCATTGCACCGCCTGCTCCATTGAAACACTGGCCGTGGTTTTGATCACCCGAGGCTTTTGTTAGCTTGCCTGTGAAATTCTAGTTCTTGAAGGCTAGGCTCAGTCTTCGTCTGTACTTGCAATGGGTACCTCCTGGAAGCATTAGTTTTAAAAGCACAAAAAAAAAAAAAAAAAAAAAAGAGGTAAGAAATTAGAATGATCAAGTTAGACTAAATTGTCTAAATAGCCCCATGGCTAAAACTCTCTAGTCCTCTCTCCTTAAGTGCTTAGATTCCTAAGCAATCTCAGAGTTTCAGAAATTCTGTATGAAGAGGCTTAGTTTTTAAGTGGTTATATCAGAACAAGAGAAATGTAAATATATATTCATATATGTTATCATTTTAGGACTGGGATTTAGAATTCACTTCAAGCCAAGCTTTATTTTACAAAGGAGGAAAGTAAGACACAATTAAATTATCTGCCCAAACTCCTTCACCCGGATCATCTTACAAGCTTTGAACTCTCTGGACCCTCAACCTGAATCTTGTCTTTTGAAAGAATAGCTACAAATGTGGCTACAATTAAAAGTGTCATGTGCAGGTTCTACCTACTTACACATTTCTGGCTATAAATCAAACCTCAAGAAATAAACATCTCCCAGAAAACTAGTGAAAATGTGTCCTATCTTCTTCCACAATGTAAGAGTGTGCTACAGTTCTACATTAAATTACTCCTTTAGGGAGTTTGCTAGGGAGATTATAGTCATATGAATATCTAGTCCCAGACTGGGAATTCAGGCTCAGTGTTCTGGTGTTAAGCCATGAGTAATGCTACCCTAAGACCAACTTCTTGGCAAGCAGCCTTGAGGTACAGCTATAAGGTGACCCAGTACAGGGCCAAGGGCCAGAGCTCAGTGCCAGTGCAAAAAAACAGGCCAACAAACACATTGGCACTAATTCCCAGGGTACTAAAATCGGTCTCAATTAAAATTTTAGATGAAAAGATTTTCTTTCTTAGCCCAAGAACTATATTTCAATTATAATCAACTTAGCCCAAGTATATTTCAATTTATAAGGTCACAGAAATAATATTTTCATATTTATGTGAAGACTACATTTTAGGAACCAAAATTTTGAAACAATGTATTGAAAAATATTAGATTGCCTAAGAAACTATGAAACTCCTTTTTGAAAGCAACAGTTTCCATAAGATATGGTGACGGAATATTTTCTGTCTTTGAATATGGCATAGTATAAACTGCAAGGCTTCTTCAGGTGAAAGGTGGCTGACCTGGCCAGCTCTGTCAACTTGGCAGAAGCTAGAGTCACCTGACAGAAGACGACGTCAACTGGGAAAACATCTCCAGAAGATCCAGCTGTTGGCAGGCCTGTGGGGCATTTTCTTCATTAGTGGCTGATGGGGGGGGGCAGCCTATTGTAGCTGGTGATACCCCTGGATTCTGTAAGAAAACAGGCTGAGCAAGGCAGTAAACAGCGCCCTCCATGGCCTCTGCTTCAGCTGCTGCCTCCAGGCTCCTGGCTAGTCTGGTTTTCTGCCCTGACTTCCTTCTATGAAGAACTATGATGTAGAAGTGTCAGCAAAATAGACTGGATTTAAACTGGGCGGTGGTGGCAGCGGTGCACGCCTTTAATCCCAGCACTTGAGAGGCAGAGGCAGGCAGATTTCTGAGTTCAAGGCCAGCCTGGTCTACATAGTGAGTTCCAGGACAGCCAGGGCTACACAGAGAAACCTTTCTGTCTCGGAAACCAAAATAAATAAATAAATAAATAAACAAACAAACAAACAAATAAATACTGCATTTAATATTTACTTGACGAGCCAAGCTTTATTTTACAAATGAGGAAACTGAGGCACAATAAGATTAAATTATCTGCCCAAACTCCTTCACTTAGATCTTACAAACCTCAGACCCTCTGGACCCTCAGCCCGAATCTTGCCTTTTAAAAGAGGAGCTACAAATCTGGCTACAGTGTCACATGCTGCCCCCGATGTGCAGGCTATCCCTACTTACATACTTCTGGCCATACACCAACCCTCAAGAAGTCAGTCTGGCAGTGGCATTTGATCGCAGCAATGGAAACCCTGTCTGGGACACAGACACTGGAGTAGAAATGGTAGAAGTGGTAACCACAGTAGCAGTGATGACGGAACCAAACTGGATTGATACGGATTTGAAGTCGCAGCCAGCTCCACTATTCTCTAGCTACTTACTGGCTTTGGACGGTATACTTAAACATGGAAATCATGTTGGTACTGGAACGATCCTTGTCCTGTCTGTTGTAGAACTGCCTGGATGCGTCTAAAGAAGACGTGGATGGGACCCCTTTCCACTCTAACTCAGAAGTCCTTTTTTTTCCGTGAGTCACTTTTTGAATACTTCTTATTTATTCTAATGTAAAAGACTGTTCTAGTTTGCTTTCTGTTACTGTGAGAAGACCCTGACCAAAAACCAACTTGGGAGGAAAGGGTTTATTTTATTACAATTCCCAGGGCACAGTCCACCACTTGGGGACATCAGGGAAGAAACCCCATGGAAGAACCTGGGGAGCAGAACTGAAACAACGACCATGGAGGAACAGTATTCCTGGCTCAGTTCCTAGGACTTGCAGCTTGCTGTCTAACAAGATCCAGGACCACCCGCTGTGCCTAGGGGTGGCACCATGAGCTGGGTCCTCCCACATCAATCCTTAATTAAGAAAATATTCCACAGACTTGCCTACAGGCCTATCTGATTGTGGCGATTTGTGATCGTTTGAGGTTTGTTCTGCCCAGGTTGTAGCAATACTGCCCAGAAAGGCTACCTCTTGGTTATTTACCCCAGTGGGGCCTGATTGATCTGCAGTGTTTGGTCTCCTAATCTACGAGAGCTTAATGTAAGAAGTAGAAGTAGAAGTCCTAAACAAGGGACATATTCTGAAAAATCACAGAAAATATGGTGACAGAAAGGAATAAGGATCTTTTGTCCTAATCAGTCTTTTAGAGGAGTCTCACAAGGGAGAAAATTGCTTTTCTGGCCTTGCCGACTCAGAATAGTGCACGGATATTATCACTCTGTGCCCAGCGTTGTTTGCAGCGCACTTGTGGAAGGACCGTTGCGTTCAGCGTCATCATGTTTTCAGTACATGTCTTAGACCGGGTGGCCGGTTGAGAATGGGCCCCACAGGCACAGATATTTAAAAGCCTGGTCCCCAGCTGGTGTTTGAGACTGCTCTTCCATGGTGCCTGTTTCAGGTCAGCTTCCAGGTTCTAACAGGCCAGTCCCAGTTAAATGTTTTTTTTTTTTTTTTTTCCTTTTGTAAGTCTTGTCTTGGTCATGGTGTGTTTTCACCACACTGGACCAGTGACTAAGACAGACCTGGTCGTGTTATTCTGAGTCCGAAGCCTGAGATAGCCACGAAGGAAAGATAGGGGATATGGTACAGTGGGGTGTCCCAAAACCAGTAAGATTGGAAGATTGGTTACGGTGGTTCTAAAGGTGATTAATTCTGACTGGGCTGGGTATACAGTATGTAAGCTGAATGAGAAAGTAGCTGTAAACAATTTTGAAGGACATCATTAACGTGGTTGCAGGTTGATTAAAAGTTTGGGCTGTAAAGGCAAGCTTTAAGCACCGTTTCTCAGAAAGCCCATCCCAGCACCAGGTGACTCTAGTCTGTGTCAAGTCAACCAAACTAGTCAACACGAGGACCAGTAGCAGAGTGGCTAAAACTGTGGCTGTAAAGTCACACTGCCTGGGCTCAAACTGCAGCTCTGCCATCTCAAGGTGTTTGCATCTTAGCCTACTGGAGCCTGGTTATTTTCATCTGTAACACTGGGTAAGAGTTTAGCATTAAATTTTGTTAGATTAACTAAGTCATGTAAAATGTAGCACACTGCCTATGGCATAGTGTCTTATTTTTGTTACTATTGTAAGATTTGTAATCTATACTTCTATAACGGGTTTGAATCCCAGTTCTGTGATATTTACAATCCAGCATAGAATTCTGAAAAGGCAGAAATATCTTACTAATGATCATAGAAATATGTGGAAAGTTGGGGTGGCTTGAATAGTAACGGACCCCACAGACTCCTCTGTTTGGATGCTTGGTCCGTAGGGAATGGCACTATTAGGAGGTGTGGCCTCGTTGGAGTGGGTGTGGCTTTGTTGGAAGAAGTGTGTCACTGGGTAGGCGGGCTTCGAGGATTTAGAAGGTCAAGCCAGCTCTCTTCCTGCTTGGGATGGAGAACTCTCAGCGTCTTCTCCAGCACCATGCCTGCCTGTATGCACCTTACTTCCCGTGATAACAATAATGGACAAAACCTCTGAAACTGTAAGCCAGCTGTAATTAAATGTTTGTCTTTATAGGAGTTGCTGTGGTCATGGTGGTCTATTCATAGAAATAGAAACCCTGAGACACAGGCCTATATGAGTGTGTGTGTGTGTGTGTGTGTGTGTGTGTGTCTTACCCTCCTGCCCGAATATGAGTGAAAGGTTGAGGCTGAGGGTTTTCACTGACTTAAGTCTCTGTAAGACCTTCCCAAACAGCATTTCTTCACTTCGAAGAGGAAGACTAAAACAAATAGCCAAGAGTGGTAATGTGCATTTGTATTGCTAGTACTGGAAAGGCTGGGGCAGAAGGGTCATAAGTTTGAGGGCAGCCTGAAGTACACAGCGATGTCATAGCAGGCCTGGGCTACATAAGACTCTGGGGGATGTGGGGAGCAAGGGAACCAGTAATAGAACAAACTGAAAAAATGTATAGAAAATGCGCTTGCCTCCATCATGGGAAATACTGGGGGAGGGGGGGAGGAGAAGGCTGGAAGCGTCTAGCTAGGAAAGTATTTCTTGGTTTAGGAGTTTGTCTCAGTAGTTCACTAACATTAGCTCACGGGGGTGGGGGGGAGCATAAAGATTGATCCCCCATTCTTGGAGATTCTGTGAATAGGTTTTGTTTGGAGCCTGAGAATTCATATTCTCTGTCTGTCTGTCTGTCTTGTTCTTTTGTATCTTGATGGTGCTGGGTCAGAAACCACAGTTGAGAATGTCAGTAGCTAGACATGTACCCTTAGGTAATGTGTGCTCTTCTTCTTCTTCTTCTTCTTCTTCTTCTTCTTCTTCTTCTTCTTCTTCTTCTTCTTCTTCTTCTTCTTCTTCTTCTTCTTCTTCTTCTTCTTCTTCTTCTTCTTCTTCTTCTTCTTCTTTTTCTTCTTCTTCTTCTTCTTCTTTTCTTCTTCTTCTCCTTCTTCTTCTTCTTTTTCTCCTTCTTCTTCTTCTTCTTCTTCTTCTTCTTCTTCTTCTTCTTCTTCTTCTTCTTCTCCTCCTCCTCCTCCTCCTCCTCCTCCTCCTCCTCCTCCTCCTCCTTCTCTCTCTCTCTCTCTCTCTCTCTCTCTCTCTCTCTCTCTCTCTCCCACCCTCACCCCCATCCAGATGTCCTCCATATTGCCGGAGTTCCTTTTCTCTGCCTTCATCTTGAGCTGTATTCCTGCAGTCACCTGGAGGTTGGACTACTGTTAGAACCTTGGGGTGACAGTGCGATGGGCTCACATTGGACTTTGTCCCAACCCAAGTGCTGACTTCCTAGTTCCTGTTAGTGTCACTCTATCCTGTTTACCCCAGACTTAAACTATGAGCATAATGACTCTTGTATTTGTTGGACTTAATCTTCCCAGCAGCTGTTGAATGGATATCGTTATCCATTTCATGTATGAAGAAACAGAAACTTAGTGAAGTTAGAATGTATGTACCAGAGAAACAAGTTCTTTATCTGTTTTAGTCTCTGATACAGCCAAAGTGCTAGACCATGCTAATGTTCCACAAATGTTTACTGAATGAATTAAAGATCCTAACACAAGCACAAGGGAACCAGGATTTGCAAGCAAATGTGCCTGAACCACAGTTACGTATTTGCCTCTTATTTTTAGCTGCTTTCCCCTTTATTGTTCTGAATCAATCCCTGAATCAAACTCATCTTTCACATCATCACGATCCTAGCTCATCTTATATTGTTTTGTGTCTGTGAATTTCTCCTCCCCCATTTCTGCTGTTGTCTAACCTCATTAAATAGATCGTTATTTGTTTATTGAAATATTTCTGTTTTTCCTTATCCACACTCACTACTGTCCCCTTTCCCACAGGCTTCCCCCACACACCCCCCTTGAGGCAAATTCGATGAACGCATCTCTGTTCCAAGGCGGGAGGTGGTGCAGAATGAGAAAGAAGGGAAAGCCAGGCTCCGGGCCAAGCCAGCCCTTTGGATAAGTCACAGGTCCCTCCTGGTTCATTCTACCCATCCATAGCCTTAAACAGTTAGGAAAGATGGTTTCTTGCCGCCCAGACACTGCCTGGTGCTTAGATGCAGGGCCTGTAACACCATCAGCAAAATCAGGAAGGAGAAGAGCTGTGTAACCAAGGGGTCTAAAGTAAAATAAAGACATGTATTTTAATAAAATCAGAGCAGTGTGTCATCAAAAAAGTTACACAAAATCAAATAATAAAATGAATAAATAAATAACCATAAAAGAAACCAGACAGGGTAGTAGACACCTTTGATCCTAGTGCTTAGAGGTAGAGGGAGGATAGGGTGTTTATATGTAGCCCAGCCTGGGCTACATAGCAAGTTCAAGGCCAACCTCAGATGTACAATAGCAAGACCTTGTCTCAAAAAATAAACAAAAGCTGGGCGTGTAGTCCAAAGATGGAGTGCTTGCCTAGCCTGTGCAAAGCCCTGCACTTGATACCCAATAATGAAAACGAAGTAAACTACAAAGACCTGTGTTCATTAGGGAGGAGAAAATCATAACCATTCGCTGTGTGGCAGGGGTGCAGTAGTCAAGGCACAGATGTTGTTAGCCCACATCTGATGTCACATCCTCTCAGTATTTCAGGCAGAAAGGCTGCAAGATTCCAATAGCTGTAAGCCAGTTTGCTGGTTCTAGAAAGACATGGCAAATACTAACTCTCTAACCCAGAAGGTGCCTGCTCAAGACACACTCATTGTTTAGGTGCTTGGGAAACTGCTCCCAGGGGCTAGGAGAAAAGAGAAAACGTGTCATTTGTATCTTAGGGTTTCCATCACTGTGACCAGACACCACGACCAAAGCAACTCTTATGAAGGACAACATTTAATTGGGGCTGGCTTGCAGTTTCAGAGGTCCAGTCCATTATCATCACAGTGGGAAGCTTGGCAGTGTCTATGCAGACATGGCGCTGGAGAAGGAGCCGAGAGTTCTACATCTTGATCCAAAGGTCCCCAGAAAAAGACTGTCTTCCACAGGCAGCCAGGAGGAGGATCCCCAAGCCCACTCCCACAGTGACACACTTCCTCCAACAAGGCCACATCTACTAATGCCACTTGTCGTGGTGCACACATATTCCAACCACCACACCTTGATAAATACCCTGTGCCTTACTCTACCGTCATTAGTCAGGTGGCCTTGAGCAGAAAACATCCTCTCAGAGCCTTGGTTTTACCTGTTCCTCATCTAAAGATAAGAATAGGGGATACTAATAGTCCCCTTCAGGATCGTTGTAAAGAATAAGTTAGCAGATGGCATAAGGTTGCTTGTGTAATGCTTGGAGCACAGTCACCTATGTCTAAACATGGCCTTCTTTAGAATTCCTTAAAACCCTCAAAGAAGGGGAGAGGGCATTGCAATGGTAACGGTGTTTGTTTATACTCTGCCCTTGAGTATATTCAGACTCTGGAAATTATATGTCATATTTATCTCGGAAGCTTCCCTTGTATGCTTGGAGTTTTCAAAGCCTGCACTAATTATGATTCTTGAACACTTCAGCCTCCCTTCTGAAAGCCCATCACCCAGAAGTAGGGAAGAGAGGTTAATAGGAAACGGAGTTGCGGACATGTTTAGGACTAGGTCCTTGGGATGATTCCGCTCTTCACTGTCAACAGTCCAGTTCACTAGCAAAACACCAACATGAGCCAGTAATAGCAGCTCTAGGTGTCTGTGGGCTTCTGAGGTAAAACTGGAGTGCCAGGAGACGTGTATGAGAGAGGCGGAGTGGACCTTACTTGACACGGTCTGAGGTGGGTGGGAGGTGCCTGTGTTTCTACAGGGGAGCCGTGGAGGAGGTATGGGTGCCAGGGCTGACCTAGAAAGAGAAAGTGGCCAGAAATTAGGTCAGAGAGAAAGTGAAGGTCAACACAGACATATCAAGGACTAGAATGAGAAGAAAATCTACAGTAAGATACGCTAGAATGAGTTTCATTGACCAGTTAACTCTGATTACTCTGCTAAGCTCAGTTCAGGTGCTGGTTTGTTGGCTTGTTTGTTCAGTGCTGGGAATTGAACGTAGGGCTCCATGCTCCACCTGAGCTATTCTCTCAACCCTCAAGTATTTTCTTTATGGTCCTTACAATAACTTTTTCAATAGCAAAGACTATATTCCCAGTTTTATAGCTAATGGAAACTGAAGACTAAAAAGTGTAAATAACCTGAAGGTCACACAGCTAGAAAGGACAAAACCAGAGTCACCCTCAGGTAGATGTGACCACATTTAAAATAAAATTACTACATTCTCTTTCATGAATATCAGATTTCTTGAATTGATTAAAATTTTCCAGTATTTTGCTTTGTAATTTCAAAGTTGAAAAACCTCAATTTTGCACGTTAATAAGCATGTTGGTGTCTCTCTCTTTAGTTCTGTAGTGGTTGGCTGGGAAATTTTATTTTATTGTTTACACTCTTACCCTAGTGCTATCTAAATCACTGCTGTGTGATTTGCTATTTATAATGTATCCTTTTCTCTGCACTCCACAGCAAGGTGACCACAAGTCAGGCCTGCACAATTTTTGGATAAATAATTGCAAAGACTCATTAAAGAATAATGAAGGTTGGTTCACATAGTACTAGGGAGGTGCAGTTTAGCAAGCAGAATCATTCCAAGTCATCTTCAGAGGCACCCAGATGTCAGCAGCTGTTTGTTTTAAAACCATCTTTTAGGGAATAACATCAAAACTACCTCCTTTATTAAAGACCCTAAAAGTAAAATCATGAATTCACTTTCTTGGATTTCGTTACTGCTATGTTGGAAACAGCAGACATTTAATACAGGGAACACAGATGCCTTTCAGTCTGCAGTGGCTTTAACATCCCCCATTGTAGCCAGCCAGAATCCTTGGCTGCTGGGCCAGTTGCCTTTTGCATGCTGATTTTCCTGAGACAGTCCCTTAAGAGTTCTTCCTTTGGAGCAGAATCTTTGTGACCTCAGCCCCTTTAGGGAGTAGGGAAGCAAAGTGTGGGGATGAAAACATTGGGGAACAATCTCACAGAAGAATCAGAAACTTAGTCTCATCTTAGGATTCTGGCCCCCAGAAAACATACCTGTTAGATCCTTGTCCCTGAAGAACCACGAGCAGGACTTAAACAAGCCTAATATGTGTTCTGGCACAACACTTTTCAGTAAACCATGAGGCGCAAGAATGCATATTTATGTACACGAGCAAACCATGTGTCTGTGTTCCCACATTCGAGTATTTATAGAACTCACAATAGGGAAAATGGTCAAATAGGGTTTTTTTTTTTTCATAAACGCTGTTGAATATTGTTTCTTCCACCACTCACAACCAAAGGGATTAATATGTCCAGATTCAAGTTCCCAGAAATGGTATTATTGAGATACGTGAAATAAAATTAGGACATATTTATTGTCAGTCATAAGCTTTAGGTAAGAGCTGTTCTGGTAGTGAAACTGCATCAGATCTAAAATGGTTTTTTGAGAGGAAGTGGTTACTATGGTGCGTCTTGAGGCTGGTTCCAATTAGGCGTAAATTAGAGAGTGTCTCCCTTTTCTGAAAGGTCAGGAAATGAACACTTGGCCTTGACCTCTTCACCTCTGCCCCTGCTGACCCGAAGAGTAAGTCATTCCTCTCTTTGTGAACTCAACAGACGCAGCCCCGTTCTGCCATTCTTCCGCAGAACAGGGCCAGAGCTGTCAGCCAAAGCCAGTCAGGAGAGGCAGCCGAGGGGCCTGGACTCTGTCCAAAAAGAAAACTTCTCTACGGTCACCCGCGTGAGACTGACACACTGTAAAGCGACCAGAGAGGCCTCCGAAGCTATGGGACGCACGCCTGTGCTCTCCCTGCTCAGAGTCTGTTGTCCGTGTCCCTCCCATCCTGCAGCACTCATCTGCGACACTCATTGCTAAACCGGACAAATAATTGTGTCTTCGGAGCCAGCAGAAAGCTCACAGCTGTGGAGTCTTGGGCCTCTATGCTGTGATTAATTGCCAATTACAAACATCTGATGAATATTTAAAACCCTTCCTTAGATGACTTATGTAGCTGACATGTGTGGTTAGGTGAAAGACTGAGACCATGAGGCTCGGTAGCACACACACACACACACACACACACACACACACACACAAGCTGAATTCAGTCAAAACGTCACGCTTTCCTGACCTCTAATAGAATATTCTGCACTTCCAACACCTAAAACATACCTGTGCCTGACGATCCAACTCAGTTCCTGCCTCCTGCCAGTCCTCTCTCAGCCATCTCCAGGCCTAGTACCCCAGCACCTGTAACGGATCTGGATCTGCTATCAGATGTATCATTTATCCGTGAGCTTGTCCCTCTCCCCGTGCCTCGGGCAGTGCTGAGCACACACGGAAGCCCGTGGTGGAAATGAACACGGTCGACCTGAAGTCGTCTCATCAGCAACGCCAGAGGCATCCAGGGTAAACTTCAGGGTGGGCCACTTCAGTAACGGATTTGTGAGCTGGTGCTTTGGGGTTTGTAAATCGCTGTTATCTAGCACCCACAGAAGATGTGCAACCCGTGTTACGCCTTGTCATACTCATGAGGGAATTACTAATGAGTATAAGAAGGGGGAAGGGCATCATTGGAACAGATAAATACAAAGAGGAGGAAAAGCAATAGTTTGGAAAAGGCAAACCCAGACCCAGCGTTCTCGTTCCGGGAGGAGATGCATTTTCTCTTTTCATGACAAAACATGGAAAGACTCAGTGCAAGTGCCTTTCATGAGTGATTACTCACCCTTCGTGCTATTGCTTTAGGGAACTGTGTGCAGAAATCACGCTTTTCCAATTTGAATTAGGACCTAACTAGAAAGGCAGTTGCTTTGGGAGAAACCAGTACATTGCAGAAGCCCGGTGACACTGGGGCATTGTGGCAGTGAGAAAAGGCAACTCAGAAGGAGGCTGGCTTCCAGGAGACTCTCACGTCACAGGCCAGGCTTCCTTCTCACTGGCAGCAGCTGGAGCCCTTCATTGTGCACGTCTGTCACGTGGTCCACTCCGTCACCCAAATCTGACTGGGAGAGTAAGTCACCCTAACAAGACCCTTCAGTGCACTCTTAAAAACCACTTACAGATGTGCTCTTCCTCTGTAGGGATACAAAGGGTTTCCTTGTGCTGGGCCACATGATACAGGAAATGCATTATCCCTGTCCCAATGCAGGCCTACGAGGAGGAAGCCCGTGAAAGGAAAGCAGCTCACAAAAGCCCACACAGCTTTAGGGGGAGTCCTCACGGGCGCCCACAGGCCAGTTTGTGATAAGAGCAGATAAAATCCCGGGTCTGTGAAGGTCCATTCATCTTAGATGCTAATGTCCACACAGGGAAGGGAACCACATCAGCATTCAGTGTTGCCACAAACACTGCTAATCCGTTTTAGTTAGATTGTCGCCAGGCCCCACCAGCTTCACGCGACAGGCTAGGTCCCCGTTTGTCTTACAGTTTTGGCCACTTGGTAGGCTGCTACTTGTAGGTGAGTTGTCCTTTTAAACAGGTTCCCGTCAGCTTGAATGGACATTTCCGTGGAAGTGTTCTGTACAGAGTTAGATATACCTGCCGTTGTTAAATCTCCTGTCTCACACGGTGGGATCAAGCCACGGCTCGTGCAGCTAGCCAGCAAATGCTGAGAATATAACCCGTGTCCACTCTTGCAGGCACTGGGCATGCAGCAGAGTTCTATATTTATACAGATAATAATTTAGAGGGGGAGATAGGAAACAGATAAACATGGCAAGGAGTCTATCAGTCAGAATAGATTACATTGTTTTGTGGCAGTAAACACACTTGTATCTCAGAGACTTGAAACAAGAAAGTTTATTCCTCATCAAAGCGTGTTCACTGAAGGTCAGAAGGAGGGACTCTCCTCTGGGTCACTTCTGCACTGACACCCAGGCCATCCAGAGAGCCACCAGGGGGGTAAGGCTAATCTTAGGGAGAAGGTCAAATGATACCTTGCACACTTATTCTCTAAGCTTATAACTATGTCACATGGCACAGCTCTCATTTTCAGGGCCAAAACAAGCCACGGGGTTACAGCCAGCTACGGAGGGCCAGCAAGTGTCGTCATACCGCGTGTTCAGGAAAGGGAGCCGCTCCTGGCAGCGCCCCAGATGCTGATGACAGCTATGAAGAAACACAAGGTACAGGAGACGGTGTCTGGAAGGCTGCTTCAACCCAGTGTCTTCAGGAAGAGACATCTGAAGAGAGTCCTCGCCTTGGGGGCAGAGGACAACTTCCTGTAAAGGAAACTAACCATAAGAGCCATCAGTCTGGCGTGTTTGAGGGAAGGCAGGGGACTCCAGGTGGCCAGAGTGCTGTGAATAAGAAGGTAACTGTCCAGAATTTGGCCAGTGGGTTGCAGGGGTAGAACCTTCCAAAGGGTCGGCCCTGTAGATTTTTATATGAGGACGAGGTCCAAGTCATAAATATTTCCCTTATAAGAGTACAACATAGCAGAGGGTCATACAAACGTTTAAGTGAAAATCGACAATAATATCACTGCTGAGAGACAACAGCATCACGAGTAGTTGGAGTCATTCAGTATAGCTTTGAACAACGGGTACATTTCACATATTCTTTTACAAGAAATCATTTCTTTTAAAACCGCAGCTTTTTTTTTTTTTTTTTTTTTTTTCCCTAATTCTAAGCCAATATCCTATGGCAAATGTTTGGGCAAACACTGAAAACTCAACGGGAGGATCCAAGCATCCTCCGCGGGCCACTGTCCGGGACTCCTGTTAAGTGCCATTTAGGCACATTCTGCAGCCTTGTCTCTGGACAGCAAGCAGGTTCTGTCAGGCCAGTCACTAGCCCCTCTGTGCTTCCGAGTCCTCGTCAGTTCGAGAAGTAGTGACGCACGCCTGCATTGTACGGAAGCGGTGACACCTGCATTGTCAGCTTCACGGGAGGTGAGTAACACACTTCTCACACAGTCTCATGCTGGACACTAAGTATATGGGATTGTGTGCTGCTTTGCGTATTTCTAAATAGTTATTACACTTTATATATTATTTAATTCTATTTTTTAAACATTGTGTCACCAGTATTTCCCCAAATCTTTATTTTCTTCCCAGTGAGACAGTCTCAGTATGTAGCCCAGGCAGACCTCAAACTCACTACTATAATCCTGCCTCTGCCTCTGCCTCTGCCTCTGCCTCTGCCTCTGCCTCTGCCTCTGCCTCTGCCTCTGCCTCTGCCTCTGCCTCTGCCTCTGCCTCTGCCTCTGCCTCTGCCTCTGCCTCTGCCTCTGCCTCTGCCTCTGCCTCTGCCTCTGCCTCTACAGTGCTGGAATTACTGACATGAACCACTAGGCCTGCCTTTCTAATGACTACATAACCTGAACCAATAACTTTCCCTTAATCATGCCCCTTTTCATTAGACTTTCTTCTTCAATATGTAAATGTTAAGACAGCCTCAATTTCTCAGAAAATTCAAAGGCTTTCTTTGCCTCTGAACAACTTGAAAGAAGCTGCCAACTTGATTTCCCCATCATTTACAAATATCTTTGTGAAAGATTTCCAACAAGTCATTACCCTACATAACTCAAGTTCAAACTGTAAAATTTGGAAATTAACATAGAAACATTGGAGTCTAATTCCCCAGACACTAGTCAGGTATCTCCACATCTCTCTCTCTCTTTTTAACATTTTAAAAATTGGTGTGTGTGTGTGTGTGTGTGTGTGTGTGTGTGTGTGTGTGTTTGTGTGTGCGTGCACACATGTGTCTGCCACATCTGTGCAGGTGCTGGTGGAGTTGAAAAGGATATCAGATCCCCTGAAACTAGAGATACAAGCAGCTATAAATCACTGGGTGCGGATGCTGAGAACTGAACACGGGTCCTTTAGAAGAGCAGCCAATGCTCTTAGCCGCCGAGATACTCCTTACGCCCTCTCCATTTTAACAGCAGATTCTAATTTATAGAAAGATATATTTAAAGTATGTGCCATAGCTTCTTAATCTCTCTTTTGCTCTGGAGTAGTTCCTGAGTTTTTACTTAGTACTTTTGAGGACTCTGAGCTGGTGTTTGGTATAAGAACAGCCTTCACAGTGTTTGTCTGGCATATTAGAGTTATTAGAAGTATTGCAAGGTGCCACATGTTCTTACTGTGCGCTGTGTCTACTTTGACCACCTATGATGGAGAATTTTCCTGGACAGACACTTCCCTTGCTCCGCCCATGCTCTGGTATCTTACATCAAGTAGCCTTTCTTTTCTTTTAGGGATACTCTCTTCAGCTTGCCTGGACCCTAGCATACACACCAGCCTATCTTTTTTTTTTTTTCAAAAATCCTGTACCTCATGTAGAATCTGAATCCGTGAACCAGACTGCACCTCCAGCCTCAGCCCACCTGGGGCGCCAGTTCCCTGAACTATGGCATCCTTGCAATAGTTTGGCTTTGACACGCTGTGTGTCAGGCTGACCCTAACGGGAATGCCTGTCTCACCTTTTGGCCTAACATCCTACGGAAGCCCTCCCAGGTGAGCCCTTCCTTCCCCCATGTTTCCAGTGCTATGCTTCTTTAAGATTCACATTATTTATATAGGTTCTAGTAGGTTTCCCTCACCTGACAAGTTTCCATTGGATACATTGTTAATGGTCTTTTGGTACTAATGGTGTACTTTCATTTTAACAATTAGAAAATAACTTGGGTAATAAAATATGCACATATATGATTCATCCGAGACGTTCATGGCATTACCACATCCTTTAGAGTCATCACTCTCTGTTAAAACTGAACTGACCCTGTAGGATTACTTACATGACAATATTTAACTTTTAATGTGTTGGTAGCCATTTTGTTGCCATATCTTTTTGTTTTGGTTTTTGATGTTTTTGGTTTTTTTCAAGACAGGGTTTCTCTATATAGCCCTCGCTGTCCTGGAACTCACTCTGTAGACCAGGCTGGCCTCAAACTCAGAAATCCGCCTGCCTCTGCCTCCCAAGCGCTGGGATTACAGACGTGTGCCACCACCACCCGGCTTGTTGGCATATTTTAGCATCAGAAATAACTAAGCTCCTTTATGTGGATTAGTGAGAATCATACCGAATGAATTATCTTACCACTTTTAAAGCTAAAACCTTTCAGTGATGAGATACAATTGATTTTAGTTTATTTCAGTCGTTGGGTTTTGTTGAGACTGTGTCTTACTATGTGGCTCTGGCTGGCCTGAAATTCACTATGTCGCCCAGCCCAGGGTGTTCCTTCAATTTGTATCACCCTCTTATCTCAGCCCCTGGATGCTGGGATCACCAGGTAAACACACCATACCATCCCAACCCCCTTTAACTTCTCTATGTGGGGGTTTGGTATCTTAATTCATTTAATACATTGATTGTGATTTTCCATGATAAAAACAATCTCATGCCCCTGCTTTAATTGTCACAGACTGGGAGAAACGACCAAGGCCACTCGAATACACAACAATGCAGCCATGCAGAGGGAAGGCCACGTGAGTCATGGCACCCAGCACAAATGAAAGTTCACAGTAGTTCAAGTAGGAAACATTCGGAGGACACAGGGCCATGAGGGGGCGAATAGCCGCTCTGGCTAAACTCAAAAGGAGGCGAGCCAAGCTACCACAAGGCGAAAGCATTATGTATCAGTCTGCTTCTCTTTGTGTCCCATTCAAACTCGCATATTCGCCACAAAGAACTTTCTTTTAGACTTTTTGTGTGGATATATATTATATTTTACTATATTTAATTATATGTTATTACAAAATACATATGTGACTGTTTTTCTACATGTATGCCTATGACTTCAGGGGTCAGAAGAGGGCATCAGAAGAAGAGTCTCTGGAACTAGAGTCACGGCTGGCTGTAAGCCAGCGGACTGAACCAACAAGTCCTTTTAACTGACGAGCCACCGCTCCAGGCCTAGCAAGAACATTTTATTTAAAGCGTAATTTTTAAAAATATCGGTGTTATATCATTTTAAAATCAGTTGTGCTGGGCTGGAGAGATGGCCTAGCTGTTAAAGACTAGGCTCACAGTAAAAAAAAAAAAAAAAAAAAAAAAAAAAAAAAAAATAGAAATCAGTTGGGTTAATCACAGTAATGAACTGGGGATGGATAGGTGGTTCGGTTGTTAAATGCATATTGCTCTTTCAGGGGACACAAACTTGGCTCTCAGCAGCCATACTAGGAGGTCCACAGTCACTTATAACACCAGTCCCCAGGGGAGAGCCAACGCCCGTCATGGGCACTTGCAATTGTGTGCACATAGCCTTACACATACACATAATTAAGCATAAAACAATGGTGACTTCAATTGAGCAAGCTGATGGGAGGAAAACCTGTGAAGAATAATCGAGCCACGCAGTGCTCAAATCAACCATCAAAACATAAAGCGTATAACACCACCCTATTGTGCTTTTATAATTACACGTATAAATTACGGCTAACCCAACGCCGGACACACTTTCCTAGAACTGATGCTTCCTCCTTTGAATTCACTAGGTGATTTTGTTTTCACTAAACCTTCGTGTGTGGTTTTTTTTTTTTTTTCTTCTTACAGCTTTTTAAATTGTGGTTTTTAAAACTTGTAAAACGGGGGAGTTGGCTCAGTGGTTAAGAGCACTGGCTGCTATTCCAGAGGACCCAGGTTCGGTTCCCAGCACTCACACGGCACCTCACAACTGTGACTCCAGTTCCAAGGAATCCGATGCCTGCTTCTGTCTCTCCTGACACCAGGCACGCACCTGGTTCACAGATATACGTGCAGGTAAAACAATCATGCATATAAAATAAAATATAAGGTTGAGCTTGGGAGAGGATATGGGCAAAGCACTCACCACACAACTACGAGAACACAAGTTTGAATCCTAGCACTCACATAAAAGCCAGCAGGCATGGCAGCCTACTTGTAACCCCAGAGCTCAGGAGGTGAAGACAGGCGGTGCCCAGGCTCAGTATCAGGCTCAGCAAAGAGAAACCTGCTGCATTAGTAAATAAAGTGAAAGTGGTCTGAGAAGGTGTGAAACACACGTGGGCACACACACACAACACACACACACACACACACACACACACACACACACCTACCTGAGCCCATCCACATACAAAGATATAAAATGTACCATCTTGACCAACTCAGTATTATTAAGAATATCTGCATGGTAGGCAACAGATCCCTAGGATTTTTTTTCCCTTTTTAATCAACTAGTACTAGAAAGCATTTATATTTGTATATATTTAAGAAACATTTCAGTGAAAGCTCTTTAAGTCCCCATTGGGGTAAGGATTTCAGGAGAACTTTTCAAAGAAAATCCGAGGTTTGAAATACACTAAGCATTGTGCTAGCTTTCTTTAGTTTAATGAGTACTCACTCGGCCAGCCCTCCTGGCTTTCCCCTGTCTTTGGCCTACCCAGGAGACTGGGCTGGAGATGACAATAAATCTTCATTTCTTAGGAAAGCAGAGCTTGGGAGCACAGCAGGATTCCCAACCCAAATCCGGGTTTTCTGTCTTTAATAATAGGTATCATGTGAACACAAGAAGCGGGTCCCGTTATTTCCAGCACGCTTAGAAATCTGTTATCCTATCGTTGAGGCCCCACAGGCAGCTTCCCCTTCAAAGTCAGCACCATTACCAAGTTCTGCTGTTATGCCTTTAATCATCCTAGCTAGTGCCGCCCAGAGCCTGGCTTCCTAGCAAAATTCAGCTTCAGGGAAAGAAGGCGGGTCTCCAGGTGCCCCGACTCTTCCTGACTTCCCTCTGACCTTGTTAAGGAAACAAACTATGCAGATCAGACTTCCTGGTGGAAGCTTTAGCTAAAAACTTGTATTATGGACATTTATAAGGTTTTACTTGCAAACTGTAAGAGTTTTGTTGTTAGAATTTGCTGTTAGATCAGGGGTGGGGGGTGGGGGGTGGGAAGCGTGGGGGTGCGATTCAGAATTGGTCTGCTGGTGTGGCTAAGCAGATTAAAGCACTTGCCACCAAGCCTATGACCGGAGCTTCACCCCAAGAACCTTGGTGGGAGGAGGATCTCCCACAAAGTTGTCTGACCTCCACGAATGCATGCCTACACCACACACACACACACACACACACACACACACACTAAAACCTAAAGATACCAAAAGTCCCTATAATCATGGGACACAAAGCTAGATGAAAACCCAAGAAAGGGAGGGGGGCTTTTGAGGATTTCCCACACACAGTACAACTGTAGTAGACACACTCTTCATCTTGTACTGACAACCTCCCTGGGAATCAGTTGTGTGTGTGGACTTGGCTGTGACAGAGTAACGTTACAAGCGTAAGGTCCTATTATGTGTAAGAGGCTTACGCTCCAAACCTAGGTGTGCCTGATTGATGCTTATGTGATACCACATAAGAACCATGCGAGAGCCTACCACAGGTTTGGCTTGGCAGTGCTGCAGGCCACATACTGTGACTGGAGAACTTGGACAGTACCGGTACTCAGTCATCGGATTTCTTTACCAACCCTGGCAAGTTATCGTTCTCCGCTCTCTTGCCTATTTGTATATTTAGCTGAGAGGTTCAACTGCAGACATCTCCCACAGCCTACTAAGCAGAGTGCAGGAAGTCACTCGCTCTGCTCCAGCTAGGCCGCCATCCCCTGCTGCGAGGCTGGTTCCCTCTCCTTCCTACCTGCAGCAGGCAGTGCCATCGGGCCCTTCTCCAGATAAGGAGCTGAGCTGCTCTTTAGAGAGGTGTGAGGGATGGCCAGTGGTCTGTGTTGTCATTTATTGGTTGAATATGTACATTCTGCAGTGCTGTGTCTCCGTTTCTTACATTCTGTCTCTGAATCTTTTATCTCATTTTCACAGTGATTTATAGGAACCTTGAATACAGTAATCTTAAAAGTGTATGGAAGAAGGAACAGATCTTCTGTTTATCAGGAACACACACACACACACACACACACACACACACACACACACACCACCTGCTTCTTTGAAGAATTGACCCAGACACTGATCATCAGTCAAAGGTTATATGAAGGTCAGAGACAAGAGACGGATTTCTTACCCTGATGAACTTTCCCACCCTGGCATCCTGTCTCCCCAGCTGGATTTTAAGTAACTGCAGAGCGAGTGTGTGTGTTACTTCTTCTATTGTGTATACTCCCTTGCAAACAGTAGGCTGTGAGCAAGTAGTAGGAGATTCGGGTTGGTTTCTTTGTTGCTGTGGTAGCTGCTAAAGTCCCCCTTTGAATGGCATTTTCTCTAGAAAAGATGACAAGAGAGGATAGGGGCTTCCACCTCGACACTGCTGTCTGAGACTCTGATCGGTGTGTCTTTTCAGAGAGTGATGAGTGATATACTGGTACCCAAAGACTCAGTTCGGGATCTTGAGCTTTAAAAACCTGACTGTGGAGATACTCTGCTCACATACTTTCGGACACACAGCTCACCTCCCAGTGTCCCCTGAAGCACTCAGATACCGGCCTTGGTCAGAAGTGGGTTGAACAGCTGCACATAGACACAGCAGGAGATGCCCCAGATACGTCCCCTTGCTGGCATAGTATTGGGCTTCTTCTTTGTACAAGGCCGTTTAGGGCCAGGCTGGAAGATCCTTGGCTTGGGTGCAGGAGTGTCATTCACAGAGGAAATAGTAAATGACTTCACTTAGGACAACCTTCTAAATGAGACGCACAACTGGTTTCATAAGCAAGATCGAGCAAACACGAAGTCATCGGTCCCTGATATTGTGCTGTAGCCTAGGTTGGCCTTGAGCTCACCGTGGTAGCCTGGCTTGCCCTGACCGGTCAGTGATCTTCCAGTCTTAAGCCTTTCCAGCGCTGGAAGTCCAGGTGTTGGTCGTCACACCCCAGCTTATCAGGAACTTCTGATGGGTTGTCTTAGGGTTTCCATAGCTGTCTTGAAACACCAGGACCACAAAAAGCAAACTGTGGGGGAGGGGTTTATTCTGCTCCTCTTCCACATCATAGCCCATCACTGAAGGAAGCCAGAACAGAAACTCAAGAAACCTCCAGGCAGGTCTGGAGGCAGGAGCTGATGCAGAGGCCAAGGAGGGGCTGCTTACTGGCTCACTCCTATGGCTTGTTCAGCCTGCTTTCTTATAGAGCCCAGGACCATCAGCCCAGGGATGGCTCCACCCTCAAGAGACTGACCCCTCCCCCATCAACTACTAATTAAGAAAGTGCCCTGATCTTATGGAGACATTTTTCTTAACTGAGGCTCCTTCCTCTCGATGACTTTAGTTTCTGTCAAGTTGACATAAAACTGTCCAGCACAGGGATATTTATTTCTGCAGTATATGAATCTGAACCACTGAAAATGTGGCTAATTTGATTTCACTTGGGAAAAAAAAATAGATATTAGGTTGCTTTTGTAAATGTCACTTGGCAACATTTTAAAAGTTGCATATTTAATGGTTTGTCTTTTCAGTCCGTTGTGATGGATTGAGTAAGAGTTGCCCCCCCCCCAGGCTCATATATTCAAAACGTGGTCCCCAGGGAGTGGCACTATTTGAAAGGATTAGGAGGTGTGGCTTGTCGGAGGAAGTGTCATTGGGGTGGGTTTTGGGTTTTGTAAGGCCCAAGCCAAGCTCGGAATCTCTCTCTTCCTGCTGCCTACAGATCCAAATGTAGAACTCTGGGCTGCTCCTCCAGTCCGGTATGATAACGGACTAAACCTCTGAAGCTGTAAGCAAGCCCCCGTTGAATGCTTTCTTTTATGAGAGTTGCCTTGGTCACGGTGTCTCTTCCCAGCCACAGAGCAGTGACAAAGACAGCTGTTCAAGATGTTTTCGTAAGGAAACGATGCTGTCAGGATGTCAGCTGCCCCTCTTCTCAGGATGCCAGTTTCTAGCCCTCTCTCCCTGTGTCTTCCTCAGTGTGCAACCGCTCGCCTCCTAAGGGTAGAGAAGCCAGCACTGCACTCAGCAAGACTATAGACAACTTACACAAAATGTAAGCACAGGTGGGACGGGTCAAGGTCTGTGCTTGTGGTAGGGGAAAAAACAGAAGAGGGCTGGGTAATGCCTCGCACCACAGCTGGATCAGTTCTTTTTTTTAAAGAATTATTTATTTATTATTGTATGCAAGTACACTGTAGCTCTCTTCAGACACACCAGAAGAGGGTGTCAGATCTCATTACCGATGTTTGTGAACCACCATGTTGTTGTTGGGATTTGAACTCAGGACCCCTGGAAGAGCAGTCCCTGCTCTTACCCGCTGAGCCATCTCTCCAGCGCCCCTGGATCAGTTCTTAAGTCAGCCATGCTTTTCTTATTGGGGTCAAAGTTGGGGCACTGTGTAAAGGGCCAGCCAAGACATCCTGTCAGGCTAAGAGCTGGCTGGCTAGACAAGCTGTCCTCACGGCAACTGTTTGCCATGACCATGCTCACAAATTGTTTTAGGAGTCATTGAGAATGAGCACCTTGTTTTAAAGGTTTATTTGAAACTGTAGTGGAAGAAATTTCTTTCCAGTCGCAAAGGAGAACACCGAGAATGGTTATTTTACACTATTGTGACTTGGGCCTTATGAAAATTAAATGTAAGCTTCCTTAGTCTTTAGTTTGGGAGTTCTTTATAAAAACCTCCCCATTTGTGTGCATTTCAGACTCTAGAATCTACCACCCTGGAGCCTACTGGAGAAAGGTTTCCAACCAGGGAAACATAAGTTCTCTCCAGTTTCTGAGTAAACAAACTGTGGATAACAACAGACTGGAAAGTAAAATCAGTCCTTGAACTCAAGGAATCTTGACAGAAAAATGCAAGATGCCAAATCGGTCAGGTCCTGCCTTTACCCAAGCACACTTCTCTGGTTATAGAGGAAGAAGCCTTTGACCAATGCCAGGATGAGGATCAGACCATACTGTTGTACCCAGATGAACTCAGAACCAGCAACTTTCGGCCCAAGGCCTTGCCTGGGAGTTGGCGAAGGCCGGGCAGGTACCTGCGGCCAGCTGCCACTCTGTGGTGAGGCTGGCAGCCAGGCTTTAACCTTTCCAAAGTGCTCCTTTGATAACGCTGATTACATTTCCCTCGCCAGAGCCCGAGGTTGATTGAGTGACCGCCAACTTCTCTGGGTAACAAAGAGGAGGGAAAGTAATCCAAACACAGGTTTTATTATAAAATCCAGGGAGCGAGAGGAGTGTGTTTATTCTGTAAGATAGCACACCTGCTCAGGCCCCGGAGGCTCATTTCCATCCGTTGCCATGGCAAACTCGTTAGACTTCAGGGCCATGTGGCTTTGTTTCCTTTTGAAATCTGGTCCTTGTCCTACCTTCTCTAACAACTCCAACACAATGCACGGGAGCCTGCAACGGCGTAATTGATTTCTCTGTCTCTATCAACAGTTCACATTTGTTCAGCGCCGGCCTGAGTCTGCCTTCTCCTTTGAACTCCCTGCTAACCGTGAAGGCATGCTTCGAAAGCTACCCTCATTAACATTCCAAACCCCTCTTCCCCCGTCAGCAACAACAAAGGCCGCATCGACGGCCTCCTTCCTGCCTGCTTTACTGGGTGGCTCAGTTCCATGTTCTGCCGCTGATCCAGGTGCCCAGGCAAACAGCTCCGGGCTAAGAAGCATGCAGGAGAGAGTAAAAATAGAACAGCGGCTTGGACGAATACCAGAGCAGCCGCTTCAGCTCCACGCTCTGCACACTAAGCCTAATGGGACCCATCAGGCAGGAGTCCTCGTCCCGCGCCTCCTCCCGCCCCTCCCTCCTCCCCAGCCGCCTTCTTCTTCCATCAGCACCTTCCCAGGGAAGGGAGGTCAGGCGCGGGACAAGAAAGCCGTGCCCCAGTGGTTTCAGCTTTCAAGCCTTAAGAGATCTGGGGGCTGTGATCAGGCTTCCCTCACGAGACTTTCCAGAAAAGGGTGAGCAGGCCCTGACCTTGTTACCTCAGCCCAGCCACGCCGGCCCATGCTTCTCATTATTCATCAGAGTCTCAACACTTCCTAAACCATAAATGTGACCCGGGACCCCACCCAGACATTCCTCCTCTCCCCCCCAGAAGGTAGATAGATACAAAAGTCAGCTACACTGACCATTCCTCCTGCAGATCCCACCTGCTTGACTTGATGCTAAGAGCTCGGGAGCGAATACACAGTGACACCGGAGGGGCGGGGCGCCGGTGCCACTCACCGTGTGCGCTGAGTCTGAAACCACTTTTCAAGGGAAAAAAAAAAGTGAAAGATTTGGTATGAAGTTAGGAATGCGCTACGGCTTGGGTGCGGGTCTTTCAGAATGCTAACTATACTGACTAGAATCTTCTGTGCTGTTTTATGACTCATGGTGAACTATGCTGTTTCTGCAGTCAGCCCCGCCCCGCCCCCACACCCTCCCAAGGACAGTTACCCAGGCATCTCTCATTTCTCCATATTTCTCCGAGTACCACTTTTGTAGCATCAGAACAATGCAAGAAAGAGGAATCTCACAGTATTTAAAGAGTAGAAAACATTTTTTAAAATTACTGATTTTTGAGTGTACACACACACACACACACACACACACACAGAGAGAGAGAGAGAGAGAGAGAGAGAGAGAGAGAGAGAGAGAGAGAGAGAGAGAGCTTTAAAAGAAATTGATCTAATTACAGATATTTGTCTTCAAGCTTCAGGAAGGTTTTGAGGAATTTTAAGTTGGCCTAGGGTTCACATAAAACCACTACAAACTAAATATGCCAAACTATGTCAAGAGAAGCCACACTCCATATCATCACGACAATAATTAATTCCCTGAGGAGAGTCTCCCAGCACAAGTTGTGACATGATCATTTACTCTGGAAGCCACCAGAGGATAGAGGTAATCTTCCCTCAGCCCTCCCATGTTCAGGAGGCTGTGTTTACCTCAGGGAGGAACTCTGTCACTGTAGATAAGAGCACCAGTAGACCCCAGAAAGTTCCATAGGCCTTCCGGCCTTGAGGCTGATCGCTGGGGCTGGAGGCCTGGAGTGAACTTGGACAAATGAGTTTCTTTGGATCCTGCTTCCTTTCTGCATAAAACAAAGCCCAGGGTCCCTTTCAGAAGGAAAATCCCATGGCGGAGATGTTACTTTAAAATGTCACTAGTCTGCTGCTGCTTTCCTTTCGTTTGTTGTTGGGTTGTCTCATACTGAGCTATGTGTGCTGGAAAATAGCACAAGACTCTCTGAGACGGGAGGTGTGGTTTGTTTGTTTTTTGTTGTTGTTGTTGTTGTTGTATTTTCTCACAGTGTAATCTACCTTCTCATTTCATCTGCTATTAGGAGAGGGTCTTCCAGATTCTTGTAGGTACATTAAAGAGAAACAGAAAGATCCTGCAGCTTAAAAGACTCCCTGGGTCATTTCAGTGATCACGGGACTTTGCAATCCTTCTGGCAAAGATGGCGGCGTAGTGAAGCGGCCGGGGTTAGGGAAAATGCTCTTGGCAAAACGTCCCAAAACCAGGACGGGACGTTCAAACTGGAGAACTTGCAGCCCGTCTCGAGACAACTCAGAAAAAGTCAGAGTCTTCACAGGGTGGTTTGTTTAAGGGGGAAAGGAGGAAAAGAGTGACAACAGCAATGTTCCTTCTAACCTGAGCTGGGAAAAGCACAGCCCATCATCCTGTGATGACAGCCCTATGCCGCAGATCCGTGAGCTCTGTGGAAGTTACAGCAGACAGGCAAGTGTTTTGAAGTCAGCCACTGGAATTAAAACTAGCCACTAAATACCAGAAAATAATCTGAATCTATATCCAGTACACCTGACCCTAATCAGCATATTATGACTAACGTCAGGGGTAAAATGGTTATCTTTACCAAGTCAGCTATATCCAATTTCTACCCTCAAAATAGCTACAAAAATACGCAAGGACCAGGATAATGTTTAAACAAACCAGGTGTTAATCTGAGTATCGCTGTTCTGAAATAATTGTAAAAATTCCTTTGCTGGTGGTGGTCATCAGATTTCTTAGACACTTCAGAGCCAAGTTGTCAACTCTAGGTGACTACACACACACACACACACACACACACACACCACCGGGTGTTGTTTGGTTGTTTGACTGGTTTACATTTTGTTTGTACACCGACTGCTTACCTACTGGTAAGCTGTTACCCTTTAAGGACTGTTTGTGACACAGGAGGGACTTTCTCTTAATCACTTAGGATAGAATAGAAGGAACTAGTTGTTGAATGCTCTTGAAAAGTTTCTCGAGGGGGAGGGGTACTAATAACATTTACATTCGAAGTCTTTGCAAACTGGGAATATTTCAAAGAAATAATTGCTGGGCTATTTCTGCCGATATAGAATCCTCAATAATAGTCTCACCTCAAACCGAAATGCTAATGAGAAGAGAAAAAAGGCTTGAAGTTTGAAATGCTTTCCAGGAATTCAGAGTTGGCCAAACAAGAAAATCCTACTAGGTCTCAAGTGCCTCAAAAGTAATTATTATTTCTGTAAGTTCATACAAACAAGCACTTAAATGATGCTAGCTTTTTCCCTATTTAAAAGCATTTAATCAATGTACATGTTGGTCATGAAGTAAATCAGACTGTATTCTTTGTAATTCATTAGCAGCCTTTCTTTGTAGTTGAAAGTATTTGTCTTTCTCTACAGTGACATTTGAGGGATAACTACCTCATAGCAAAGTTGAAACTTGTTTACTAAGTCAGGCAGAGAAAGGAAGCGGCCCAATCATCTCTTTATGGACCTACTGGGCTGTAACGCCATCTTTCTCCTTGAGCAATAGTTTTATTTAGACCACACACACATTTTCTAAACGTCTATGTGTTGTTTCTTGGAGACCAAATAAGCCCCAATTATTGATATGAAGGTATTGTTAAGAACATTTTTAAAAGCAGGGAATGTCTCAGGAGACAGTGTACCCTAGAGCAGGGGGTGTGTCTCAGTGCTAGAGCATGCAGGGCCCTAGAGTCTCTCTCCAGCACTGGGGTGGGGGAGGAGTAAATTCTGTCAGGTACAGTGATGCATGCTTATAATCCCAACCCTCAGGTGCAGAGCCTGAGGATTACAAGTTACAGGCTAGCCTGGGCTAAGCAGTTAAAGGGCAGCCTGAACTATACAATAAGACTCTTCTCCAAATAAGTCAGTAAAAGCCATTGAGGTATAATTTTTGTTATTTTGATTCGGTTGGTTTTCTGCTTTTTAAAAACTGGTTACATTTAAATTTAGGAAAGAAAATATATGCAGATATGATGGTTTGAACAAGAATGGCTCCAAATGCATGTATCTGACAGTTTGGGTCTCAGCTGGTGGACTGTTCAGGAAGGATTAGGAGGTGTGGCCTTATGAAGGAGGCGTGTCTCTGCAGGTGGGCTTTAAGGTTTCAAAAGCCAATGCCAGGTGCTTGCTCTCCCTCCCTCCTCCCCTCCCTTCCTCCATCTTTCAGATAAGATGTAAGCTTGAAGCCGCTGCACCAGCACCACGCCTGCTTGCCTGCTGTCATACTCCCTGTCATGGTAACCGTGGGCTAAGCCTCTGAAACTGTAAGCAAGCCCCTCATTAAATGCTTTCTTTTAAACACAGTCATAAAATAGTAACTAAGACACTGGGTATGCTGGCTTATACCTGTAAATCCCAACATTTGGAGGGCCAAGACAGGAGGATTACTATAAGTTCAAAGCCATCTTACTGGGTTTATTGAATTCTGAACCATCCAGAACTACATAGTAAGACTCCATCTCCAAAATCAAAACAGAACAGAACAAAACAGAAATAAAACGTAAAATTACATTTATCCCCCGGGAGATGTGATTATAAAAAAAAAAAAAAAAAAAAAACAAAACAAAACAAAAAAACGCCCAGTTACTTCTCTAAAGAGAATTTAGAGTTTAAGGCCCAAATTTCAGACCTTCCAAGGTCATTAGAAATACCTCGCTCCACATGGTTTTATAAGTCTCCCAAGTTCCAGAAAAGCGAAATGACTCCAGAGGTCCTCAGGAGTGGGACAGAAATAGAAAACTAGACCATAGCTCTGGCCCGGGTGACACAGCCCCTGTTCCTTCACGCATGTACTCTGATAGTCGTATGTAAATGGCCAGCCCTTCCTCTCCTTGTGAAGGGCTGGGAGTTGATCCCGGACTCCTACCCGCTAAGGAGGTGTCCCACCACTGAGCTGTACTCCCTGCCCAATTACACTGTTTATAATTAGGATTGCTTCGTTCTAAGCCTCAGCTACAAGAGAAAGCCTTTCACATTAGAAGGATGTGTAACTTTCTGGTTTTACTCCTTTAGTACAGAGAACTCCATCACATCTGTCTTCTACTAGATCATAGCTGATCTTCAAAGATCAGCTTTGTTGATGTCTCAGGGCTGCCCATTGCAGTGTAAGTTAATATACCCACCTCCACTGAGAGAAACGCATGCTTACAAAGAATAGTCATTTTATTATTGGAGCTTGATTCAGACTGGTCTAAGGACACAGAGCATCTGGCCAACTCATAAAAGTAGCTGAAGTGATGAGAGCTTTTTGTCGTCATGGGCGTTTGCTGCCACGGCCTGCAGCACCCACGCACTGAAGCACAACTCCAGACGCAGGAGGCAGAGAACTCTGTAGAGGAGGTTCCGGGCCTGACTCCCACCCACCGGCTCGGCTAGAAGGATGCCGGGAGAAGAGGCTGACACTGAGCTGGAGATGGCGGGTCGTCACAAGGGCACCACCTGAAGGGTGGGCAGAGGACCCCGGGGAGGGGCCACGTACTCTTCCTCTCGGAGCAGCCGTAGAAGGATGTGTTTCTTATTCTTGGGCCAGCTGTAAACGTGAGTGTTCTGAAGCCAGGTCGGCACGTGCTCCTGCGGAAGTGAGGACAGGGACAAGGGTCATGGCAGGGAGACCGGCCTGGAGTCCAGATCCAGGGCTCGGCTCCGAACAGCTCTGGACGCCCTCCAGAGGTGTTCCCACCAGGCTGGCTAAGGAGCCCGTGTTTTGCTTTTGGAGAGTTTAACGCGCGAAGCACTTTTGGCTCCGGGTGCAAGCTGTGTGTCTCATTATGGAAAGCACATGTGTGCGCGCTGGCTGTCAGTCTCCCAGGCTACCTGCCCTCTGCATGTCAGTGTGCTTTTCAGCACCTCACATGAAAGGGGTGGGGCTGAGGTCACGCTGAATGATGCGAATTCCCCTGTGGCTTTTGGGGGAAGGATGCCAGGGCCCTGGGCTTAATCTAATTCATGATCCTTTCACTCCAAACTCAGCTCTGGCCTGAAGAGGAAGGAGCAAAACAGAGCTCAGAGCCATGAGCCTGGGACTCCGCAGGCCAGTCCCAGTCACCCTCAGGACAGCCCTCAGGACCACCCACGTGGAGTAAACATTCTGCCGAGGAGAGACTATGACCAGCTCAGCAGCTACACAGAAACACAGAAATGTGCCCTCGGAGGAGGAGTCTGCAGGACCTAGGAGGATGCTTGGGAAAAGCCACACGGCGATGGAAGTTGCTAGGCGTGTATGTTCAAAAGCACCAGCATCACGGTGGCCAGAAGAGAGCGAATCCGAGCGGGCAGGTAAAGAGGGCCAGCATCCTAGGGGCTGGATCACACAGGGCCCGGAGGGCACCGTGAGGTCTGTGCTTTTCACCCTGAGATGAGCTGCCTTGGAGACCAGAGCAAGAGTTCAGAGCTGGCACTCGTGCTGAGTGCACAAGATAAGCCATTAAAAGGTCACAGCTGTCTTGAGGAGTCAAGATCTCACAGGGAGGCAAAAACCAGCATAAACTGTTTTCTAGGTCATAGTATAGCAAGTAGCCAGCATGTCCCAAGCTCTCTAGCCATAGTATGTATGTATGTATGTATGTATGTATATACATATGTGTATATATATGCACGTGCGTGCATGCATGCACACACACATATAAGATATGCATGAGCCAATGATTCTAAGCAATTACTCCCAGTGCCCCTAACATCTACCACTGATTCAAAGTACTATATATAGTTAACTGAAGCTCTCAGGGAAGGGACGGTACTTTACGTGGGTCTGAGGAGAAGGAGGACCTCACAGGCTGGAGAGGCTGCAAGGGGTCAAAGACAACCAAGAGTTTACTAGGCGTACAAGTTGGGAAAGGGCATTGTAAGGAGAGGGAATAGCGGGGCAAAGACCTGAGCAGAAAGACCCTGAGTGAGGTTTGCCGACGTGGCCCCGTGATGACCGAAGCTTAGGGTAAGAGGAAAGGGGAATGTGTGAGTAGACACGGTGCTGTTCCAAAGAGCCTCGTGTGTCATGCTAAGAAAGGCAGTTGGAAGTGTCACAGAATTTCAAAAAGCAGAAGGCGTGGATAGTCTAGAGTCCAGAGGAGAGTGAGGCCAGTAAGAGATTTGCCAGTTAATAACTGCATTTAGTCCCTGGACAGACCACGGCCAGCAGGGATGAAGGGCCCTTTGGTACGTATTTTGCATTGTCCAGCCTTATATGTCTGCTCCACATATACTAGTGTCTTAGTGAGGGTTTCCATTGCTATGAACAGACACCATGACCAAAGCAACTCATAAAGGCAAACATTTAACTGGGACTGGCTTACAGTCTCAGAGGTTCAGTCCATTATTATAGCAGGAAGCATGGCAGCATCCAGGCAGACATGGTGCTGGAGAAGGAGCTGAGAGTTCTGCATCTTGATTTGAAGGCAGCCAGGAGAAGACTCTTCCAGGCGGTCAGGAGGAGGGTCTCAAAGCCCACCCGCACAGTGACACAAGGCCATACCTACTCCAATAAGGCCACACCAAATACTGTCACTTCCCATGAGCCAAGCATGTCCAAACCACCACAGCGGGACTCTCCCTCATGCGGGAATAGAGGTTTCAGGGCAGTCCTAACATGTAGGCATCCTCCCCAGTCTGAGTCTCAAGCTGTTTACTTAGCTTCTGTCTTCCCTTTCCAGGCCTGGAACATTCTTTGATGGCTTGGCTTGTATTCTCTAAAGCTGTCAGCACACCCTTGGGGATACGATGAGAACCCTCATCATGTGCACCGCAGCCAGGCTGGCCTAGAGAGCTGGGAGGACTCAGGTCTGCAATCTGTAGGTGTGAGGGTTGAACTGTGTGTGTGTGGCAAAATCTTTATGTGGAGCAGAAAGCAGAGTGTCTATACGTTGGCTCTAACGCGAGAGATCGGAAGCCTTAGATGACAAATGCTCGCATGGTCTTGGGCATTTGTGTCCTTGATCCCCAGTTGGTGATGCCGTTTGGAGAGGCCTAGGAGGCATGGGCTGGCTGAAGGAACGGGCTTTGGGGTTTCAAATGTCACACTCTCTCTGCTTCCCATTTGTAATCTGGGATGTGAGCCCTCAGCTCAGCTCAGTCTCCAGCTCTACACGCCATGTTTGCCTGGTGCCACCCTACCCTGGCATGATGGAGATGCATCTTCTCCCTGTGCGATCACAAGCCCCAGATGAGCCCTTCCCTCTGTAAGCTGCCTTGCTCATGGTGTTCTAGCCCAGCAACAGAAAAGTAACTGTGCACAGACCAGTCCTTCGTGTGCACGGACGGAAATTAGGACAGCCATGGTCCTACCCGGTAACGCTTGCAGACTGCTCGGAGAGCCCAGGGCACATAAAACTAGTTGATCGTTCTGGTAACTCTGATATCTCTGAGGGCTATCAAAGAGTTGACAAGATTTTTAACCTAAAGTCCCAGGTAGTCATCAAACCAGATTTGAAAACAAAGATAGAATTATTGAGGACTGTTTGCTTGCTTGCTTGCTTGCTTGCTTGCTTGCTTGCTTGCTTGCTTACCTTCTTGGCATTTGGGAAGAGCACAGGGATGAATCTGAAGTTCATGCTTCCCTGATTTATGAACTCGATCTGCATCTAAAACCAAACAAATATGAAGACTTAACCCAGGATCAAGGATGAGTCGATGTGCCGGCAGCACTGTCAGCCCGCATGGCAACTCTATTCTGGGTTGTTTATTTGAGCGCCACGTTAGTTAAAATTTTAAGTTTTCTCCACGGCACATTTTGCCACTTTCCCTTATAGACCACTGTCGTTGGCTGTCAACCTGACTACATCTAGAATTAACTAAAAACTAAAAATGGGTGGGTACAGCGGTGAGGGAGTTTTGCTTAATTAAAACCATTCAGAACGGGAAGACCCACTTCTAATCCAGATCTTTGAGGTGGGAAGATCTACCTTCAATCCAGATCTCTTGAAATGCGAAAACCCACTTCTAATCTGGGCCACACCTTGGGTTGGAAGCCTTTATATATGGAAGAAGGAAGCATCTCTCTTTGCCTGCTCGCTCTCAGTCTTGCTAGTGCTAGCACATCCATTCTTTTGCTAGATTAGAGGCTGCTTCTTCAGGATTCCAGTATACACTGAAGACCAGCTGAGACATCTGGCTTCATGGCTTGAATAGCCAGATGGATTCTTGAACCTTCCATTAGTAGACAGCCATTGTTGGACTAGCTGGACCTAGCCTTTAAGCCATTCTAATAAATTCCCTTTCTCTTGAACATACTCTCTCCAATCCTTCTAGAAAACCCTGAGTAATACAGCCACTTACTGAAGATCTATTAAAAATCACTCTCCGGGGACCAGAAAGCTGGCATTGCAGGTACAGTCGCTTGCTGCCGTGCCTGAGAACCTAAGTTCTATCCCTGGAGCCCACCTGGTGGAGAGAACAGACTCCTGCAAGTTCTCCTTTGATCTCCACTCTGCTTAGTGACGTGTGTGTGTGTGTGTGTGTGTGTGTGTGTGTGTGTGTGTGTGTGTTGTTTATTTGTTTGTTTTGAGTCAGGGCCTCACATGTAGCCTAGACTACCCTGGAATTCACTACATAGCCCAGGTTGGGTTTGAACTCACAGCAGTCCTCCTTTGTCAGTCTCCTGAGTGCTCTCTGGGTTCATAAGAAAAGGTCATGTGTCCTCTCTCCCAATTCTTTAATCTATGGCTTTATATTATTTGCTTTCAGCTGCCAACTATGTGAGTACTCATAATATGGAAATGAGTACAGGCTGAAACCCTAGGGTTGGTTGGTTGTTTAGCAGGGCACCACTGATTCCGTTTGCACAGTCCTCCCAAAGCTATCGATCTAGTGAGCAGGCAGGAAGGAAAATTGCTAACCAGAGAACAGAGAGCAAGAAGAGTGTGACACTCAAGACAGGAGCTATCTGTTCTGTTTGGGGGCGGGGGGGTGTCTGGAGGACCGTAACAGGACGGGGATCCCTGGGCATGAAGAAGGTTCTGATCGGGTAGACGGAAGTGGGGAGAAGACAAGGGTGGAGGGCCCATGGGCCTGGAGACGAGGAGCTGTGTTATTCTGACTGCAGCATCTAGCAAGCACAGAGGAAGACAGGGGGTCAGCCATGAGGAGCCCACTCTCTCAGGCCTGAGGTTCCCTCACCGGATCAATCAGCCTTCAGACTTTGCTCACCCAAGAGGATTTACCTACTAGAACTCAAACAAAACCAGAATTTCCAGTACTGGGAGAGAAAGTGTTTTAGTTTCCCAAGGCCAGCGCAGAGCTTTCAGCCATCTGATGCCAAGGATGAGAGCGCGGTATTATGTACCCTGAGCAGTCTCATCCTCCGATTGGTTCTTAGAACAGATCCTTTGGTTGTGCATGAAAACAGAAACGAGAAGTGAACATGGAAGCCTCGACAGCCCCACTCCGCACAGCTTCACAGGATTCAGAGCTGCCACTGGGGGCTTCTCAGACAGAAGACAACACCGAAAGCATATGCCACATACGCAACTCAAGGACCAGCCATGCCATCGCAAAGTAAGCGCCAGCAGTCAAGGGCGTGGCATCTGCTGAGTTAAAGTAGAGGGGGGATTTCATGTCAGCTTCGGGGGCAGTGTGAGGCACTTGGTTTGCGCCTTAGGCTCCTGCTCTGTCAAAGGCCAGCCCTCAGCAGTATGTTTTTCTTGTCTCTCATACTTTCTTTCAGATGCTGCCTTTCTAATGACACTGTTTGATTTGTGTAGTAATTACTCATTGGTGCCTGGAGGACCACCAGGAAGTCAGCCTGGGAATAGGTAGATACTGATGGCACATCCAGTTCCTCCTGTGATGAGGAAAAGCCAAAGACATTAGGGCCAAGAAACCAGATTTGGAGACCGCACGGCTGTAGTTGGCAGTCATTAGGTTGAACTGTGTGTATTCCTGGCTGGCTTTTCCATATACCAGCACAGCTAAACAGGTTTGACCAGGAACTGATGGAGACCTGGAGTCCTTCCCAAGTACCAGCTGCTGGTTCCCGGGGACTGGCAGGTCCTTAGAGATGTAGACAGAATGTCGGTGTTCTGGGAACGTGCAGACACGGTACAGACAGCTAAGGGATAGAAACCTCCAGAGTCAGTCATGACCTTCACGGGTCAGTTTATTTCCAGGAATACTGTTTTTTTAGACTGCACAGGCTGGCACTGGGTAAGACTGGATATGAGGCAGACTTAGCTCCTGACCCTTGGTCAGAGCAAGTCCAGTGATTTCCCTACTCTTTCTCAATGGTCAGAATCCTTGCTAAACAAACAAGCCAGAGAAACCAGCTCTAGTGTGAGAGGCTCAGGGCCACTCCTGCCTTCAGATATATAGATTCCACGGGACGGTTTGAAAGTCACAGGTCTAGTCTGGCTTCCTAGTTAAATAGAAATAAATGGTCTCCAAAGTATCTCTAAACCTACAGAGGACAAGATGACAAATAGTCCATAAAACAGCTAGTTCTGAAGCTCGGTAATATTTTCTCTGAGTCGCTGAGCAAGTTTGATTTCTTCTGAATTCTCCCCCATGGTTTAAGTGTAACCAGGCCCCAAGGCACAGGTTTCACAGTAGAATGTTCCCCCCACATCACAAACGAACAACACTGTCTTTGGTTAGGTATTTTCTGTGTGCCAAATGCCTCAAATATTACTTCATTTCTCTCCACAGCCCTGTATACATTAGCAGTCCATTTTTTGAACAGGGTTGCCGAAGGATAGGATTTAAGTACTTGGGGCCATGGTCATGTAGCTTGTACTTTGGACGCTAATACGACACACGCTTTTCTGGCAAGACAGAAGTGTCCTTCCCACTTTGCACTTGCCTCTCTGAAAAAGCAAGGGACAGAATGTAACAGCTACGGTACCCCGCCCATCCCACCAGTCTCGCCTCCTAAAACCTGACACTTGTTGGTAAACAGCCGAGCGAACAAAGCTCTACTTTCTGGAACCGTGACTGACGTCTCCAGGTTACTAACAGCACCATTTTGAAGGACTGGATGGAGGAGTGGCGCTTCTCCGTGGGTCTCAAAGTTCAAAGGATGCAGAGCCACTGAAGTAACTTCTGGCATCCCCCTAGCAGTGCATCACCGTGGATGAAGCAGCAGCCCCCTAGGGAGGGAGCCTGCTCCTGAGCCCGGGGGGCGGGGGTGGGGGAGGGGGGCGCCCCCTCCCTCCCCCGCTCACTCACCATCCGATGGATGTACTTGGTATGTAAGCCGTGCTCGTCCTCGCCCAGCTGCGGCTCAGCGCCTTCCACATCCTGTTTGTATTTGGGGCTGATTGCCACGATTATCATCACTGTCTTCTGTAATGAGAAGGAGAAAAGCGTGTTTATGGAAGCGGGAAGTGTGGTTCAACTGCTGAGGGCCAGCTGGAAGCCGGCCAGCCTGACCATACGCCGTCCCTGACCTGCTGGCCGGTACAGGGCCAGTCCCTCTCTCTCTATGAAAGCAAAGGCACCAGCCCCCACGCAGGCCTGCTGTCACCTCCACACACACCCCTCACCCCCCCACCCCCCACCCCCGTCTCTGTGCCCAGTACCCTACAAATGGCTCTGAGAGGAATTCTCTCGTAGTCCACAACCTTCTCTAATAAACATCTGGGGAAATCTGAAATCACCGACTCTGCATGAGGCAGAGAGGCATCACCACTGCTCGGAAAAGAGCCCTTCTCCTCCTCCCCTGCAGCCCGGTGCGAGCTGTCAGTCACCATGCGCCTCCACTGCCCGGCTTCTCCTGTGCACATTAGCACAGTCGGTAGGAGCAGACCCTTCAGCACAAAGCAAACGCCGGGGCTGCAGACAAAAGGAAAGCAGCAAAGCCCAGCCTGCTGAGACTCCCACCCCACCCACTCCCGCCCAAAGAAGAACCCAGACACGGACGTGCTGGCAGCAATCAATTTCTATCTTGTTAAAGCACAGAGCGTCCCGGTGGCTAGTATAGATTCTGTCTGTGGAAAACGAATCACAGGGCCGCAAGCGGGTGCCCTGGGGTGGCATGCTGCTTAGCTGTCAGAACTGCCCAGAAACCTCTCAAGCCCGGTCCTACAAAACGCTTGGAAAGGCCGCCAACTGAGCTGGGTTCTGCTCACCCTCCCGTCCCGGCCGACCGTCATTTCCTTCTTTCCTATTCCGGTCTAGAAATTGTTTGTGCTGATTGTTATCAACCACCTGTGTCTGGTTTGGCCGTTATTTCCTGCCTCTGCATGTCCAGGAGGGTGACCCCATCCTTCCTTTCCAAGTCTGTGCATAGCTTCCAACAAGGGAGGCTTTGTCCGGGCCTCCCCAGGCTCCGGCCTGGGGAGAGCATCACTGTGTCTACTGTGAAAGAGCTCCACAGGCTGACTTCTTTTCTCACCAGCACACATCCTCAGAGTCCTGGAATATACTTACATCTCGAAGGTAGCGCTCCATCCATTTAATGATATCAATACCCCGGATTCTATCTTCAAATATGTCAATCTACAAGAAAAGGATGTGCGAAAAGGCTCTTTGTGAGGGCTTTCTCCGAGTGCAGACCTCAAGAAAGCATAGGATGCTACATACATTTGCAACCCTAAAACTAGTGCTCTGTGTAAGGAGGAGCACGCGAGTCCAAACAAAGAAACAAGAGGTTCGTGAAATATGCCCGTTTCAACGTTCATAGAGATTTGAGAATATAACATCTAGATTTGAGAATTCTAACATAGTTAGAATATAGTGGCTCATTTCAAAATGTGTCTGCAGCTACACAATAATTATATGTTCAAAGATCTGAAAGACACAGTATATCACTAAATTGGATATATCCAACAAAGTTAAAATTAGAACATTTACGTATCTGCAGCTTGAAACATTGAGAGGCAGATTCTGAAAATTTAGCGAATACGTGGTATGCAAATGCTGAGATACAAACTGTGGTGTCAGGTCATGATTACAGTATTCTGTCCGGCTTCAATTATACATCTCAACAGGATTGTCTGAAAGTTAGGCGAAATCCAAGGAATAGTCACAAGAAACCATCACTGAGCTGGTAGGGAGGGGTTAAAGATGGAAGTCAAGAACTCTGGGGCTTTGATAAGACTCAGAGTAGTCCTCTCTCTTGGAAGTTTGTGTGTGTGGTCTATATGCATGTGTGTGGTGTACGTATCTCTGTGTGTGTGTGTGTGTGTGTGTGCACGTACATGTGTGTCACGTATACAAGGCACTCCTGGTTGGAAGAGGGAATATATTATGTACTAGAGCAGGTGATTCCAGAAGGTCTTTGGGGAAGAGTTATTTGATTAGACGCACTGTGCACATATTAATCACTCTAGTGTTACCCTGCTGTTTAGAATGGGCCAAACCAAGTCTCAGGTCTTCATCAAGCATACTGAACCAGCTGGTATCTTTTCCCCACAGTCACTCCCTTGTGCTCTGTAAGTCACACTGACCGCCCCCCCACCCCGCCCCAATCCCCTCGCTCTCACGCATTATGGCCACGAGTAGCAAACAACCCATTACAGCATTCTTTCATTTACTCACTGTCTCATTTATGACCTCCGCCTCCTCCCAACCAGCTTCTAAGCTCCCTATAGAAAGAGGCCATGATAAGGGGTGTGCTGGCTAAAGACCGCCAATCTGCGGTGTGCCAGGGAGGCATGGCCACTTCAGACTGAGGACGGGCAGCCTGGGCTCCGCTCCCGGCTGCACTGCCTTCCACCTTCATGACTGTGGTTCTGGGAACTTAGCGGCAGTACAGAAGAGACAAATATCACGGTGCCGTCCACGATGCTAACACACGGGAAAGGTCATTACTGCTCAGCACGGAAGTTGTTCCCACGCTGCAGAGACAGACGTGCTGGGGACGTCTGCTTCTCTACATTTCCACCAGAAATCTAGAGCTGCCTGTGACACGTTTCCCACCCTGCTGGTGATAGGAGAGAAACTGTGTCCCTCAAATGCATGTTAGCTGGGAGTGGCGGCTCATACTTGGAATCTCCCCACTTGAGAGGCTGATGTAGGGGAGGAGATTGTCAGTTTGGCCAAGAAAGTGAGATACTGTCTCAAAAAATAAAATAAAGATTCATTTACTGAAATTTTGCCATTAAACTCGTAATTTGGGAGAGGGCTTCCCAGATGATAATTCAGGTACAATGAGGTGCTGGTGAGCCCCAGTCCCATAGGATTGGTGTTCACCGGGAGAAGAGAGAATCAGTATACAGCTCTGTGCATACACAGGGGAGGATGAAGACATCCACCCTGTGAAGACACAGAGAAGCTGGCCATCTCCAGCCAAAGAAAGAAGGTCCGAGATGAAACCAGCCCTGCTCCAACCGTGTTCTTGGCCCGTCAGCCCTCGGGCTGGCTTACACAGCCACCTTCGTCAGGTTTCAGGAACCATCTCCTGTCCTGCTACTGACCAGACATGGTGTTCTTCCTTAAGGGTGTCCTAAACCTACCCACTGCTGCTGTTACTGTTTTTGTTTTTGTTGTTGTTGTTGTTTTAATTAAACTCTCCTTAAGTGACTCTGCTTCATTTCATATGTGTTAGGTCTAACACATAGCCGTCCACAAATACAGACTTCTACAGGATAAGAGTCAAGGGTACAGCAGGGCAGTGGTGGCGCACACCTATAATCCCAGCACTCTGCGAGGCAGAGGCAGGCGGATTTCTGAGTTCGAGGCCAGCCTGGTCTACAGAGTGAGTTCCAGGACAGCCAGGGCTACACAGAGAAACCCTGTCTGGGGGTGTGTGTGCCAAGGGTACATTTAATTCCCCCCCCCCCGGGGAGGGGGGAAGGGATAGGGGGTTTTCAGAGGGGAACAGAGGAAAAGGGAATAACATTTGAAATGTAAATAAAGAAAATATCTAATAAAAATAAATCCTCCCTGAATTGCCCCGAACTGGCTTTCAAAGGTTAAAACCGCGGTTCTTCTCCAGGGGCAGTCAGAATCCACATGTTTATATTTGGAGAAGAGAAAAAGTGAACTCTTGTATGCTGCCTCGTGTCTTGTGGCTTGCCCTAGCACTGGCTTATTCTGGAAATGAGAAAGTGAAACGTTGGTCTAGAGAGTTGTGAAGTTAGATTACATAAATAATAGGCATCTCTTTTAAAATGTAGGTACTTATGGTTTTTAATGTATTATAGGGAACAAAACAAAACAAAACCTTCAAATAAAAACTATTAAACAGCCAGGCAGTGGTAGTGCACACCTTTAGTCCCAGCACTTTGGGGGCGGAGTCAGGCAGATCTCTGGGAGTTTGAGGCCACCCTGGTCTACAGAGTGAGTTCCAGGACAGCCAGGGCTACACAGAGAAACCCTGTCTGGAAAAAAACGAACCAACCAAAATGAAATCCAAAACTATTAAGCCACGTTAAGCAGCCCCTTTACCCTCCAGCACCCCTACTTCACTGGCTTTTCACTCCTCTATGGGATCCACTGCTGCCGAGTGACCTGGAGAGGCTGCTGGGAAGGAAGGAAGGAAGGAAGGAAGGAAGGAAGGAAGGAAGGAAGGAAGGAAGGAAGGAAGGAAGGTCAGTGCTTGGGAAAGCCAGTCCTCCGAGTAACAACCTGCGATATTTTGTTCATCCTCAGGAAGAATGCACATGGCTCTAAGCTGTGCTGTCTCGGGTTACAGGGAGACAGGAGGATTCTGTGCTTGAGCATCTTTGGACCAAGATCACAACGGACCCTCAGGAGTGAATTAGAGTCATCTTCCCAGACCTAGACCAGACCATGGTTTCCCTGAGCAGAATCTTCACTCCTGAAAGAAGTCGTAGAAGGGCAGCGGGGTATAGTGGGGTACCCAGGTCTCTACCGCAAACCTCACAATCCAGTACCGAACAGAGGGGTCTGGTTTGGTACAGCTATCTTGGTGACATTGCAGCCGCCTGTACTACAGGAGAGACCCTGGTGGCTCTGGCTGGTGAGAAAGGGGGAGGGTAGAGAGTGCAGGAAAAGCCAGGTCTTTCCTTTAGCTAGGGCCAGCAGGACCCACAGCGGGAGTTAACACTATGATAGATTTGGGGAGGAAATATGTTGGAGACTTTGGGTAGTTTACACTGTGGTGGAATACTTGTCTAGTATGAATGAGGCCCTGGCTTTGACTCCCAGCATCTAAGAAATAAACAGATAGCTAGAAAACAGTTAGCTAAATTCATAAGCATCTAGTTCATAATCACATAAGTAATAAAACTGTTTAAAACATCAACAACTATTCATACTTTTTCATTATTGTTGTTGTTGTTGTTGTTGTGTCCAACTGAACTGTTGAGCTTTTCTCTTTGAATCAAGTACTTACCGCAGTTTGGAAGCCATTCACCAACAGAAAGTTCACAAATTTCACCACCTCCATGGCTGTGTCCATAGAATACGTGATAAAGACTTTCCCTAAGAGAACAATTTCACAGCTGTTTAAAGTACTCAAATCATTCTTCTCTACACAGCCATTCTCAGTAGTACGCATTGCCTTTTGTGCTGGAGGGTGGTCCAAGGACTTATGCCTGTAGTGGCGTGGGTGGCTGTCCTTTGTGGCGAGGGCTGTCCAAGAGAGTACACGCTGTCCAGAGTGAACAGAGGACAGAAGGGGAAGAGGAGAGGAAGGGTAACCTCGGACAGGCCTTAGAGGTCTTCTGGAACGCTCCAGAGATGTTACAAAGGCTACCACCCACAGTCCACATGCCCTTCAGCTCAAGCCCCAGCCTTCTTTCTTAGAGACGTTTGGCCCTGTGCCCTAGGAAAATACTCTCACAGCAGGCTAAGAAGCTAAGGCTTGCTAAGGGGCCCGCCCGCAGTGTCTGCCTTTGATCTCATGATACTCTTGGCTGCCCTGAACTCTTGCCTGACAAGGCCAAGTACAGGGTGGGGGATGGGAGAAAAAGTGTTTCCTTGTCCCGCCGGCCCCCTTTGGCTCATTTTGGAGAGAGGTCAGGAAGCGGGAGCAGTCTGATGCTCAGATCAGAAATGTGAGTGCAGCTTCAGCAGTTTAAGGGGCACACAGTGCCTCAGGGCAGCTCAGGGTTACAGGTGTCCTCTTCCCGCACAAGCTAGCAAGGAGCCATGGGCGGAACCGGACGGACAAGCTTGCCCTACCCAGCCAGAACCGCGGGTTCCTCAGACTAAATAAAGTATTGGGGAAATGTCTTCACCAGCGGTTCACTGTGGTAGATGAATACTCTCTACACGTTGCCTTTTAGTGTGGAATGAACCAGTTAAATCTCAAGAAACCCCGAGGCACAGGATAAAGAGATGCTGAAGAGAAGGTGTGTCTGTGTGCATTTATCTGTGCTTAGCCTGATCCGAATGGGAACAGCTCTCCAAAGAAAGCGTGTGCCGCGTGTGATGGCGGAAGTGACCAGCCGTCAGGTGTAAGGGAGGGCGGGGGGTGGGGGGAGGCTCGATCCTTACGCACCTCCCCATGTGTACGAAGTTTAGGACTCCCTTCCCAGATAAGAAGACAGAAAGTTGGGACCGTGCACCATGCAAGCCCATGTCTGACACTCAGATGTTTGGTTTAATTGAAGCGTATATGATTTTAAGGTGGCTCTGAAACGGAATGTTTGCATGAAAACCATAGTCACCGTGGTCCTAGAAGTCTTTCAGAGCTGGAAGTGACTTCAAGTAGAGATTCAACAGAAGCCATTAGCAAGGCCAAGGCCCGAGGCTTGGTTCTGAGTGTCCCAGTTCTGGAGAGAGTGAGCCTCTCCAGCAGATAATAATTCATAAGTCGTGACTGGTTGCTTAAGATTTCTGGAACTGAGAACCCTCGCTGGCCTCACTCTCAGGACGGTCTGGTGATATGCCAGCATTTCTGGTTCCAGCAGCAACATGTAGGGAACGAATCACTGCCTGATACCGAATGGAATAGTTCTTTAAAGAAAACTAAATTTCTTTAGTCTGCATTGGGGTATGAAGCATTATGGCAGTGTGAGACAGTTTTTGTTTTTGTTTTTTTTCACTCCTGTAGAAAATGACCTCGTTCTTAGGGCTGCAGCTAAATTACAGTGAGGCCCTAGGTTTCCACCCAGTGCCCCCTGAGAAAACCGATCCATCTCCCCAGGGCGAGCATCATTTAGAAGGAGAAAGGATGGGCGCTGTGTGTGTTTCCTGTGTGCTAAGGAAAATCCAGTGGTAAGCAGCTTGGGAGCATTGCTTCTGAGCTGAGGGTCACTGAAAAAGGGGGGAAAGGTACATTGTACGATATACACAACAATACAGCTGAGCTTTTGGATGGGTGACTAAGCCAAACTCTCTTGAGCATGAAACCCGACAAGAAGAAACCACGGGTGCAAACAACTTACGTAATTCCTCTGGCAAATTGCTGGTTTTCAGAGTTCCTCGGGCTAAGGGGTTGCTAGGGGGTCTCGGCACGGCAGCTGGGGATGGGGCCTGGGGACCATGTGCTCTCAGCTCTGCAGGGCGGTCCAAGGACTCCTCAGGCACTTCTGCTCCGTTAGAGGGTGGGTGGTAGACCTGCTCCCTGCAAGGGAATATGTTTACGGCACATTTTTATCTTCATCACAAAGGCAGCTTGGAGAGACAGAAAAACTTTACAAACCGTGGGACCATTCCGGTGCACGATCTCCCCTCTGCCTCCACTTATCTGACACAGATGGAAGAGAGAGTGTGTGTGTATGTGTGTGTGTAGGGGGGGTTGTCTCATGGAGTTTCCTTTATAAAAAAAAAAAAAAAAAACAAGCCAGCTGGCTCCCATATGTGAGGACCTGGGCTAGGGGTCAAAAGAGGGACACGGGATTTGATTTCTCTATTCAAGGTCTGTCTAATTGGGAAAATAAACCCCGTGTACAGGTCGGACAAGGTCACCAGCAAAACCAAACAGCATGATGGGTGACACAGAAAGCTAATAGTAAGAGCGTCCAGATACGAAGACACAGCTTTTAGCTCACGAGAGATAATGTCTGACTAGGTTTCCAGTTTTTCGTTTGTCTGTTTGTTTGCCGTGTGGGTTTAAAAGCATTTCTTTTGGTAACAAGGATGGCTCAAGGGAGGGAAACATGGATCTCACCGAGAAGGGGAAACAGCAGATATCTCGAGTAGAAGGGGAGAGAGTGCTGGACAGGCGTGGGGACGGGGACAGGAGCACTCTGGTGGGAGGACTGAGGGAAAGAGTCCTGGGAGGGACAACTTGAAGAGCGTGGGAGCCCAGCTCTGGGATGAGCTAGGGCCATAGAAGCTCCCAGGAACAGATGAGGGTGGCCCTAGCTTCGACTCCTAGCAGCAGGGGATGTGGAGCCCGAACCGGCCGTCTCCCATAACCGGGCAAGACTCCCGGTGGAGGGGCTGGGACGCCAGCCCAGCCACGAAATCCTCAAGGTACGGTTTGTCCTGCCCACAAGATGTGCTGGGGTAAAGGTGGCTCAGAAATTGTGGGAGTGGCCAACCGGTGACCGGTCCAGATTGAGACCCATGCCACGAGAGGGACCCTGCCCCCTGACATTGCCCAGAAGGCCAGGAGCCATAGGATAGCTAGCCCAGAGACAGCCCATGTTAGAACCAATCAGGAATGGCAACAGAGAAGAGTCAAGGAGATGATTCCTAATCATAGTTCTCATAGCTCTGCTCAGTGCTCATCAGAGAGGCTTCACCTAACCACGCACAGCCCCACAGCCAGACAGTAGGCGGAGTTTGGGGAATCCGAGGAAGAGGGGGAGGAAGGCTTGTAGGGGCCAGGAGTCAAGGATACCACAACCACACACACACACACACACACACACACACTCGGGGGGGGGGGGCCGGGGGAGGGGAAGGGGGAGAAGGGAGGAGGAGGGGAGGGGGAGGGAGAGGGAGGGGAAGAGGAGAGGGAGAATCAAGTTACCTGGGCTCACAGGGGCATACAGAGACTGAACCACCAACCAGGAAGCCCGCATGGGCCTCCCCTCGGCCTTTCACACACATGTTACAGTTGTGCGCTTGGTCTTCTTGTGGGACTCCTGACAGTAGGAGCCGGGGCTGTCTGTCTCGGACCCTGTCGCCTGCCTGCCTGCCTTTGGGACTTTCCTCCCTACTTGATTGTCTTGTCTAACCTTAATAGAAGAGGATGTGTCTTTCCTCAACCTGACACGGGCACGGCAGGTTGATAGCCACAGAGGCTGGCCCTTTCCTGAAGAGAAATGAGAAGAGTGGATTGGGGGAAAGGGGGAGGGGTTGGGAGGAGGAGCAGCGGCTGTTGGGATGTAAAGCGAATAAAATCAAAATTTTAAGAAAGCATGTCTTTTGTTACTCTGTAAGTGGAGAATCTGACTGGTGGCACGGCGTCTCCGTTATTCTGCCTGCTGGTGTCGTGCTGAGGGGGAGAGCAACTGCAGGCCCTCCTGCGCGAGCTTCAGAAAACAGAAAGGCAAATATCATTTCTGTCGCTTCTCCGATTTCTATGGGCAAACAGGCACAGGTGTGTGTATTTTGCAGAGAACCCAACATCCCTGGATGTTAAGGACAGGGTGGCATCTCTCGTTTTTTTTTTTTGTTTTGTTTTTGTTTTTTTGTTTTTTTTTTGTTTTTTTTGGTTTTTTTTTTTTTTTTTTTTTTTTTGCCATTGCAGCTCTAGCCCGCAGAGAGGCCCCGCCCTCGGTAGAGAGCCCCGCCCTTGGTAGAGAGCCCGGCCCTTGGTAGAGAGGGCCCCGCCCTCCGCACCAGCTTGCAGTAGTGCTGGAGGAGGCTCCATTCCCTGGACGGGTGCCTGACCCTCCTCTAGCCTCGCGGCGCGGATGGCCGGGCTGGACCCCTGGGACCGGTGGTGGACAGAGAGAACCAGCGGCACACGTGCTCTGGCCTCGTGTGTGCTGCAGCACACAGGCATGCACAGGCGCGTACACACACACACACACACACACACACACACACACGGAAAGGTGAGTGAGGAATGAAAAGGCTACAGCTGAAACGCCTCTTCCTCTACCTTCTCAGATGGAAATTAAGCTCGAGGCAAATATGGAAATGTGTAAAGTCAGGAGAGACCACGGCTGCCATTTGTCTATATTTTCAATAGTTTCATATTGTAAAATTTTAACATTATGACATAAGTCTATGAATGCCTAATTTTAATAGGTTTTTGCTTATGTGTTTACTCCAAAGTAATCTAAAAGTTCTTAAAGTCTTAAGTAATATTAGAACTTTAAAAAAAAATCACAAAAATCTCAACTACATGAGAATGTTTAGGGAAGATATTTATCTTATGTTTCATAAATATTGAGCAAATGAGGCCTCTAAAATATACCTTCAGCTACTAGAGATTCATTTCCATATTATTTAATACACAAAGTTTTATTGTTACAAAAGATGATTACTGGCTTGATAAAGAAATGCTAAGGCCTTGATAATTAATACTGGCTAGTTTTATGTCAACTTGACACAAACTGGAGTTGCCTGAAAGTAGAGAACGTCAATTGAGAGAATACTTTCATAAGATCTGACGGTATTGAAAGGATGAGGGCTGCAGGCTGGGAAGGTCCCTAGCGTCCTTTCCTGCCTCACCTCCGCAAGGGCGGACGCCGCTGGGTCAGCAAGGTCACTGCGGCGGATGCGCGCAGGCCCATAGCCGCTGGGTCAGCAAGGTCACTGCGGCGGATGTGCGCAGGCCCATAGCGGGAAATACGTATGTGATGCTGTGCGTAACCCTGGCATGACCCTGTGTGTGGCGGCCACGTAAGTGAAAATGACATAACTAGTTCCCATCCGGCCTCTATAGGAAACTGATTGGTTTTCAGAGAGCGGGCGCGCACGCAGGCTCGGATAATTTAAACTGATTGGCTTGGAAGCTATGGAGTGGCTTGTGTAGGCGGGTTTTGCTGTAAATCTATAAAAGCAGTCCTGTTTCTGCACCCGGGGTTCACTGTCATCTACCCCGCGTGGGGGAATGGCCGTGACCCCAGAGCTCTGGAATAAAAATCCTCCTGCTATTTGCATCAAGACTGTTTCTCGTGAGTGATTGGGGTGATGGCTTCCAAGGTGTGGGGCACTGGGGTGTCCCCGTTTTTCTTTCGGGTCTTACGGTATCTTCTTTCTGACTGCATTTTCTTAATTAGTAATGGATGGTGCCCATTGTGGGTGGTGCCATCCCTGGGCTGGTGGTCCTGGGTTCTATTAGAGAGCAGGCTGAGCAAGCCATGGGGAGCAAGCCAGTAAGCAGCACCCTCCATGGCCTCTGCATCAGCACCTGCCTCCAGGTTCCTGCCCTGTGTGAGTTCCTGCCCTGATTCCTTTGATGATGAACTTCCTTTGAATGATACAGAAATTATAAGCCAAACAAACCCTTTCCTCCCCGACTTGCTTTTGTTATGGAATTTTATCACGACAATAGTAATCATAACCAAAACAATAATGTTCAAAAACTTTCACATATAAATAGCATCATGAGATTAGTGAGAGTAAACTTCTGGTATTAAAGTTCCCTTCCAATTAGTGGTAGGAGACTTAACTCCTTAGCTGAGCATTCTTTGTTATACTAAAATATAACTCAGGGGTACCAGAACAGGCTTAAATTGATGCTATAGAAACATCTGCTAGGTAGTACCTTTCGACTCCCCTGTAAATTTAAATTTTTTTTTTTCAAAAGAAAGGTTTCTTTTAGGACCGGGTATGGTGCCTCACATCTAATCCCAGCACTCAAGAGTAGAGGCAGATGCAGGCAGATCTCTGAGTTCAAGGCCAGCCTGGTCTACAGAGAGAATTCCAAGACACTCAGGGCTAAACAGAGAAACCCCGTCTCAACAAAAACAAGCAGAACACAAAAAGCAAAACAAAATAAGTCGAAAGTCTGGCACAGCGGCACATGCTATTTGTGAGGATGATGCAGGGGGATAACGACTTTGAAAAGGCAAGGGCAGCACAGTGTGGGTTTGAAGGGAGGATAAACTACGTTGTTAGCACTGTACACAAATGAATTCATCGAGAAAGGAAAGGGGAGGAGCTTGCCCGTCATCACCCATACCATCTTCCCCCCTCCCTCGGCACAGCCAAGATGGGCTTTGGAACTTTGAACTAATACGTCTTCACGAAGTCCTCAGCTTCAAATAGCTTGCTGTAGCAATGGAAAACAGACCAAAGCAACGGGTTAGACAGCGTTTTGAAGACCAGCGTTACTTTTCTGAAAGAGGCATGGGAGCGGAACCGTTCGTATGGCTGGTCTCGTTACAGAAGAGAATAACAAGAAGCCAGACGTCGCAGCGCAGAAGGAGAAGCCCGTCAACCACTGAACGGTCCACACTGGCATGTCCCCGTGTGGCTGCGCCACCCTGGGGCGGGCCTACAGACACCCTCTCAGAAGGGGGAGGGGGTTCCTGCCATACTCATACCTCGGGAGCCTCGGGAAGGAGAAGTCTCTCTGTGCAGGCCGCTCTTCTTGGTCCTGGGGGCTGGAGTCATTCAGGATGACTTGCACAGGGCGCAGGCCTCTCACCCTTGCCCCGGGAAGGACCTGCCCAGGCAGAGCAGGCTGCACGGCTTGCTGGTAGGCTGCTACTGGAGGGTAGCCATGACCATCTGTGAAGACAGCAGTAGCAGAGGTGGACTCCAAGCTCCTTCGAGCGAAAGACCATGCAAGCTCACTGGACAACGTTCTCCCAGTAGCCACTGAGGGGTCCAGAGAGCAATGGCCCCACAGTATTCGTCATATTTCTGTACTACTAATTACTTTATAATACTCACGAGACGGATACACTTTGGTTTTCTATGTAAAAACATCTGTGAAATCACATGTTTGACATTCTAACTAGAAAACTCAAAAAAAAAATTAAGTCATGTTTTAATAAAATACTTAGGATAATCCAACTATGAAGAATCTCTTTGGCACCACTGTTTGGCACCACTGTTCCTAATATCTAGAACCTAGTGCTTAAGTGTGAGAGACTTAAGACTGCGTGCTGGGCTGGATGTGCTGCTGTCACATGCCCTGGGAGCGGTTCATGCCAGCCTGATCTATATACTGGTACCGTCTCAAAAACCATCAAACAACAACAGAATTACTATGCACACACACACACACACACACACACACACACACCCCTCTTACAAGAAGTAAATCACCTTGGTTCGTCCTCTGGAAAGGACCCTTTAATTTGACATTCTCCCCTACCAGAGGCTATGTGCGCTGGATTCTAGGACAATAGAGGAGATAAGGTATAGGAGGAGCGGGGAGAAAGTTCCGTCAACTAGATATTTGCTGAGTAAGTCTGAGGACCTGAGTCCAAGCCTCCAGCACCCACACAGGAGTAGCTGAGCATGGGGCAGCACATGCCCAGGGCAGGGAGGCAGAGACAGGAGAATCCCTGGCGTTCACTGCCTAGTCAGTCTGAGTTAGTGAGCTACTGGTTCAGTGGCGGGCTGTCTCTCCAAAGATAATGTGGAGACATTTGAAGAAGACATCTGACATGTCCCTCTAGCCTCTGCATGTACACACACACACACACACACACACACACACACACACACACGGACACACACATAAACATAAAAATATCCATTAATTTTAAAGAGTAACGATTAGAGCCAAGCCGAGCTGGCGGGAACTGAACTGATGTGGACGTGTAATCTGGGGCCAAGTTGGTCCTAGGAAGCCTCCAGAGCATCAGGGTTCCAAGAGAAAGCCAGCTCAGCTGACTAAGTAGAGAAATAAAGGAGAACGGAGGGCCAGGACAGATGGCTCAGCAGTTAGGAGCACTCGCGGTTCTAGCGGATTTGAGTTTGGTTCCCAGCACCCATGTCAGGCGGCTCACTATGACCTGTAACGCCAGCTCCTGGGGACCCAGCACCTCAGCCGCTGGTACACTTGTGTTACATACTCAGACATACAATGAAAATTTGAAGACATGCGGAGGAGAGATGTGAGGACTGGGGGTGGGGGTGGGGCTATGAGGGCATTACGCAGGCCCAGAGGACCGAAGCTGGGAACCCTGCCCCCCCTCTCCCCCCGCCCCCCACCCCCACCCCCGAGGTGCAGGCACATAGGGACTGGAGAGAAGCTCCTCATGACCCAAGCTGCCACTTCTACTCAGGACAGAAGCATAAGGAGCCAGGAAACATAACCAGTCAGGACATGTAAGCATTTTTGTTTAAACAACTGTCGTTGGTTTTTAAATCCTCGCCCGAGTTATAGTACTAGTGCTGTTTGCCTGCCAGGGTAACATATGTGAGGGAGACACAAAGAAATAAACCGGCAAAGAAACACGAAGTGGCACAGTTAGGATCCACCCTGCCGCCGGGTGGGGGATAGAGAGGGTGGCACTGTCCTGTGGTTGGTATGCATAAGAATCCTTGGGCTCGTTCAGGGCAGTGGCAAAACCTCCAGCTCGGAGGAGCACAGATGTGTGTTTACTAGTGTGTCTGTTTCCAGGTCCCCACTGTCTGGGCTCGGACTTGGTTGGCTGACCCTGGACGTTTACCCTGGCTAGACTCTCACGCCTGGCCAGCCCCCCACCCCCACCCCACCCCCGGGGCCCGTTTCATTGTTTGCCTTGACCCTTCTATCAGCTGTACCCTTCCTACCATTCTTCCTCTTGCAGAAAGTGACTGTGACCCTCCGACCTAGACTGTCTACTGCTGTTGACACATGACCCCTGTCCCGCTATTGGTAAGCCCTAACTATTGCTAACAGAAGGTTAGAGGAAAGGGAGGAGAAGAAGGGGATTTGCCCAGGCTTGTCCCAGCATGGGGCTGACAGAGGCAACCAGGACTTGGAGGGGACCTCTAAGACTCGGGAGGCAGGACCATGGAGACTTCTGTGGTCTAGGACAAAGTCTGCCACTAAGGTTTTGCTTTGACGGCCTTCATAGAGCAGGTCAGATGATTCCAGGAGGTCTAGGTTGTCAGTGGGAGTTTGGGGCAGCCAGCCAGGTCACTGCCGCTATCCTCAGGCTAAAAGGGACAAACCGTCCTGCAGTCACATCACTGGGCAGCCTAGCTCTCCTTAAGCTAGCTTTGCATGGATTTAGAAACAGCTCTAGCTGCAATCCTGCAGGGCTCTACTGCGCTGAAGATTCCGCCTTCGTGACCAGGTCCCTCTTGTCCATCTTGTCCCAGGCTTTTCACGGCCCACCTTCATCTGAAACCCCTCCCCCACCCCCCCCACCCCAAGCTGGTCACCACCTCTGGGATCTGAGCTTACCATTTTCACTCCTCAGAACGATCTTGCCTTAGGTCTTCACAGAGGAGACCCAGCCCTCACCACGTTAGCTCCTCCCTCCCTTGGTTTATTTCCACTCATCCCTGGGAAGGGTCTGTAAGAACGGGGTGGATGGAGTTCTTGCCACCATCCAAGCAAAGTCCAGCGTCACAGGCAGCGTTCAGTGACTGAGCAGTCGGTAGCAGAGTCAGCCTACGCGCGGAAGAGGAGCCATTTTGGACCGTGCAGCCTGCCTGCCAAGTCTTGGTTTGCCACCCTGCCTGCTTCTTGTCTGCTCTTCAGTCTTTTAGAAATCAGCTTTGCCCTCCAGAAATGAGAAAGACAAGGGCAGAGAGGAGAAGCTGGCAGGGCCCTGGGAGCTTTTCCAAGAGAGATACTGAAAGTGAACTCATGAAGTTTCCACAAATTGGAGCCATTTTTTTTTTTTTTTGCTCCCCATGTCCGTTAATGAGTACCTAATAACATTTTATTCGCTTTAAAGGGACTCAAAGCTCTAATCACAGGGTGTGCTCCCTTTCCAGAAGGCGGATGTTAGTGCTGGTAATCAAAAGCCTTTGAATCGAGGTCAGATGATTTCGAGCAGATTACTTCCCCCGCACAACATGTTTTTGTCTCATAGCAACAAATCGTATCATTAAAATCACCAAGCACGTGGGCTGAGTGTTGGACGAGCTGTAACTCATTTCTGAAATAGCCACCTGTGCTAAGAAGTTACACCAGTGTATATGAGCAGACGACAATGGCCCACCTTGTTGCTTTTTAGAGCACCAACAATATAATCCGCTGTGTCATCCTCTTGGTTACAACAGAAAGTGACTATCAGAGGGTCAAGCGAAATGAACCTTCTCTATGTGGAACTTGGGCCATTTTTGCCTGGACTTGTTAAATTAAAAAGTATGGTTATTAGGGAAACTTCCTTGCTTGTGTTTTATGTTGCTCTTCGGTTGTTTTACGTTTTTATTCATTGGGTCTATGTGCACAAGTATGTACACACACGCCTGCTTGCAGGTCAGAGGACAACATCTGAGGGAGTCCTCTCCACCCTGCAGGTCCCAGAGACCCAGCAGGGACCAGGCTTACTGGCAGGCACCCGTACCCACTGGGCCAGACTGCCTGGCCTCACTGCTCGAACTGTAATCCTTCTGCTCCAGGGCATGACCGGACCTTTCTAGCTCCATGCTCCGTGATGAGTACTGGTCTAGGTGTTCTTCTCAAGACTGGGGAGTTTGAGCTTCTGTTTCCCAGAGAGACTGGTTTAGCTCAGAATGGGATACAGATTCTTTACCAAGGTTTGCATCCTCCCGCCCTGGGCTATCACTCTCCCTGCCCTGATGGTCTCTGATTTTGGCACCATGGCAACATCAGTCTCTTTGCTTCTTTGACCTTCTCATTCCTTAGCCTCCAGCTCAACTGCCTGTCAAACGAGACCCTGCCTGCCTGCCTGCCTGCCTGCCTGTTAATACCCTTTCCAACCCCTGGCATTTTCTTTATAGCTTATATGCTTTGTCACGTTATGTGCATATTTTTATTTATATCTCCTCTGCTTGTGTGCTGTATTTGACACTATATAGTGCACAGTGCACCTCATGGCAAATCTTACTAAATAAATTGATAAATGAATGGGCATGTTCTACGTTCCTCCTTTCTCTCCCTGCTACACAATTAAAGATGGCTTTCGAAGACTTGATGTCACAAAGACTCTGCCAATGATTAGAGAGAGGTCTCTCCTTTCCCCAGAAGGTAGAGCCTTCTTTTCATTCATTCAAGAAATATTTATAGAACCTCTATTCCCAGGCACACACTGAGCGAAGATAAAAAATGAGACAGTTCCCTTACGCAGTGCAAGATAAACAGAGACAGAGAGAAGTCTGTGTGTCTGTAGGTGTCTGTTTTTCAACACAAACCCACACTAGTCGGTGTGTGAGAAGGAGGCATTATAAACCAGCAGCCACCTACTTGAGAATCGCTGCTCAAAAATAGCTTCCCACAGACTTGTCTCCCGTGCCCAAAATTCCATCAGGAGAGCTTTCTCTGTAGGAGATAGAAGGTGGGTGGTGTGACAGACAAATGACTTCCGAGGGAGGAACTCCTCGGCTCCGAGGCGGTGTCGAGCACAACATGAAAACAGCCGGTGGAAATCTTGCACAATGCTGACTGGGCGCCCAGCCCCTCCCGTTGTTCGTCAGTCTCGTGAGCCCCGCTTGGCTGCAGTACAGAACAGTCTTCATGTCACTGGGCTCTGACTACTTGGAATTGTAAACCGAGCCTTAAATGAGGTTTTCCGTGTATCAGGGAAAACCGTCAGCATTTTTCTTCCTTATTAAGAATGGTAGTAAAAGAGGCTTATGAGGGAGGAAATAAAAATCTGGTTTTCAAGTTGTCAAAAAAACATCACGATGAAATGTGATCGGTGTAGCCAAGAAGCAGAATGGCCAACATAAACTGTTAGATGAACTCCCTCAGCTGTAAGCGGCCGGGATTCGGGCGAGGCAACTCCTTCCTTTATCCTTCCTTCCATCTGGTTGATTTTTCCTTGCTTTAATTGTAAATGCATTTTAGCATACAGACAGTCACACAGACTGTCTGTGTGTGTATATGTGTGTGGTGTGTGCATGCGTGTGGTGCGTGTGTGTATATAGTATGTGTGTGTGTGTGCGTGTGTGTGGTGTGTGTCCATGTACCTACCATGTGATCTTATTCTGACACCTTAATTTTTTTTTAAAAAAAGGAAAAGTTGTATAAGACATAAGGGCTCAGGCTTCATCAAGGATTGGCAGACGACAGTGACCGACTTCTCCTGGAGCTTTAGTGAGGAAAACATTTCTTGTTTTCATCTGCTCTGGGTTTGTGGTTTTTTTTTTGTTTGTTTGTTTGTTTGTTTTTAACATGAAACATAATGTTACTTTTGCTTTAACTTGCAAAGCATAAGACACACCACTTGCCTGGTGATCATTATTTATTTATATATTCATTAACAGGCAAAGAAGCAATGTTCTCCTAAGCTGAGTAGCAGAACCCGCGTAGCCACCGTCTCCCCTGCACCGCCTCCCTCAGGTGAACAGCTCTTCTGAAGTGGTCTTGCTGGCAATTAAGGGCAGTTATAGTTCCGACGTGAGACTAAGCATTTGTATACCTGTCCTGAATGTTTAAAATCCGTGCCAGCAAAGGGGGATCTGAAAGTGTAGTCTTCCTCCTCGGGGCTGGGCTGCCATTTCCAAATAACAGCAAAGCCGATAACTGATGGTGGGGGGCTTGCTGTTGGCCAGCCTCTCTGCCAGAGCCTTTAGTGCATTATCTCATTTAGTCCTCGGGAGTCCTCCTGCCGGGTACTGCATTAATATTCCGGAGCTACAGTGTCCTGCAGAAAACCTCAAGCACTAGGCTACCCTGATAGCTTCCCTCTGATTAGAACTCTCTGGAGCAAGGCAGGCTCCGGTCTTAGGCACATTTGTTCCTTGCTACTTTTATTTATGTTTTTTTTTTTGGTCTGTTTTTTTTGTTTGTTTGTTTGTTTTCTCGAGACAGGGTTTCTCTGTGTAGGCCTGACTGTCCTGGAACTCACTCTGTAGACCAGGCTGGCCTCGAACTCAGAAATCTGCCTGCCTCTGCTTCTGCCTCCCAAGTGTTGGGATTACAGGCGTGCGCCACCACCGCCCGGCTCTTATTTATGTTTTAATCATGGGAATGTTAGAAAAACTTAACACAAGTATATTAAGATTACAAGGCAAAGTAAGTTCTTCCTCTCAATTCCCGGCTTCCTCTCTATGTTAGTGCAACCCTTCAGGACCTTTAACAGTGTATATAAACACAGGTAGTTTCTTTTCTGATAAACATAGATGGGATCAACACTGTATCTTGTTTTCCCCCTTAATCCTTTTTATGTCAGAGCGTGTACTCTGTTTGATGCCACACAATAGGGACCCACGATAAAAATAAGCCGTGGCGTGCAGGTGCTCTCCAACCTACGTTGTTTGGAGATCAACAAACCTGTGATGGTTTGTATATGATTGGCCTAGGAAGTGAACCTATTAGGAGGTGTGGCCTTGTTGGAGTAGGTGTGTCATTGTGGGTGTGGGCTTAAAACCCTCACCCTAGTTGCCTGGAAGTCAGTCTTCTACTAGCAGTCTTCAGATGAAGATGTAGTACTCTCAGCTCCTCCTATACCATGCCTGCCTGGATGCTGCCATGTTTCTGCCTTGATGACAATGGACTGAACCTCTGAGCCTGTAAGCCAGCCCCAATTAAATGTTGTCTTTTATAAAACTTGCATTGGTCATGGTGTCTGTTCACAGCAGTAAAACCCTAACTAAGACAGTCTCCATGCACTCATTATAAAGAGGAAACGTCAAGGCAACATGTGTGTACTGTACGAGCCCCGACAGCATCGCTGCCTTCGGAGCCGAGCACCCTGTCACGGTTGGGCTGTTTCCCTAGAGACCTGACGCTGACCAGGCTCTGTGGCTCTCCTCAGCCTCTGTCCAGTCCACACCATCCTGAAGTTACACTCAGACCAGAGACCATCTCTACTGCTCCTGCCCATTACTAATGGCAGTAGCTTGTGCAGAGGGAGGGAGGGAGGGAGGGAGGGAAAGAGAAAGAGAGAGAGAGAGAGAGAGAGAGAGAGAGAGAGAGAGAGAGAGAGAGAGAGAGAGAACCAGCTCACTTGGAGCTAGAGTTACAGGCATATTGGATGCCCAGTGTGTTACTTGGGTACTGGAATCCAAACTCTGATATTCTTGATTAAGCAGAGAGGATTCTTAATCTCTGAGCCATCTCTCCAGCCACCACAATGTGGTTTCTTGTTTTTGTTTTTAATAAATAACAATATGAGGCAGTCTGTGGGTCTGTGAACTTTGAGGGCAGGTGCCCGCAGAAGCAGAGGCATCGGATCTCCATGGAGAGTGGGAACTGAACTCAGGTCGTCTGGAAGAGCAGAGTACTCTCGTGAGCTCCTGAGCCGTTTCTCTGGCCCTCCTGCCCTCCCCCCCCCCCGCCCCAGTGTTTTAATAACATGTGGTTTGTGTGTATTGTTGCTTCTTTGATGTTTCTATTGGAGAGATAAAGTAGGGCTTCTGGCCAAAGGGGAGGATTCATAAGATTTTGATAAGTACTGAAATTGCCTTCCAGAATTGCACCCAGTTCTGCTCTTACCAAGAGTGTCCACAAAAGTATCCATTATCTTATACCGTAAGTATGTGCAAGGTTTTATTTTTGCATCCATCATTACACCAAATGTATCAATTGATTCTTTTGCATTTCTTTTTTAATGTGTGTGTGTGTGTGTGTGTGTGTGTGTGTGTGTGTGTGTGTAAACCTGTATGTGCATGTATGTGAATGCAGATGTCCTTGGAGGCCAGAAGAGGACATTGGAACCCCGGGAGCTGGAGTTGCTGGCCATCATGGAGCTGAGAACTGAACGGTTCTCTCTAAGAGCAGCAAGTGCCCCTAAGTGCCGAGCCAGTTCTCCAGCACCACTTGTGGTGTTTCTTAGGCCAGGTCTCATGTCGTTCGGCTGCTTGTACTCTGATTGTGAATTGTTCCCAATCCCAGCCCAAGTCCTCCCCGGTCTGGCCTTCTTTGTCTCTCTGCACTTATGAGCAAACACGCCCTTCCAGCCCTTCCAACCGAAGATCTAACACAGAGAACAGGGGAAGGCAAGCTGGGGGAAGGAGGCTGGCTCTTAGGCAGGGGACACAGAGTGTCTTAAAAGGAGGCTGCCCAAGGGGGCAGTGCTTAACTCCAAAGGTTCAACAGGAAATACTTTCCAGGGGAAGGTCTTCCCAGGACACTCATTATCAGAGCCAATGCCTGCTTTGCTAGCAAGATGTAGCAACCTCCTGCTGCAGAGAGCGGCCAGTGCTTGGGACTCACAAGGCTTTTGACTACGAGTTCACGCATCTGCATCTTTATCTAAGGAGTTAATAAGAAATGCAGATAAAAATGTGTGGTATAGTATTGACTACTGGGCCAGAGGACTGGAAAAACGTTCAGTGGCTGACAAAGAGAACACGTTAATGGTAACTCAGCAGTGTTTTTAATGCAATACGATCCAGCATTGAAACAGTTTAGTTTTCGTGTGTGTGTGTGTGTGTGTGTGTGTGTGTGTGTGTGGTGTTGTGTTTGGGCGCTGCAGTGCACATGTAGAAGACAGAGGACAATCTGCACAGTGCTGTCCTTTCCTTCCCGGCAGCACACGCCCTTAATCGCTGAGCCATCTCACTAGCCCAGGTCAGCATGTTAAAACAATGCCGGAAGTACACTCAATAGCACTGCAAACTATTTTATATTAGGTATATATGCAAAGGATTTTTTTTTTTTTAAAAAGCCCACTGGAAGTAAATACATCAAAAATCCAATAATAGGTAATTCTAGTTGGGTAAAGGAAATAGCCCCTTTTTACCTTCTGGGCATATTTCATTTAGAGGAGACTACCCACACACTGTTATTCTGACCAGAAAAAGTATCTTTAAGTAAGGAGAAGTAGAATTTCAGAAGCCTCTTAAACTAACCTGGAAACGGTGGAGAACTAAACCCAGCATCTCTGCCTTACCAAAGTTCAGTTCTCAGTGACTCAGAGGTAAGAAATCCACCACACCTGTGCTGTGATTGGCACTAGCAGCCACCGGGCCCCGCCCACGTTCTCTGCCCACTATGGCAGGGAAAGAAGAGGAAAAGGGAGAACCCAGGAAGAAGCCCCAAGAACTAGGACAAAGGAATTTTCTAGAATTCACTAGGGTCTTCTCTCTGTCTAGAGGCATGTCTCAATATGCTCAACGTGGGGCTCCACCCACTTTGTCCTAAGTCTCCTAGAGATTCAAGTGAGGCAGGCCTTGGCTAACACAATGCGCTGTGAAGCTCCACCCCCACCCCTTTGCAAACCAACTGCTCACTCAGACACCTGCCCCCCCCCCCAGAACACTCCCCGACTGCTAGTCTCTGGACGTTGGCAGTATTAGGAGGTCTTGTTTCCTCAGTCCCTAGTCCAGAGTATCCAGAAGCGACAACGATAACTTACATGGCACCTGGGGGTGATAGGGCCCTCCGGGGCAGTGGTACTGATAGTTCCATGGAGCCTGTGGGGAGGGAGTCGGGGGCAGCATCTGTGGGTTCCCTGGATACCTCTGAAGTTCAAACTGAGGGAATTCCTTGGACCTCAGAGGCCCAGGGAGGTCCTGCAGGTAACATGAGGAGGTGAGGGGCAGTGGCCGCTCCAGCTGCCTGATGCCCAGGACATCTTGAGGCTGGGAATCATACCCAGTGTCTATCGTGGGCACATCTGGGGCTGCCCTGTTCCTGTGGGGCCAGGGCCGGGGCGGGGGCCGGGGCCGGGGCATCATCTCTTGGCCGCCACTGGAGGAGTCTGCCAAAGCATTAGGTAAACTTGGGTCTGATTTGTCTGAGCCGTGGCCAGTGTCAGGAGAAGCTGCTGAAAGCTGAGATCCCTGCCATCTATTGCGTTTTTCTGTAAGTGTAACCCGATGCTCTGGAGGGAGAGCTCCAAGCTCAGACTCAGGCTCGCCGGCCGCGGAGGACCATGAGGAAACATCTTCGCCAAGATCAGGGTGCCTTCTAAAGAGACTGGCTTTACCCTCCGCCAGGACTTTAGCTCGCAGGCAGGTGACCTGTTGCGACACGGGCTGGTGGTTTGCGAGTTTCAGGGGAGGGCCCTGGAGTGCAGACAGGCTGCTGGGTGCCGTGTTCCTTGTATTTGGGGCAGGTGGTTCCAATTCCTCATCTGGAGAATATTCTGGGATCGGTTTCAGCAACTGACTCGGGAACGGCTCTGACTCATCCACCTCCACGGGAATGCTTCGATTCATCCTAGTTTCTGGAACGAGAGAAAACATGCCCGTCTCAGAAGATAGATCAGTGCTTCGAGTCCCCATTCTATGACCTTAAAGGACCCCGTTCAGGATGTGGTTTAAATTAACAGTAGTGTGACAGCATCGTGCACGCAGGGCCCCAATCACATAAAGTTGTTTACTTCCCCGGCAGGCAAAGGCATTCTGCTTATTAAGATATTTTATCTGGAAGGCAGTTGAAGAAACATGACCGGAAGTTGGTCTGTGGTGGGATTTGCTTACCAGCAAAAAGGGAAACATGGGTGAAAATCAACTGCCACATATGACAGAGACTGTCATGAAGTGGGTTGCTCTGTGTGCTTGGAATGCATGGTGAAAAAAAAAAAATACAGGACACTCTCCAGGGCACGCCGTTGGTTACTTCTTGTGGTTTTAAAGTGAGACGCAGGACAGCACATGTGTGGGGCACATGCCTGGAGACTGCGGGAGGCACGCAGTCCCCACACTATGGCAGGAGAGAAGAGTGGAAGTGTTTTACCTTTTGAACTTTATTTATTATTTATTTATTTATTTATTTACTCCATATGGCTATTGCTTAACTGAAAACTAAATCAGTTTCTTTTAAAAAAAAGACAGCACAAGCCTAAAACACACAGAAACAGGTCGTGGTGACATTTTCTACTTAACGACTTGGGTCATTTGGAGGATGTATTTACCTCTGGGCGTTGTGCCTGCACAAAGGTAGGATGACCAAAGACTTGTTAAACTATCCCTCAGTCCCCAGAGCCAAAAGTGCCTTCCATCCAAGCACTATATCTCGCTGCTTTTATGTCTTAAAATCCGAGTTAACACAGTGGGGGTGTGTGGGGGGGCAGTTTCCTTTGTCTAATCATTAGCTAGTGGCTGTGATGCCCAGCTCTACGGCAAATAAAGGAAAGCTTGTGAAATGGGGTGCTGTAGGGACACTGGGGGGGGGGGGGTTCACCAGAGGTTTCAGAGCAAGTATCTGTGGGAAATCCCAGCGGTTCCGTCTACAGAGGGCCTTTGTACGCAGCACACTTCAAATACCAGAGAGGAAAAAGGCTGTGTGCGGGGCGTGAAATTCCAACTTTGGATCTCCGCAGCCTTTCAACCACCACCGTTTGCTGAGGGCATGCTGTGCCTGAAGTCACGGCGTACATGGATTCTTGTGTCAGCTTTTGGGGACTAGGAATTGACTGTGTCTCGCACCCTGTGCCCACTCCAGCGGAAGGAGACAGTGGGCTCTGCATCGCTTGCCTTTCAGAGGCAGGCCAGCGGTTGGCTTCTCACGTAGTGGGTCAACAGCGACTACTGGGCTAGAGCAACGGTCTCTATCCAGTGGGCTTAACTGTCTACAGGAAGCCACACTTGCCTGTAGACACGTCTGTTAGCACATGCCTGTAGTTGCAATCATTAAGGAGGCTGAGGCAGGAGAATCACTTGAGCCCAGGAACAAAAAACACTTCTCTCATCCACTCATGGCCACAACCCTGAACCCTTTTTGGGCACACAGGGCACACCCCCAGCTTCCAGCTGCCTTTGGCGGCCCCTTTCCAGGCCGTCACGTGCGTCCCTTGGAAGAGAGCCCACCGTCTAAATCCATTAGAACCTTTGAAAATGACTAAGACCCTACCAAAAGATATAAAACGCTCCTCCAACTTTTATTATTCTCAAATGCGCACCATCTTTTCCCCGTTATCCTTACAGTTCTGCCCACGGCTACACAATGGGCTGCACCGTGTGCCACGCGCCTGCCAACCCAGCTGGTTAGGAAACGAGCCTTCTCTCAAGGGCGGCTGAGGGCTGCGTGATCTGTACCTGTCTGCGACCCCCGGCAGATGAGAGGGAGGGAGAGGAGAGGCGACCAGGAGGCAGCTAACAAGAGGATGAGATCGGATCGCATCCACTGTTCAAATCTCCAACACTTCAGGCGCAAACTTCCCACCAAAAGACAAACTTGCAGATTTGGCTCTTTTAGCTCAGGGGCTGGCTACGGGGAAGCTGAAATCACAGGCGACAAGTGTGACCATCTCAGGTGACTTAAAACAGGTCTGTAAAGGGGGAGTGGTCCCTGGGTGATAGTAAACAAACCTGCCCTGAAACAGAAACTCTCCCAGTAAGACCTTAGCAACAATAATGACTACAAAATTGCAACAGGCAGGGCTTGAGGTTTTAAATGAGTCACTGCACGGGGCCCCAGGTTAGCAGCCCCGCCCCCACCCATAGGCTCAATTACAATTGTTTTGCTTTGTAACACTGAAGGAGAGAGGATGGAAGACTAGACAGTGAGAGCTTATCAGAATGGTCCCTAAGGACACAGACAACACACGGTTCTGTCTGCCAGCCACTTGATCTACTCAAGAATGAGCACGGGAAGGCACAGAAATCCTACCCCAGGGCCTTTGCACTTGTTGCTGTCTCTTAGAATACTCCTCCCTCCAAATACCTTCGTGACTCCCTTTCTTTCTCCCCAAAGGTTCTTCCTCAACTGTCATCATCTTCCCAGGGAGGTCTCCCTGGGCTCCCCCATAAAGTGTTACATTCTCCCCTCACCTACACCTCCCTTCTGTCTCTCCTTCGTCTCTAGCAATTATTACCACCCTACATATATATATATATACATACATATATATATATGAAATATTTAATCCCATTTGTTTCCAAAGTTTAATTTCATGACAGCGTAACTTCTCATCATCTAGATGCACCAAGACTCAGCACCGAGACCCACGATAGTAGATACCGAGTAAAGACTTGCTGAGTACATGATTGTGTCTATGTCCAGCAGAGTTTTGTAGCTGGGCAGGGTCAGTAGAGCCCTCATTTGTAGACGTGGAACCTCTCGGCTCCAGCCCTGGTCAGAACTGTCACATCATGATGAGCCCTGCCCGGCCTTCCTGCTATCTCAGGGAGCAGCTGCACATGGATGGGTGGGGTTTATCAAAGATTCATTTTTAACTGTAGTAAAATGTTGTAAGTATATTATTCTTTTAAAAGCAACCCAGTGTTTTATCTCTGCTCACCATTTCCACTTTCCTTCTTTTCCAGGCTAGCTCCATGCTCTCTTCACACGACTCTCACCCTGGTTGTGGCCTGTACTGCAGTCCCTGGCTCAAGGAAAGCCTGGACTGACAAAGAAACTCCCTGCTCACCAGCCGTGACCTTGGGAGAAAGCCCCTGACCTCCGAGCGGACAGAAGGCCTGGGGCGTCAACCCGTGGAGTGTATACTGCTGGGATAGCTCAGAAAAAACCGGGAAGCCAAGACTTGTCAGGCCTGGAGAATTAGAACATGCTTGCTAAACTGCGGCCCACTCTGAAGAAAGGGAGGGGCCACAAGGAAACCTGGCGGGTGGGGTTCTGGCTGGGAGTCCTCTGGAGTTCCCAGGGCAGACGCCCAGGTCCCAGCCTCTAGACCGTGAAGTGGCGGGGCTTCTACGTCTGATTCGTCAGTGCCTCAGGTAAACGGACTCTCTTTTGCTTTGCCAAGAGGAATGAACTGTCAGAATTGTAAAGTCTGTGGCCTTTGACAGAGTGATTTCACTTCTAAGCATCTCCTCCGCCGAGAAGTATGCACATTGTTCCGAGCGAAGCCTATAAAGATAGCAACGGAGCAAAGGCTTAAGACAAAATGGCTCTGCGTTTTAAAAGGGTTGTGTATCTAGACAAGGAACAGCCCATCCTTAAACCAAGAGGCGCCGTATGCATTGAAGTAGAGATGGACGGCTCTAAGGGTGCCACAGCAACTCCAGGAGATTCTGTGTGACACGTTCTACAGACTGAGGCGGTCTTCTCCAAAGAGGAGAACGTCTCCTGGAGCTGTGGAACTCTCCTAGCTAGAAGTTTCCCCCCTTCCCCTCTCACAAGATTATCCTAGTAGCCAGAGGCTAAGAAAATCCAAGTAAGTAAGATGTAAAAGAGTCTGTTCTTTTGAAGTAAAATCACTGGCCAAAAAACTCTTTTCTTAGAACTGCAACGCTTTGCCTCATAATTATGTTGACCTCCCAACAGTATGTAAATTTATATGGCTGTGTAGATGAGAGTGGCTCTGACACTGTGGTATGAAAAGCATTGATTAAGCACAGTGAATCTCAAGAAGTTTTTACAGACGAAAGCTAAAAGTCAGATAAGGTTTACTCACGGAAACTCATTAAGACTTAGGGGGGGGGTCTAACCAAACGTTCTTTGACGTCTCTTTAAAAGTTTGTTAACTACCTGTGATTCGGTATCAAAAAGACTAATGTTATCTGTGATTGACCCTCCATCTCTGTTACACAGGAAAACATTATACCTGACTGATTTTACGTTTCATTGTGCCAAATGGTTATGCTAATTGTTCCTTGTGCCTGCTTCACTGGATACATCTTTTGAAATGGAAATGTCCACCCCTCATGCTTAAAAACTCTTGCTTCAGAGCAGCAAAATACACCCAGATTCAAAACCGCCTCTGCGTTTGTGTCTGTCACCGCCGAGCCCATGCTTTCCTGGAAACCAAGGAACCCTGGTTTCCCCGCGGTTGAGTTGGCACAAGTGTATTAGGTTTAAAAAAATAAAAGAACAGGACAGCGTGCCACATGGCTCCATGTGACAGTAAGATTATCTGTGCGAATGTCATCTCCAAAGGAGAATTCGGGTTATCTTTGGGGAGGGAGCCTGCACCGCTTCTAATTTGTATCAAGTGTGGAGTGTGTATCTGTCTCCCCCTTAACAACGTAAAGGGACGATTCCTCCACCGACCTGATGCCCACGAAGGCTAAGAACCAATGCCAACCACAATTCCCACCTCCACCTTCAGGAGAGAGTGAACTCCTCAGAATGCAAAACCCAAAAACAACCAAAAATGTAGTGCCGGCTGGGGCTGGCCGTGAGCTGCAAACAGGGGCTAGGTACCCAACAGCCGCCACTGTGACCTGGGCAGTTAGGCACGCGGCCGGGTTCCCACGCCTCTGTCTCCTCCCAGCCTCCCTCACCCACTGTGGGCAGAGAGCTGCACCTGCAGGGTCTCGAGCTCTTGTATTTGCTCTCCTCTTTTTCTC